>PVIJ01000337.1:81730-195217 GCA_004024925.1 Scalopus aquaticus
TTCACAATAGCAAAGGTATGGAAGCAACCCAGATGTCCAAAAATAGATGATTGGATCAAGAAGATGTGGTACATATACACAATGGAATACTATTCATCATTCAAAGAAGATAAACACATGCAATTTGCAGCGACATGGATGGAATTAGAGGGGATCATACTCAGTGAAATAAGCCAGAAAGAAAGAGAAAAATATCGAATGGTTTCACTTATAACAGGACTATAAGGAAACCAAATAGGAGAGAGACAATCAGCAGGGGGGGAGGAGGCGGGGGGGAGGGAAGGAAAAGCGCACAAAATGGAATAGAAAAGAACACAAGGGACAATGGAGATGGATCACGGGTGAATTGGTGGTGGGCTACCCAAGGGGAATACAAAATGTTAAAGACATAAATAACAATAAAAATATATATTAAAAAAAATCCTACCCTTTATTTCTGCATAGGTAATGTGAAGAAAATTCTTAGAAAAATATATAATTAAAAAACTGATTATTAAATGATGTCTAAATTTTTTTTAAATAACTGAAGTTTTATATATATATACACACACACGATACATATCTGTACATCTATACATACACAACAGATTATAAAAGAATTAATAAGAATATTCCAAAGGCTAACTCTTTTAAAACAAGCAACATATACACACGCTAAGAACAAATTTAATCAAAAAAGGAGGAACATAATTCATAAGTTGATAATTTTAAGTAGAAATGTAAATGAAATATATATAAGCCTATAACTGTGAACAGTAGAATGAAATGCATACCTCTTTAGGAAAATACAGCATAAAACAGTAATCCACAGGAAACAAGAAGCTGCACTATTCAATTACTATGTGAATAAAAAGAGAAATTCAAAATGCAGCCTCTTCCAAAATTAGCAGGCTAGATAATTTCAAGTATCCATTCTATCAAACATACAAAATGCATTCTTTGACAATGCTCTTTAAATTGATTGAGAACATAAAGATTTCAAGTGTTTATAATAAAGTCAGAATAATAAAGATATGAATATCTGCTAATGTACACAAAGGTAAATGACATAAAAATCTCATTTTGAATATGAAGGCAAAAATCTTCAATGCTTTTTAGTGAAATGTAGCAGATTATTGAAGGGATAACACATTTTGACCAATCATAGCATATTGAAGAAATTAAAGAATATTTCCATATTAGAAAGCTTATTCATACTAGTCGTTATACTAATAGTTTGAAAAATAAAAAGCAATCTTTTTAAAGAGGTTTTCAGCTAAATCCAATATCCACTCATCATTATAAAATATAATTGTGAAACACTGAAAAATAATTCATAAAAAATATGATTTTATGTATAAACATGTACATATGACCTCAAATCTCACTCTAAAAATGAGGTATTTGTAGTATTTTCTGCAAAATAAGTGACCATTGTTAAATGAAACAGACCTTTCAAAACAATGAAAACAAAAACAGAGGTTTATGGACAAAAAAAAATATGTGTAAGGATACACATCAATTCAGTGGCTGCCTTTGGGAGAAAACAGGAGACAGAATATCATACAATTAAGAGAGATAACTTTAAATACTGCTTGCTAGTTTGCTTTTCTACTTGTTTTGGACCTTACACATCCTTTGATTTTATACTTACAAATTTAAAAATAATAGAAATGACACAGTTTAAACTGAAGTCTGGCCATGGATGAAGCTGAGGGACATTATGCTAGGTAAAATGATCCAGTTATAGGACAAATACTATATATGATGACTACTAAAGTAGTCAAACTCATAGAAGCAGAAAGAAGAATGGTAATTAGAGGGAGGAGAGGGGGAAATGGAGAGTTCCTTGATTATACAGTTTCAGTTATAAAAAAGGAGTAAGTTCTTGAGAGTTATTGCAATATATAGTGTCTACAGTTAACAGTTAATGTACTGTTTACTAAAAGTGTGTTACAAGGCATTCCTCATGTCCACTGCTTTTAACCCAATAAAAATATGTGGCCATATGAATTTATCTTTATATATACAATGAAAGTTCTTACTCAATCTCCGGAATTTCCTAACATACTCAAACATTTTGCTACTTTGCTAAATCTTCTAAATGGGGTTATTTTTATACATTTATAAGAAAATTGTCAAGGAATCATTACATTTGACATGATTGATCCGAGCTATATGATTAATATATTCTGATATTATTGATCAAACTTTATAATGCCTACCTACATAGATTTAAATTGGACAATGAATTAGGTATATATGAGAAATCAGTTCACAATTGAAAACAGTTGGTATTTTTGGTTTTTTTTTAAGATTTATTTTTTATTAATGCATACAAGTTGGGGTACAGAGCAGAGGCGTGGGGCGGCATGAGGGCTCACCAGAGACAGAGTGGGGAGCAGCACAGGCAGATTGGCAGAAACACACTGCTGAGGAGAGCAGTGGGTGAGGCAGGAGATGTCTGCCGTGCCATGTGGGAATCTCCCAGGCAGGGTGTCGAACTCACGTCGCCACTGCCGACAGCGCCACAGCACAGCGCCTAACCACTGTGCAACCGGCAAGGCCCCAGTTGGTATTTTTGTTACCTAAGAAGTTTAATTAAAATGGAGCCCTGCATATAATTTGAATGCTAATAGTAATAATTTTATTAGGTTTTACTGCATGTAGAAGATTAAAAAGAGTTTTTAAAGTTTAACAGAAAGTCTTAGGACACCCACCAGTTGTGCCTCTGACTTGGAAATTATAGTCCAAAGAATTTTGGATTTTACTAGAATGTTGACACCTAATATGATGTCCACCAACATGATAGTATTGTGCTGTCAGTGAATCTTCAATATAAACTGTCAAAGATGAGTAGCTTCTTGAACATTTCAGCCAATGACCCTTCAATTGTCAGGGAAAGACTGACATGCGACCATTTTTCTATAATACCTTACAATATGTTCTTGCTATTGTACATTTATAAAAACTACATGGTAGTCCTCATATCAAGTCTTGTGTTGCAGGGTATTTGAACTAAAATATTTATAGCTGGAAATAAAAGCAGCAAATTTATAAAGATTCTTTTTTTCACACATAGCTAATAAAAGTATTTGAAGGAAAGTTGTGAGGCCCATAAAGTAAATAGCAAAGCTCTTTTTATTAATGCTTTATTAAAAAAAAAAAATCACTGGATGGGCCTCCCTGGTGGTGTAGGGGTTTAAGTCTCATCTCTAGCAAGCTATCTCTAGCCACTGTGCATGAGTTTGATCCCCTGCCAGGGAGCTAACCCACATAGCGCGGCAGACCTCTCCTGTCTCACCTGTTGTTCCACTCAGCAGATCTGCCTGTTCTGCTCCCCACTCTGCCTCTGGTGAATCCTCTAACCCTTCCCCACACCCTGCACCTCTGGCTTATACCCTAGTTCTTGTATGCATAATAAAGTAAAAATAAATCTTTAGAAAAATCACTGAATCACATTTACTTATAACATTATATAAATTTCAGGTGTATAGCATTATAAATCAACATCTATCTAGTCTAGATATGTTCACTACCAATGTTTAGTTTTCATCCTCCACCACACAATTTGATCCCTTTTATCTGATTTAGAAAATTTCCCCCCTTCCTTTGTTGTAACCACCTTATTGTTCTTATAACATAACAGTGTTTAGTTTCATTTTGTTTATCTTCTATTATTTCTTTATCTTTTAAGTAAAATCATATGATGACTGTCTTTTTTTGGTCTGACTTGTTTCATTTAACTTACTCTCTAGGTTTCTCTATATTTTTGGTAAGGTTTCCTCTTTAAAAATAAATCTGTGCTTTCTATAACTGAGTAGTATTCTCCAGAGAAGTTTAAGATTCACAGCAAAATTGAGATGTTTCAGAGATTTTCTATATACTTCCACCCTCCACACATGCATCATCTCCTCCATTATCCACAGCCACCAGCAGAGTGATACATTCGTTACATCTGAAGACGCTGTCTTGATATATTATCATCACCCAAAGACCTTAGTTTACATGGTGTTGCACAATGCATGGATGTAGACTAATTTATAATGACATATACTCATTGTTATGATATCACAGTGATATCATATGATTTTTTATTTATATCCTTTACATTATTTTATATTCCCCGAAGGTTTCCCACCAATTCACCCATGAACCATCACCATAGTACCTTGTGCTCCATATGATTTTAACTTCCTTACAAATTGTATGTGTTCTGCCTGTTGATATGTCTCTCTCCACTGGAAATTACTGATCTTCTTATCAGGTCCTTAGTTTTGCCTTTTTCAGAATGTCATATATTTGGACTCAATACAGTATGTAACCTTCTCAGATTGACTTCTTTGAATTAGCAGTATGCATTTCAGTTTCTTCTATGTCTTTTCATGGCAGCATAATTGATCTATTTTTAGTGCTGAATAATATCCCACTGTTAAGATAGACAATGGGATAAACTGAATGTTTATCTAGTCATCTACTAGAGATATTAGTTGCTTCAATCATGTCTTTTCTTTTCTTGCTTTTTGATAGGTTTCAGGTATGCCCTTGACTCTTCAATTTTTGCCATGTGCAATTTGGGGCATATATTCATTATCTTAAGGGAAAATTTATCAGATTTTAAAGAGTGTAACAGGCCAAATAGAGTTTAAGAATAAATGTGATTAGCTAGCTTATTGTACTTATCACTTCAAAATATATACAAATATTAAATCTTATGTAATAAGTGACACACAATATGTAAATTACACATAAAAATATTATGTAATTAAGTGAAAATGTGTGCATTGCATTATTTCGATAACTAAATAAAATGTGTGGCAAGTTGAAGCATGGATGAATGTTGGCAATTAATACTATTTATTAAAGAAAAATATATGTGAAGTTTCAAGAGGCCAATAGCAAATATACTTTGAAAAAGAAGGACAAATGAGTATTTCTCTTACTAGATAACAAGGCTTCCTAAAAGTTACAAAAATTAGGGTTATGTAATCCTAAAACAAAAGAAAACAATCTTACGTCTGAAAACAGCAATATTCATAAATAGAACAATACATAATTGGGTTCCTGATGTAGGGTAATTTTGCAGTACACTGGAGAAAAATACTTTTTCAATAGAGGGCAAAGTGAATTATATATATGGAAATTCGAACTGATTTCTAAACATAAATTTGTTTGCTCTACCCAACACTTAACTCCATATTAATTGGATATCTGAATGCCAATGGTAAAATGACAGAAACATGATAACATCTTTTTACCCTCTGAGTAGGAAAGATGTCTTAAGCAGGGCACAAAAAGGTACTAACCATTAAATGCAAATAAAAGAAGAAAAGAAAACCTCCAGGACTGATGTCAAGGATGCCATCTATCCTTGACATAGGCTTTTTTTTCTAGTTTAACTGTATATTAAATCTGATAAAAGATTGCATGGACCTATTGAATTTTACCCAATTATATCAAATAAACAAAAAGCCATGGAGAATCAATAAAAAGTTTTGCATAAATTATTGCCCAAATCTGAACTGGAAAATTCCTATTAAACTATTTTCCATAGAGAAAATACAGCTAATATTTAAGAACCAAGTGTTAAGTTGTCAACAAGGACAGTTTTGGTAATGATACTAAGTGGATGAGTAGTTATAGAAAAGTACAAAAATGAAAAAATATATTAAAGACTAGATGATTTCCTTCTCTTTTGCTTTTTTGTTTGTTTGTTTCACTCAAAGAATTTTTCCCAAAATTTGATGGTTACAAGAATATCAGAGTATTTAGAGCGTGAAATGTAAATTCTAGTTGGGCTGGTGGCATCATTAATCAAGACTTTGTATTATTTAATGACAAACGTATCTTGAAGATATTTATGTGATTTAAGCTCTATATTTCTCTCTCTGGGTTTCGAATCTTAATGATTCCTCTCTCAAAATATTTTATCTAATCCTTGAAAAGTATTTTTCTACTAAAAGAAAA
Source organism: Scalopus aquaticus (assembly GCA_004024925.1). Lineage (NCBI taxonomy): Eukaryota > Metazoa > Chordata > Mammalia > Eulipotyphla > Talpidae > Scalopus > Scalopus aquaticus. The sequence goes on from PVIJ01000337.1 coordinate 87,677, forward strand.
AAGGAGGAAAGAAAAATATTTAGTATGCAAATTAAACAGTAAAGAGTATTAACAAACTATTGGTGACATCTACAGCTTTTCATAAGCCAAAACAAAATATTTCAACTTATTTTCCCCATTTTTTTCTTCAATGTGTCAAATAAAACAGTGACAATGTTTGCATTAAGTAGCTTGTGTGAACGCAACGAAGAATCTGAGCTGGTAAATGCATTGTCTTCTTCAGTGAGCTTATTTACTTCTTTGACAGTTTCACTGTTAATGAGGACATAAGAAATTACTTTTACTGCAGGCTGTATGATATGTGGAATTTTATCAGACTTTTGTTATTAAACATTGTTTAAATGAAAAGTGACACTGTCTTTTTTAATGTGTTGATTGTCAAAAATATTAGTAAATAAAATGCTTCTAGCATGAACTGAATTTTTTATTTTTTTTTGTGAAACATTGTAGTATGAAAGTTTTAGATGATTTTAAAGAAATACCTGGATTGGTCTAAATTCCTAATCTCCCTACAAATCTCCAAAATACTAAGTATTGTCTTTGGGGTCTTCTAAGGAGACTTTATTTCTTTTTTTAGCCTTTTGTGATGTGAAAACACACAGTATATATGAATAAATATGTTTAACACAAAATAAAAAAGAATGAGTGATAAGAGCAAAATCAATAACTATATCCTGATGAAAAAATCTAAACTGAAGAAATGTTCTGTTTTTCAAGTAAACAAGAACATGTATACTTTATTTAGAACTCTATATTTTATTTCTTGTATGATTTTGGGAAACACCATTCCATTGCTGATACAGGAAGTATCTATTATATTTTTTTCAGTAAATTATATTATATAAATATTAGTGCATTCCCTATGTTTTGTCATGTAGAATATCTGTTTTAGATGGAGAACATATTTAAATAAATTGATTTCCAAAAATAAGATTATGTATAGGGTTACATGGTAACGAATAATGCAAAGGTGTTGAAACAGTACTGCAGCAAAAATCTTAAACTAAGTCAATCTTATATCTGGAGCTAACAGTAGATAAATTTTGTCTTTATAATATGGTTAATGCAACTAGCTTTCAATTGCACTGATAAACAGGACCTTGTCATATATCCCAGATTTAAAGTTTCTTAGCGGAAAGTGTAGTAATCATTGGAATATTACTATTATACAGTGAAATTATCATAGCTGTATTATTAATGAATGACAGCAACTCATTCTGTTATTCACACACATTATCTACATTTTCTCCCTTTTATCTTCTATCGACAGTCACAAAACACAATAATAAATTCAAATTATATATTATAATTTTTTCTTGACTGGAGAGAATAATAAACTATCATTGTTATAGATAGACAGTAAAATTGGATTTCTTTCATCCAATATTACCACTATACAGCATTGTTTTATATAGTTAAAGTGGTTGTTTGTCAGGCACATAGACTATTTTATTCACCTTAATATTTTTACTTCCCTTAAAATTAATTCCAAAAGGGTTTAAACTCCTATACTACTAATAAGCATTGCTCATCATTAAATAGTTCAATTAATTTGTGAATATTTTCTTCTGTGAAAATATATAGGGAAAATTAAAATCAACTAAATTAATCATCTCTTTGTATAACAATGTCTAAGGATACTAGGTAAATTCCTTAAAAAAAAAAACTAGATTTATTTTTTATTTAAACTTTAAAAAAAAAAAATTAGGTGGCATCAAAACATTCCTTTTGTCCCTACATTTATCTTCCTTTTTGAAATGTATCCTAAATTATGCTGTGTCACACATAGCACTATGGGCAAATTATAAATACTTAAGCTGTCATTAACATCATTTATTCAAGATGTGATGTGGTAAAATATGCAAAAATGATTCCATAAAATATCAGAGATTACAGAACTAGTATTATTTCCACGGAACAATCTGATTTTTAACTAATATCGTTTGCATTCTGATGCTGCTTACCAGATGTTAATTGAACTCCCAATGTCCCAAAATGTGATAGTGCCACACAAGGTCCTATCAACCAAAATCTCAGCTTCTCAAAGAAAACAAGTCTTTGAAAGAAGCAAATGAGTTCTTTCCCACTTTCCTAAAAACTTTTTTATTAATACTTTATTTCTTAATACCTTCCTCTTATATGTTGACCTATAATGTAATTTTCCAAAAAAAAATTACAAAAAGAGAAAGAAAACATCAGAGAGAAGGAAAATGCAAAGTGTTTAATAACACTGACCAGGCTATCTATAAGCCTTTGCTAATTATACACTTTGTGTCTCAATTTTCTCATCTATAAAATGGGGAAGTTGAAAGTAATTTCCTTAAAGAGTTGTTATAAAGAGGAAATGAGTTATTTGTGAAACTACTTAGACTAATGTCTTGAATTGAGAAGGATGATTTAGTTGTTAGTTATTATTACCCAAGAAAAGTTGCACATAATGAATATGCAAACAGTACATAAACCATCTTGTAAGGGAATTCTTCCAAAATTAAAAAAAAAACAAACAATGCCTTTCTTGAAAATCTCCATATCACTTTGGATATACCTCATTCTGCAGTCCGTTGAAACAAAGGGAAAGATAAAGAACTGCATTGAAAAGCAAAACAAAAAAAAAATAATTAATCAACACCAAGCTGACATGAAAAGAACACTAGAAGGGGTTTTATAAATCAATATCAAACACATACACATATTCAGGTAACTGAGACGTAAATTATACCACACGGAATAGGAAGAAAGTAGAAATGTGGGCTGTCTAAAGGCATTTGTAATCAGAACATATGATGGACAATAGAAATAGCTCATCATATACTAATCTCAACAGAATCTTCAAGTCAATATCAATAGAAGTAAATCTCATAAGGCAATGAAAATAGAACTTAAACAAAATAGGAAATGAAGATGTAAAAAATTACAAGACAAAACATACTAAAAATATTTTAAAAATAACGAAATTTTCATAAGCACATATGTCTAAATTATCACCTTAAATATAAATGCCTTGAATGCACCATTTTTAAGGTATGTGGTGAGTGGATGTCAAAGTGCAACCTATATATAGGCAACTTACCTTATAAACAAAGATATTCATAGACCTAGAATTAAAGATTGGAAGACAAGCCTACAAAGAAATGACAATCAAGAATCAAGAAAAGTAAAAAAGATATGCTTACATCAGATAAGATAGATTTTCAATTAAAAAAAGTGAGTAAAAGACAGAGATGAACATTACCTTATGGTTAAGGGGTGTGTGTGTGCGTGTGTGCGCGCGCGCGCACATATACATATATATGCACATACACACATATATACACACACACATCTCTATCTCAAAGGATGAAGCACCAAGATACATAAGACAATTATTAATAGAAATAAATGAGAGATATATTTCATGACTAATGAAAACAAGGGTATAAATTGTTAAAATGTATGAGATGAAGTAATTGGTCTTAAGACGTCTTCAACACAGGCCCAGAATAAGAGGCAAGAACAAATCCCAAATAAATATTACACCTAAAACAACTTGAAAAAAGAAAAAAAAGGAGTAGCTAAAGTTATAGAAGGGAGGAAATAATAATAATAATAAATGAATAGAGATGAAAATGACTGAACTAAACTAAACTAAATTTAGTTTAGATCAACTGAAGTAGAAGTTGGATCTTCAATATGATAAACTTCTGGCTAGGTTAACAAAAAAAAAAAAAAAGAGAGAGAAAACATTGATAAACAGAATTAGAAATGCAATAAGATGGAATATTACTATTCCACAGATGGAATAGTAATACAAAGGATCATGACACACTACTATGAACTACTATATATCAATAAATTTTTAACATTGAAGAATTGAACATTTTTAACATTGGAGAGATTTTTAGAACAATATAATTTCCTAATAACAAACCAAGAAGAAACAGGAGTTGAGTAAAAATAGCAAAACAAGGAATTTGAAATAGCTATGAAAATTCCCTCGAAACAAAAGCCCAGTATTAGATCATTTTACAGATCAAATCTATCAAAACTTTAAAGAAAAACTTGAAACCTATTGTTTGAATTATTTCTAAAAGTCCAAAAAGAAAGTGTCCTAATATATTTTGTGATGTCAACATTACCCTAAAACTGAAAACAAATAAAGACAGAACAAATAAAAGTTCACATTAATGCCTCAGGTGAATATTGATGTAAAAGTTTTCAACAAAATACTAGCAAGTCAAATTCAACAATAAATACTTTGAATAACAATCATAACCAAATAGGATTTATTTATAGTTGCAAGGATGCTCTAATATATTTAAATCTATCAATATATTAATTTTATCAACAACAAAAAGTCATAATTTTAATGTATGCAGTGAGACCATTTGCTAAACTTCAGCAAAGAATTATCATAAAAAAACTGAACAACGTGGTTACAGAAGAGAAATCTCAATATAACTCAACATAAGAAGGAATGTATTATAAACCCATAGCCAATATAAAAATGTTAAAAATTGAACATTTTCCATTTTAGAGCAAGAACAAAACATGGCTGCCACTGTCACACTTATGTATAATTATTATTAAGGGTTCCCATTAGAACAAGACACCAGAAATAAAATAAATCTAAGTTGGAACAGAAAAACTGAAACTTAGTAATAATAGCTAATATGTATACAGAAAACACTAAGGATTCTATTTTTAAAAGGTGTTAGAAATAATAAATTAATATAACAAAATGGTAGGTTACAAAATCAAAATGCAAAAATCTGCAACATTTTTATATACTACAATTAAATGAAAAGAAAAAGATCTAAAATAATCCCATTATAATAACTTCCAAAATAATCAAAAGCCTAAGAGTTAATCTAATATAAAAATAAATTTTATATAATGAAAATTACAAGATGTTATTAAAAGATTTAGGTCATGATATAAGGAGATGGAAAGAAATTCATGTTGATGAATGGGGAGAATCCATATAGTCACAGACTTTTATGAAGAATGACATGCAAATTTAACATAATCCTCATCAAAAAGTTAACAAAGTTCTTTAAGTGAATTAAATAAAAAATATAAAAGATATTTAAAATGCCTCAAAAAGCAAAAACAATGCTGAGAAAAAAAGGAGGGAAATGGTGACATCATGTAATTAAACAACAGTAATTAAAAAATATGGTATTGGAAAGGAGAGCCCATAAATAAATCCATATATATGTATACATACACACACACATATTTATACAGATATCAGTATTTAAGCAGTCAAAACCATACAATGGGGCAAAGAGGGTCTGTGTAATAAGTTGGTGCTGGGAAAGATGGACAGCAACATGTAAAACAATTAAGTTGACTCACTCTCTAACTCCATGCACAAAAATAAATTCAAAATCGGTTAAAGACATATATAAGACCTAGTGCAATAAAACTTATAGAGGAAAACAACCTAATTAACTAATGGACAGTTGATATAAACAGAAAATTCAACAATTGGATATCCAGAAAGTCAACAGATACATGAAAAATGTTGATCCTCATCTTTAATAAAGGAGATGCAGGTCAAAGCCAAAATGAGCTATATTCTCATACCCATCAGAATGGCACATATGAACATACAGACCAACAAAAGGCACTGGTGACAAAGCAGAGAAAGAGAAATCTCATTGATCTGTCGGAGGGAATGTTAATTGGTTAACCACTTTGAAAAGTATCTGAATGTATCTTAAATAAATGAAATGGTAATAGCTCAGGATTCAGCAATCCCTCTCTTGGGAATCCATCCAAAGAACTTGAAATCATTAACTCCCCAAATTATGTGTTTAAAAGTGCACAATGCAGTATCATTGATGACAGCTAGCACATGGAAATAACCCACATAGACATGGAATAGCCAGATAGTGAAGTACTCTAGCTACAAGGAAAGATGAAATGTTACCACTCACAGAGAAATGGAAGACATTTGAGGATTATGAAGAGTGATGCTTTTTAGAATGGCAAAGACAAATATATATTTGACACACAGCAGATGATTCAACAGAGCAAAATATTTTTAAAAATTAGTGGGCTATAATACGGGGAGTAAAGAGGGGAGAAAGAAAGAGAAAGGGTCAAAGGAAATCTTGGTAGAAAATAAAATAGTAAATAAATAAATATATAAATGTTGAATTTCTTATGCTGACCTAGGACATTGTTGTGACACACAGAGAATAAGGGAATACATTATTTCAATGCAATAGTTACGCATTTCTTTATTACATTTGTGAGCCAAAAACATGAGAATAAATTACGTGTGAGAGTTAGAAATATATATATATGTATATATACATATATACGTATATGTATATATACATATGTGTGTGTATACATAAACAATAGTTAAATATGGCTTCCCTACTTACTATCCTAATTACACATTCACAACAATTAAGAAAATTATATTAAAGCTATTATATTTATACTACTGAAATCAGGAAAATACCAGAAAATATTTATTTTACTAGCTATGTTTAATAATTTAATTGATGAGGTAACTATAATTTGTATGAGTCATAATTTAAGTATAAAAAATATTTTTTAGGGGACTCCCTGGTGGCACAAGGTATTAAGTTTCAGCACTATGAAGCTATATCCGGTCACTGCAGCACAAGCACAACCCCAGCCAGGGAGCTAACACATATGGTGTCGCAGACCTCTCCTGTCTCGCCCACTGCTTCCCTCAACAGTGTATTTCACTCAATCTGCCTGTTCTGTTCCCCACTCTGTCTCTGGTGAATCCCCTCACCTTCCCACACCTCTGGCCTACACCCCAGTTCTTGTATGCACAAATAAATAATACAAATTTTTAGAAAATATAATTTCCATCACCACAGAAGTGAAAGTTTTTTTGTTATAACTCTTTTCACAATATTTGTATCATATGGAGAGTAATTTTTTTAAGAATTAAAAATTCTAGGGCCTCCCCGGTGGCTCAGTGGTTGAGCGCTGCGCTGTGGAGCTGTCGGCGGCGCATGATGCGAGTTCGACGCCAAGCCGGGGAGATTCCCACATGGTGAAGCAGACCTCTCCTGCCTCGCCCGCTGCTCCCCTCAGCAGTGTATTTCTGATCTGCCTGTTCTGCTCCCCACTCTGTCTCTGGTGAACCCTCTCGCCACCCCACGCCTCTGGCCTGTGCCCCAGCTTGTATGTATAAATAAATAAATCTTTAAAAAAAAAAAAAGAATTAAAAATTCTAAAATAGAATACTTACATGTTTTTCCAAAATTACAAATTAAATTAAGTGTAAAAATCAAACATTTCATTCATTTCAAATTATCTTTTCAAATAGAAAAAGTCATATGTTAAAATTTAAAAAAATATATAAATATCAAATCATTAACTTACATTTTTTATGGAAAACTAACTCAAAATTCTAATGGTCAATTTTCAGTTGTTACTGACGTAAGCATTTTCCATTATGCTAAAACATATTTTATCTAAACTGACACACACATTCACAATAAGAGAGATTGTTTAATATTGCAGAATTTTCTTCAATCACCAGGTGCCATGTGCTACTGTTCTGAATGTTATGTAACTTTGGAATACCTTAAAACCAGCAATTCATTAAAAAAAAAAAAAAAAGAAAGAAAGGTCATTCAGTGCTACTGGGAAATGATACTTGGTTATGCAGGAATCTATTGTATTCACGGTGAGAGGAAGGATTTGACAAGTTAATTAATTTGTCTTTTCTCTTACCTAAATGCTTCTGCTGCTCAAATTGTCTCCACACTCTGTCACGGTGTATTTTATAGTGTAGGCAGCAGCACAATCCACAAATGTTCTCAATATTCAGTCATCCATTATTTCAAGGACATGTGCAAATGATGTGGTAAAGCATTATCCCAGATCCAGGAAAGCATTACTCACAGGGAAAGACATTTTCGGTTATGGTCATCTTATACCAACCCTGAGCATTGGATGACCAGTCACAGAGTTACCCCCATGCACCTTATCAAAATTAATTTTTCTGTGTGTATAAGAATGGTGTGTTATCTAATGCTCTGACCAACAGAGGTCTCTTATGCTCTGAACAAAGAGAAATATTGAGGTATAAAAGGGTACCTAAAAGACACATAATATATATATAACTACATTTTTTTGGATTAAGAGAAAAATCATAATTATTTCTTAGAAGTGGAAATTTTTTTTTAAGATGTATTTATTTATGCATACAAGTACTAGGGTGTAGACCAGAGGTATGGGGTGGTGAGAGGATTCACCAGAGACAGAATGGGGAGCAGAACAGGTGGATATACTGAAGTATATTGCTGAGGGGAGCAGTGGGTCAGGCAGGAAAGGTCTGCTGTGCCATGTGGGAAGCTCCCTGGCCGGGTATCAAACTCACACTGCAGTGGCTCTAGATAGCTTCATAGTGCTGAGACATAACCCGCTGCATCACCAGGGAGGCCCAGAAGTGGAAATCTTAGATGACTTTTAGAGTGGATAGTAAAGTATTTATATCAATATAAATATAGTAGTAGTTAAGCATGAGGGCAAAGATGAAAATACCACTATGCAAATAAACAAAACTTGACATATGTTACTGAGTTTAGACTTTAATCTTAAGGCTTGAAGGAAGTTGTATTCATTATTATTATTATCAAAACAACAATTATTTTAGAAGGGTTATTGCCAGCATAAAGGATCAGAGGGAAGTAAATGTGGATGCAGAAGAGCTAAGTGGTACTTAACAAAAGCTTTAATGAGAAACATAAAGACATGAGTGAAAACCATGTTGAGGCAGTGGGGAAGGTAGTACTTGAAGTAAATATCAGATACACACACACACACACACACACACTTCTTTTTTTTTTTTTTGGATACAAGCTGGGGTGCAGGCCAGAGGTGTGGAGCGGTAAGAGGGTTCACCACAGATAGAGTGGGGAGCAGAACAGGCAGATTGACTGAAATACACTGCTGAGGGGAACAGCGGGCAAGGAAGGAGAGGTCTGCCACGCCATGTGGGAATCTCCCTGGCTGGGCATGGAACTCGCACCGTAGCCACAGACTGCTTCACAGCACTGCACTTAACTTGTCGCGCAACCGGAGAGGCCCAAATATCAGATAGATACTAGACTATCTCTTCAGTAGAACATCTCGATCTTGTTAAAATTCTTTATAGTCACACTGTACAACTGACTCAGATTTTTATCTTACATTAAGAAAAACTTAAAATTTATTCTACATGTGATTCATAGATGCTCTATTTGAACTGTATTATGTATAACTATAGACACACATAATTTTCTGAGAATGTTATACCTTCGAATATAAATACTCAGAATCAAATATTTCGAATGGAAGGAAAAATAAAAATTCTAGTTCAATCTGTACATTTCTAACACTGAAAAATAGCATATACTATTTTGTCCTTTTAACATTGCAGACAAAAATAAAAGTGAGTAATTTAACAGTAATCAAATTAAATTAACAGACAGAATGTGACTCAAGATAATTGTAGATATATTTCAAAGCAGATAGTAAATCTACAGTCATTCACATACCTGAAACCATAAAATACATACAACTAAACATAGATAGCATAGCTCTTGGAGTTATTTGGGGATTTGTGTAAGAAGGCAAGTGATGTAAGAGAAAAACTAAACAAAAGGAACTGTATAAAACCAAAAACATTTCTGAGAAGTGAAGAAAAATCTTTACCAAAACGAGTAGGTATCCTATTGAACAGGGGAATATCATGTATCTGACAAGGGGTTAATAATCAAAACAAACAAACAACTAGAACTCAACTACATAAAAACAAACAATCTGATTAAGAGAGTGAAGTATCAAAATAGCCATTTTACCAAAAAGACAGATGATCTACATGAAAATAGGCTCATCATTTATCCTTAGAAAAATGCAAATCAAACCCACATGATATATCACCTCACACCAATTGTATTCAATAGTATTTAAACAAGAAACCGCAAGTATTGGAGAGGACGTGGAGAAAAGGGAATACTTGTATACTGTTGGTGGGAATATAAGGTGGCACAATCACAATGCAAAACAGTATGGAGAGTTCTGAAATATTAAGAAAATAAATAGTGTACAACCCACATATTCCACTTTATATATTTATCCAAACCACATGAAAATACCAGTGAAAAGATATGTTCATCTCTTCATTCATTGCATTATTCATAATAATAAAGATATGGAAACAAACTAAGTGGGTAAAGATGTGTTATATATGCACAAGAGAATATACTCAGTTCTAACAAATGATCGAACCTTGCTATTTGTGACAAAATAAACAGATGTTGCAGAGATTATACTAAGTGAAAGAAGAGCCAAAGTCTAATACTGTTAGATTTAACTCATGTGCAAGAGATAAAGAAAGCAATTAAAAATAAAAAGAGTATATGAAACAAAAATATATCCTTAGATTCTTATAGCAGAATGATGGTTACCATAGGTGAAACTGGATAGGGGGGCAGGTAAAATGTGTAACGGGGGTCAATGATAATGACAATATATGGCAAATATATACAGATTTTGGTGGTGATTGTGATACAATATATACATATATCGAAATGTAAAGCTGACACATCTGAAACTAAGCAAATAATTAATTACAAGTTCAATGATAAAGAAAAACATCTGCCTTATCTTAAAATCTAGAAAATCTGACTAAATATTTTATTTATCACTTTAGACATCGATCTTTGTTCCCTATAATTTAATACAAGGGCAGAACAGAAGCTCAGAGGGGAATTTCTAATAAACTAATTCCTCAGTAGATATAATAGTGTTCATATATTAGTGACTTTTTAAGTTTCTATATGAAAACCTTGTGTTCTGTTTATGGTAAAAATGTTAGGAGAAAAACACAAATACGGGCCTCCCCGGTGGCGCAGCGGTTGAGCGCTGCGCTGTGGAGCTGTTGGCAGCGGCAACTCGAGTTTGACACCCGGCCGGGGAGAATCCCACATGGTGCAGCAGACCTCTCCTGCCTGGCCCACTGCTCTCCTCAGCAGTGGATTTCTGATCTGCCTGTTCTGCTCCCCACTCTGTCTCTGGTGAACCCTCTCGCCTCCCCGTACCTCTGGCCTGTACCCCAGCTTGTATACATAAATAAAAAAAAAAGAAAAGAAAACCACAAATACTTACTGAGTAAATAGGTACTGACTTGTAATATATGAAATGAACTGTAGAAACTTTTGTAACATTACACCATCAAACCAGGAAGAACCTCAGAGATCATCTTCTCCAATTTTCTCATTTTACTTGGTCATCTGTGGACTTCAGAGCTCATTTATTTGCCACAGATAGTAGTATCAAGAGATAGTGACTAAGATAGAATGAAGCCCAATAACATATAAGTGGTCTCTTTGCAAATGTTTCTTAACAAATTTCCCTGCATCCAGTCATAGGCATAACAGATCCATTCTTTACACTTCTGTCAGATAATCTTCCATAAATAAAAATCTGATCAACTTATTCCCCTGCTTGAAAGCCTTAATCATCCCCATCACTCACAGGACAAAGTTCAAATTTCTTAGTATCTACTACAAGATTTTGACATCTGCTTAATTTTCTGGATTCTTCTCTTGCCAATTCTTAAGATCTAAGAACTGAGCCATTTGTATATATTTGTATCATTGTTTCTCAATTCCTCCATCCAGAAAATGCTTTAATTTGTAAAGACTATTTCCTTATTATGGAATGTTATTATCATAGATGCTACAAAAGCCAAAAGCATGTGTTATTTTGTAAAATATCAGTACTCATTTAGCTTAAATGTAAACCTAATTATTGATTGAACAATCTACATTATTTGCCACTTCAAGTATTCACCAAGATCACCATGATTGTGAACAGAAAAACTGAAGACATAATTTGTTATCCTAGAAGACAAATTTACAAAGCCAGCATAAGCAATTTAATTCATTTTTTTTAAAAATGAAATGTTAGTACTGAAAATTATCAATGTTCAATTTTTTTCTGATTTTTTCCCTTTTGGAATATGAAAATGAGTAATTAGACCATGTCTTTTCTTTTTAAATGTAATAATGAAATATTAAGGTAAAGAACTTTGTTTCTCTTAACATAATTATGCAGAAATTTAGATTCAACTCATATCTTGATTCTTAAGTGATATCAGTGCCTATGTTTTTACATTGGAATTTGAGAATTTAAAGACCCAATTCAAGAACACTAATGTGAGAACATTTACATTAATTTTAAGTTTTATACAGTTAAATGAAATAGGCATTAAATATATTAGCAATTATATAAGTCTGATAGTCTTTTGATGTGTGTATGTGGAGATTTCTTTATAAACACATTAATTTCTCTACTGAATTTTGTCTTCAGTTACAGTAACAAACTATTTTTTAATGAAGTGAAAAACATTAACATATCCGGTATTTTAGAAAGCAAATAGGTGATAGATATTTCATGGTTTAATCTTTTTTTTTTTATTTTCATTTAGGTAACATTGGTTTTCAACACTGGATATGATACTGATATACAGGTCACACCCTTCAGGTGTATTTCACCACCCCACACAAAAGTGTTTATTTTAAATTGAAGATATGCCATAATTTTTTAGATATTCATTCTTGACTATGAACATCTGGAAGTCATATATAATGTTATAATGCAGTGCTACATCAGTTAAAAAAGTAGATGTGTAAAGGATCAAAAAATAAATTTGTTGACAGAACTAGTGATTAAAAATTATCCTTATAAATAAAACATGTATATTATAACAAATGAGAGGATAGTTAAAATCTATTTATGACATACATGAGCTACACAGGTATTTCAGCTATATAACAGATAAGACATGATAAAAACATTTAAAAAATAAAGTTTGCTTTAGAGAATAGTGTCTTTCAAAAACGGAGAGACAGATACACATAAAATCTTGTGCTGATAACCTTTTCACAAAAAAGAGAAACCACGACGGATAAAAATTTCGAAGCAGGACAATAATTCACTAGTTACAGAAATTTGTGTAACCTTCTTTCCATTCATTGTCTGGTAATAATATGTTCCTTTTTATTAAAATGAATATATCTGAATGCTTCTGGAAAATAAGAAAATATTAGGAAAGGGATAGAAGTTATAAAAAATAACTAATGCATATAAAGAACTAAGAAAAGTAATAACCTAGAAAATAAAAACTCACTGAAATGATTCAATATTAGAGTAGTAATGACAGCAGATACTAACTTTGAACTTGAGGACAGATCCACAGATGTTACTGAAATTAAATGACAGAGTTAATAGACTGGCGATCTTCCAGAAACTGTGGGACAATAATAGAGGAGGTAACATTTTAATCATAACAGTGCAAAACATGCATCTAAAGAAAATAAGCCTCAATTACCTAATAATTTATACATATATTGTGAATGGTAATTGAAAAATGCAAGTGGAACTCTGGAAGTTTTAAAATTACAAATCAAGGACTAATTTACATAAACGAAGTAAGGAGTATATACATTGCAAGCTTTAGAAACAAATACAATATCTGTTTCATATGAAAGTCAATCAAATTAAATTGAAATCTTAAAATATTTCTCTAATTTTTTGAACTAAAGAATTGTCTATTAACATTTTTATTCCACTTTATTTCTGCCAATGAAGTCAGAAACTTAGAAACATATCACATTTTTAAATGTTGTATTTGAAATCACTTTAGACAATTTAAAAATTTTGCACATTATCTGAAAATTTTTGAGCAAAACTTAAGATTTTTATTAATCTGTGTTTTACGTTGTTCCACAAAGTATCTTAAATAGTGAGGTCATTTTTTACCATAGTTTTGCCATACCATGAATTTTTAAAATAATGCTAAACTATCTTTAGATCTATCTTTTTAGTTTAACTTACACTTTTACAAAATGTTCTGGGAAAAGGAAAAAAAATCAAGTAAAAGCTGACATGAGGGAAATATCTCAATGTGTCACAAAAATAAAGCATATTTAGCACTGGTGGGGGAATATATACCTATTTATAAATCCCCTACAATCATTTAACAAGGAAAATAGATAAGCATTGCCTATGAAGTTTTGCAAAGAGAAAATAGTTTCTTTAGTGATTAAGCTTATTCTGTCAAATTATGGTATCAATGTAACTCAATCAGCTTTAAAATGCATATTCTATTCCTCCTACACGTCTCTAATTTTAAGCAGGTGATTTTTAAACCTTATAAAACAGCAAATCATTTGAGGCACAGCTAATATGCATACATATATATTTCATAAAAACTTAATTTCTTATAAAATTTACATTTTTGGAGAATAATTCCAGTTGGTGGTTGGGGATGGGAGGAATTTTATCTAATAGGAATAACTAAATACTGAATATGCAGCATTGCCTTCTCTGACTCAATTCTCCATATGTGCTCTAATAGAGCCACAGGCAGGATCCCTTTCTTAGCTCAGGAGTCAAAGAGAAATGCAATGACTGTCTTTCCAAAGCTACTGCAGCTCAAATTATTCTACTTTATGGGGACCCTAAATGTCTTTTTTAAAAAGGTTTCTTTCTTTTTTCCCCAGATTTATTTATTTATGCATATAAGAGCTGGGGTGTAGGCCAGAGGTGTGAGGGGTTCTGAGAGGATTCACCAGAGACAGAGTGAGGAGCGGAACAGGCAGATGGACTGAAATACAATGCTGAGGGGAGCAGTGGGCAAGGTAGGAGAGGTCTGCTGTGCCATGTGGGTCAGTTCCCTGGCCAGGGATCAAACTCCTGCTGCAATGGCTGGCTATAGCTTCTTAGTGCTAAGACTTAACCCCTGCACCACCAGGGAGGTCCCCCCAAATGCCTTTTGAGGTGATTATTTTGAATTCTAAATTTTAGGTATGAGTACAATTTAACCAGAAGGGAGAAAACATTGCAAATGTATTCAAGATAATATTTTGTCTATGGATAAAATGCATTTGTAGGATTATTTATAAATATATAAATGTCCCTATCATACATAGTGAACTTGTCATTGAAGACCATAAAGTATGTATAAAACAGAGAGAAAAATGTACTGTATTATAATTTCAGAGACCTGTGCCAACAAAATGTTTTCCATTAAAATGTTCATCAGAGTATTTCAAGATACAATAGTAAAACAAGTAATATATACCTATTACATGACTGTGTTTGTGTGTGGATATATTTTCATCCTACTGAGGTACATAATTCATGAATTTTTGTTACAGCATTCCTTTTGAATTCAAAGGGTCATATATTCATTCAGCAAAGTCTAGTAAATGCACACGTGTGAGCTAGGTTAGTTCAAAGCAGTTCCATTGGTCATAACAAGCTAAACCTGAAATCATCTTGCGTTCTATCTTGGGTACACAAAAGTAGAAAATGCATATTGCTTCATTAATGAGATTCAATCATTTATTTATTTTGTTTGCTTATCGTGATTTCTCTCCTCTAAACAATTTTCCCTTTCCATTTTCCAAATGACTGGTTCTGTCACTTTACACTTTGGTTATCCATAGTCCAAGATCTAATATGCGTCTCAATATATCTATTCCATTATTTGGTAATTATATTTTCTCTCATTATTTCCTAACATAGTATTATTTCCTAATAAAGTGAGACTTAAGTCAAGTTGTATATATACATTTTCACACAATACCCTGGAGTGATCTGGCAAGCCTGTGAATGAGGCCCTAAACTCAGATATTTACCATTGACCCATTTATTTACAGCTGGGCTATACTAAAATTTTCATGCAAATTTGACTTCTAAGGCTAACCATCACTGAGCACAACAGTGTTTGTTTAGCTTTTTTTTTTTTTTGTAATGTAAAGGAGTGAAGTATAACAGGTTTAGCAATTATTCTATACATACTTTCTATAATTGGAATCTTAATATTGTTCTCTCAGTGAACAAAATACAAATACAAATATCTGCATTGGCTTTCTCTCAGGAGAAACTGAAGTAAAGGAGATTTGAAAATAAATTTTCCAACTTTTTAGTCATTTGATTAGAACTAGTAAAGAAGTGGCTCAGCCTGATGCCCTCATTTTCAGTGGGGAGGGGTGGAAGAATCTGTTGTGCTTTAAGTTAAGGTGAACTACACTGACTGCTGATTAGAATTCTGCAGCTGTGGTATCAAGTTCAGATCTCAAAAGTGTTAACTTACACCTGTGTGAAGATGTTTCATTTATAACACCAACCAAATACACATAACCACAAGATAAATTAATTGGGAAGAATTCACATTACAACAATAAGCATATAATTTAATCGACAGTTACATTCTGGGAAACTATTGTAAAGGAAAAGCAATGACCTGATCTGGTAATTTTCTGATAGCTGTACCTATGTAGGAGGCCCACTTCTCAGAGGGAAAGCCAGTGGCCGTTTTTGCCAAAATCTGGAGAAGTCTTCAGTATTATGGACATGGAGTCTAGAAGTTTCTGAATTTGGCATAATCTGATGACTATATTCTTACTACATTTTCGAGTTACATTGTGAGGATCACCAGTTAATTTTAATTTAGGTGAGACCTTTGACATGGTCAGTTTTTTTTTTAATCTGTCCTTAGTTTGTTTAGCATGTATGTTTGTTTAAACGTCCCTTTGTTTTAAACTGATAACTAAAGTCAATAGTCCCCACCTATGATGTCATTAAAATGACAATACATGTAACACCTCAATCTGTCAGGATAACTGTAATATCAAATAATATAACAGCAGGCTTAATGGACAGACATCAGGGAGGGTATACCCATGTTGTTTGTCCCAGGCTCCAGTGATTGTAGGAGGGACTTGTATCACAGACCTTAGGACTTAAAGCTTTCACTCTGGACTGTGCAGTTTCCACCCTCTACTGTGGTTCTCAGAACTCTAGCTGCCTAGCATTTTCCTGCTGAGCAGAAAGCTAGAAAATCCTCTGAGGAAGCTGACTTGCTAAAAGGAAAGATATGCCAACATTGACATTTGTAGAACAAGGTAAATCTGTATCTATGACCCAGGCAGAGAAGAGCAAGAAAGGTAGTAACGGAAAGTTTTAAATCTTAAAAGTGAAAAAGAAACAACATAAAAATTAAAGATGAATTAGAAGATTACAGATGACTAAAGAGAGCAGTGGCGCCAGCGGTGTTAATAACAAAGCGGAACTACAAAGAGAAACAGAAACAAATGTAAAATCAGAAGCAAATTTTTCAGTTTCCCATGGCATTTTATTTGGAATATTTTTTGTAAATAAGAATCTGATATTCTGGGCCTCCCTGGTGGCGCAGTGGTTGAGCGCTGTGCTGTGGAGCCGTCAGCAGCGCACAATGCAAGTTTGACGCCCAGCCAGGGAGGATCCCACATGGTGCGGCAGACCTCTCCTGCCTCACCCGCTGCTCCCCTCAGCAGTGGATTTCTGATCTGCCTGTTCTGCTCCCCACTCTGTCTCTGGTGAACCCTCTCACCACCCCACGCCTCTGGCCTGTACCCCAGCTTGTATGTATAAATAAATAAATCTTTCAAAAAAAAAACAAAGAATCTGATATTCTCTTGGAACCATATTGGAAGTTTTAAAATGATAAAAAATGGGGCCTCCCCAGTGGCGCAGCGGTTAAGAACTGCGCTGTCATCAGTGGCGACGCGAGTTCGACACCCAGCCGGGGAGATTCCCACATGGCACAGCAGACCTCTCCTGCCTAGGCCACTGCTCCCCTCAACAGTGTGTTTTTCTCCATTTGCCTGCTTTGTCCCCCACTCTGTCTCTGGTGAACTCTCTCGCTGCCCCACACCTCTGGTCTGTACCCCAGCCTGTATACATAAATAAATAAATCTTTAAAAAAAATAAAATGATAGAAGATGTTGTAAAGGGTCTATACAGAGATTAAGGGCTAAGTTTTCTATAAAAAATTATAAAAGCTAAATACTAATTAATAGTATTTTACACTGCATTAACACAATGTGTATTGATTAACGGTCACTCCCTCTGTTTCCTATTTATCTCTAATTAAGAAATTATGCATTGTTGGAACAGTTTCATTGAATCTATTGAATTTAAACTCAAACGTTTTTTTAGTTTTGCTTTGTTTTCTATCTATACAATGTACACTGGTTGCATTTGTTAGAGGAGGTACCATGCTCCAAAATGTCACTTCCAAGGCAGCTATTTACAGGCAGTGAGGAGCTGAGAAGTGGAGCCAGTTGAAGCTGTATATAGTCAGATGTGCTAGAAAAAGAAAGGGCTCTTGCTTCTGCAGCCCAGAAGTAGAAGAGATATGGGAGAGAGGAGAAACACGTAGAGGTGCCTGAAGGAAACACTTTGGTTAGAGACGCTGGAAAGGCAGAGACAAAAGCAACCGTTATCTTGATTTATACTTTTGTTTTGCTCCTTTTGTCCCAGATTGCCTAGTCCCTTTTGAACCTTCTTGTGTTTTACAGGCTAAAGGGGACCTTAAACTTGTGTTTTGCTTCTGGCCTCAATGACCTCTTTTGGGGCCAATCCTGTTTGGCTAAACATTTACCCATGAAGGGGTAGGTAATTTGGGTGTTTTGTTTTTGTGAAAAACACTATTTTTTCTCTTCTCTATTTGCTAATTACATTAAAGACCTATCACCTAAAAATCTGTTTAGCCTTTGTGTCCACAGGTGGCTGAATCTTTTTAAGCATGTGAGTTTTGGGATCTCTGGGTACCCCTCAATCTTGAGCTAACACATGGATGTTCAGAGCCAAGAAAGGGATAAAAGGATGGAGAGAAGGAAGAAGACGAAGAAATCTCAATTACAAAAACATACTTAATGTCTTGGTAATGAGTATTTATTACATGTTAATATACATTGACCTAATTTATATTAAGAAAACATCATAATCTATATATGAGATATCCTTTGATTTGGATTCATCAATACTGGGTTAAAACCCAAACTCTTTAAGTAAAACTACAAAAACTTATTTTAAGACGTGCGTGTGTTTGTGTGTGTGTGTGTGTGTGTGCATGTGTGGGTGTGTGTATAAAGCACATAATATAAAGTACATACAAATACCTTATAACACAAAAATAACAAAAAATAACAAATAATATATACACCATATATACATACAGTCGCATACACACATATATAAAATATACACATGCACATCATGCATTTTACTTGCTTGAGGAATCTGTTATGTTTGTTCTTCATCTAATAATGGAGATAGTAATAATGATAACTATCTCAGTGTCTTTATGAGGTACTATAACTGAAATTTGTTTCTCCCACACTAATATGCTGAAACCAAATCTCAAGCAGTATTGTGTATATGATTAGGTCATGAGGATGAAGTTATTGTGAATGGTTTTCTAAGAACCAGAATGCTGGCTCTCACTAGACACTTAATCCAATGGCAACTTGGATTCACTTCAACTCTCTTCACCTTCAGCTTGGACTTCTCGACAGCCCAAAAGAATGATACACGAGAATTCAATGAGTGATATGTGTAAAGCTCTTAACACACTTAATTAGAACTAAGTGTTTTTTAAAAAATAAATATTTAAGTTTAAAGATTATATGTAATTTGGGCAATAAAATTATTTTGACATACAACATGAAGTAATAATGTATGGAAAATCTTTCTTCTCTATATAAAATTTAACAAACATCGCTCTGCCAATAAAATAAATTAATAATAGCATTTAAACAGTTTGAAGACTATTGCTGATATTTATGCTTATAACACTGGTCAACAATTTTTTTTACAAAAGTCAGATCACTGAAATAAAATTAGTCATTTCTTATCAATTTGTATGTGCTCAACACAAAGATGGCAGTTAAATTCTAATTTCGGCTATAGTTTTTTTTTTTTTTTTTTGTAATCTGCAATAAATTGATGTTTACATCACGAAATGCAGGCCAATCACCGGTCAACAAATTTTCACAAAAGTCATGTTACTGAAGGGCCTCCCTGGTGGGAGCTGTTGGCAGAGGTGCGCGTGTTCGACCCTCGGCTGGGGAGATTCCCACATGGTGCGGCAGACCTCTCCAGCCTCGCCCGCTGATCCCCTCAACAGTGTGTTTCAGTCAGTCTGCCTGCTCTGCTCCCCACTCTGTCTCTGGTGAACCCTCTCACTGCCCCAGTATTCTGGTCTGTACCCCAGCTTATATGCATAAATAAATAAAAGTTTTTTTAAAAAAAAGTCATGTTACTGAAATAAAATTAGTCATTTCCTATCAATTGGTATGTGCTCAATGTGAATATGACAATAAAATTCTAATTTTGGCTCTAGTTTTATTGTAATCTGCAGTAAAATGATGTTTACATCACAAAATTCATGTCAATAGTAAGAGGGCTATGGTTAATACCTGTAAAAAATCAAGTCATAAACTACTTCTTAGATTTTTTCACTTGTCTCTTGTACAGCTGTTCAGGAGCCTCTCTGGGGAGTCTCCAGCAGTAGTCAGCCAGCATTGTAGTGGACCATTTCCCCTGGTATCTTTGTTCCATTGATGCAATCTCTTGATGAAAACATTTGCCATGTTCATCACTAATCATACCACAGTTTTCAGGGAAGAAATCCAGATTGGATTGAAGGAAGTAGATCTTTAGAGACATATTGCAGCCAAGTTTCTGATACTGCATCAGCATGTGCTCTACTACTTCCTTGTAGTATTCTGTCCTAACATTCCCCAGAAAGTTTGTAGACAATAGGCGAAAAGCATCCCATGCTTGTTTCACATCACCCTGCAGCAAGTTGTTGAACCGGTCATTTCAATGCAAACGGAAAGCTTGGGTAGAATATTCTCAACTTCTTTTGCTTTGTTATTCTGCCGGAAAGAGGAGGAACCAAGCAGAAGTAACAGTCTTTTACATGGTTGTTTGGCTATCTTCACACCATAGGGACTGCAAAAGGGCATTGATGGCCTTTTGTTATTTAACCACCATGAAAGCTGTGTTGTCCAAGCAGCACAGCAAAGTCACGGGGCCCAAGGCTTATCTTGGTCAGTAACCTTGCATCCGAAGTAAAGATGATAAGCCTTCTTCACTTGAGAAGTGATACTTTTTTTCTGGTTGCAAATGTCACTTCCCCACAAATACAGCAGAAATTGCCC
This sequence comes from Scalopus aquaticus, assembly GCA_004024925.1. NCBI lineage: Eukaryota > Metazoa > Chordata > Mammalia > Eulipotyphla > Talpidae > Scalopus > Scalopus aquaticus. The sequence goes on from PVIJ01000337.1 coordinate 108,706, forward strand.
ATGCTATTAACACACTTTCGAGGCATTACTGTACTGTATTGTGCCTAAATGGATAAAATAATAACAGTCCTATGGAACAGTAGCTTAAATTTTCTCGCACAAAGTCTGAAATATTTTCAATGCTCAGCCTTTCCAATAGGGCTTTATATAGTGCATTGCTGATGTCAGCTTACTTCAGCAGCCGCCTGGCAGTATTATTGCATTGCATCAGAAAATGATGCAATCAACTCTGGATGATGTGTGCATAGTGGTATTATGCAATGCGATGCAATATTACATCATTCTAGGCTTATTTAGGATGTTATTGCAGTCCTACTGGATAAATTTACACGGTGAAACATATAAAATGAATTCTATGAAATATCTTCAAAACGAGAGCTAATAAAAATTTTTCAGGGTTATATTCATGTTCAGCACACCAAGATACTACAGACTGGGGCCTTTTTAATTCAGTTATGATCCTACTGTTGACCAGTGTAATTGCTTTACATCAGTTACTCTATACTATGGATGCCAAATGAAGGGGAGTTATTTTTTTTAATTTCATCTTATTGTTATCTGTTACAGTATGTGCATGTATTTTATCTTATATGCTTATTCTATAAGTATTAAAACATTTTTTTTGTGATTTTCCTTAAAGAGTACATGATGCCTAATATAATTATGCATATACATACACAATCAAACTGCATGCTTTAAGTGTCATTTATGATATTTATCACTGATTGGAATTTAATGTGGATCATTACTTTCCTAAAACTTGCACATTAGCCAAAAGTCATTATAATTTTCCAATTACTTTCTGTATTTATCTTGTTTGAATTTAAGCCATTTCAAATTATATATTTTGCATGATTATAATACCTACATATATTTTAGTCATACTAATCATGCATAGCAGTTTTTAAATATATAAACTTGTAATGATATGTGAGCTTCATGGTCCAATATTTGATCTTATGTTTTTCTCATTATTATCTACAAACAGTGATATTAATTAAAATATATATATATACACATTATATCTATAAACTTAAAGTTCTTATGAGGAAAAACACAAAAATTATGTTAGTGATATTATCACCTATGTGAACACATGCAGATATTTTTCTTTTTATTGTATCTGTATGAGATGATGGATGTTAACTGAACCTATGTGGTTATCATTACACAATACATGCAAACCAAACTATCAACTTGTATTACTTATACCAAGATGCATGTCAATTATTTCTCATTAAAAATTTTAGACATATACTATATGGTCCCAAAGTTTAATAAATAAATTCTACATAGAACTTTGCTTACGGATAACGATGCGTCTTTTCAAAAGAGAGGCCAAAATGTGCTTTGACATATTCTGTTTTTTAGAAGACACTAAACAAAACAAACAAATATAAAGCTCCAACAACTTACAATATTCTTAAAATATTTATTTTCTTATCTATGAGCAAGAATCAACAAAAGAAGAAAGAATATAGTATACCCTTTGCCAATAACATTCACCAATAAAATTATCATAAAAATGTGAACTATTAAAGATAACACTTTTAATTTCCTGAATAAAGTATCCACGCATGGCTAGTTCCATAAATTTTCTTCACCTCTAGGCTAAAATGATAATGAAATGTTGTAAGATGAAATACAAAATTATTGAGATACCTGAAAAAATATTTGCTTCAGGAAGGTTTTTGTTAATGTAATTTATAAGTGTTAAATAAAAAGATGACTTCACAAGATTCATCAACTTCAGCGTGGGTCACTATTATTTAAGCACAAAGAAAACCGTAGTATTAAGGAAGATTCCTGTCTTCTCCATTTACCAGTTGTAACCACAGGCAATGGGTAAAATCTCTTTGTCTCACTTTAGTCCTTTTTATCTATAAAGTGAAAAACTAATACAGCATCATTATAAGTAAAACAATGATCTAGTACAAAATTCTCACCAGTGCAAGCTAAGTTAAAATAGATGCTAATAACCAAAATGTAAATTAAAAATGATTTTTGTTTTAATCATTTTAATGCAATTTCTAATCTCCACTGTTGCATCATTGCTAATTTTACGAAAGTAAATTTATACAGGTTTATACTTGTTTGCTAAGAAATCCCTAATGTTACGGTCAATGTCTCCTTTACAGAGAGAGACTCAAATTATTTTTAGTTACCAACATCATGTAGACTCCTCATATCCACCCACCCTGATTTTTATAATCCATATTTACTTGTGTTTTTTTTTTCTTTTTCTATCTAAAAATACATAATATCACTTTCAAAAACTGTTAGACTATTTCATTTAGCTCATAGTGTTTTAGAGATGGTGTCAAGAACATGCTGTTACAGGGTGGGGATAGAACATGTCTCATTCTTAAAGTAGCTGCCTCTGTCATGTCCTTTCCTAGTCTGTAAGTGTTCTAAAAGTTGTTTCAGAGCAGAGATTTTTGAAAGTTTGAAATTTATCTCAAGCCTTACACCTTTTTCTCAGGGAATTTTTAATTTCAAGTCTTAAAAAAGTTTGTTTCACCTTACTTTCAATAGGGTACAAATAAAGTTTGCCTTTCATAGACCAAGAAATTAAGTTTCACTGTGTACATATGCAACAGAAAATATTGATGACATTTATCTTTATGCTAAGGAAGGAAATATAATTTATAATTATTGAGTAGTGAACATCTAATGAAATAATTTGCTTTTCATCTATTTGTCTAAATTCTAATAATCCCCCCCCCTTTTTTTGGCAATAACTCACAGTATTTCTTTCCAATTCCTATCTTCCCAAATCTTATGACTCCAAAGTCCACATTAATGTCCCAAACAACATGGCTTGTTGACTTCCAGCCCTTCTTGCCCTCCATTTCTAGCACATCAAGTTTACACTCAGTGGGTGTAGTTGCTTCATCTTCAAATGAATAATTAAATTATTTCTCCTAACACAATCTTCTCTAAAAAAATTTTGCCTATTCACTCTGGAAAAAGGAAACAAATATCACCCAGTTTCTCTTCGGCAGTCTGGAAATTTGATAAATATATAACTTGATAATGCAAGTTTGCTATATAGACTTTTTAATTTTTTCACTTTCTAAAAATATTTCAAACCTGACAGTGTATGAATTTCTTAAGTGTAATTAAATAAATCAGGTAATGAAACATTTTTAATGATAATCACATTTTTCATCAAATATAAAAGCAAAATATGCATATACAACTAAAGTTGTTAAAATGATCACAAAATGTCAATTTAAATTTTATACAGTTATGTCTCTGTGAATTAAATATGCTTTATGCTATATCCTATGATATTAGCTTTTTGAATTATCCATCAAAAAACTTTAAATAATAAAAAAATGTATAACCATATGGCAAAACTCAGTCTAATCTTATCATTTGAATACATATTCCCCTCTTACATTTTCATGTATAATAAATATGCATTATTGGGCCTCCCCAGTGGCGCAGCGGTTGAGCGCTGCACTGTTGAGCTGTCGGCAGCAGCGACGCGAGTTTGACCCCTGGCCGGGGAGAATCCCACATGGTGCGGCAGACCTCTCCTGCCTTGCCCGCTGTCCCCTCAGCAGTGTATTTCTGATCTGCCTGTTCTGCTACCCGCTCTGTCTCTGGTGAACCCTCTTGCTGCCCCAAGCCTCTGGCCTGTACCCCAGCTTGTATGTATAAATAAAAAAAAAATCTATAAAATAAAAAAATAAATAAAAATAAAAATAATGCATTATTTTATGCTATAGTGTATCTCATTCATGAGAATTCTAACTGAAAAAAGTGACTCAGCCTGCATTAGGAAAAATCAAAGCTTTTATAATGACTGAATATATAATTGATATCCCACAATCCTGTAATCACATACCAAAGACATCATCTATGTGGACAGTTCTTGGGTAAAAATAGAAGAAATAATAATACTTGCAACTCAGTTTTTAAATCTGAATAATATATTTTCACAGATTGACAATTTGTGATCCCATATTTGGAACTTAGACAATTTTTTAGCTTTTTTTTTTTTTTTTTTTTTTTAGTAAAGCAAAGCAATTGACAGTCTTAGTACAACTATCAAACTGGACATCTAATTTACTTGCCACATCTTTCTTTCTTTCTCCTTGACCATGTCTACTCAGCTAATTCCTTATTTCTATCTCTTCCTCTTAACTCTATTTTCATGATACATCTCCATTGCCACTGTTCACTATACAAGCACTCTTCTCACCTCATCTATTTGAAAGTATTGTTATTTTTTTAAAGATTTCTTTATTTATGCATACAAGAGCTGGGGTGCAGGCCAAAGGTGTGGGGGTGAGAGGATTCACTAGAGAGAGTGGGGAGCAGAACAGGAAGATTGACTGAAGTACACTGCTGAGGGGAGCAGTGGGTGAGGCAGGAGAGGTCTGCTGCGCCATGTGCGAATCTCCCTGGCTGGTGTTGAACTCGTACTACAGTGGCTCTGGATAACTTCATAGGCTGAGGCTTAATGCCTTGCACCACAAGGGAGTCCCAACTGAATGTCATGTAAATTGGCCTGATGCATTCAATGAATTGGAGGCCACCAACAGTTATCTTTCTATATTTCAAATCTAATCACACACTCTTCAGTCTTAAATATATTTGATGAAGACACATTACCAGAAAAATGGTAGAAATGTCTTAGCATGGCATATAGTCTTAATCAGTCTAATTTTGCTGCTTAACCTTTTGGTCCCCCTATACTAACTTCATACTCCAATCATATAAATCTCCCAAAGGTTTTTTGATAAATTATAAACTGTATGTCACAGTTGGAATAGACTTCAAGTGTGTTGTTCTCTATAACTGCATTCTGGGTTGTTGTTTTTTTCTTTTTTTTTTTTTTTTGCTCTTAGTAAACTTCATCTTTATATCATCAGTGTTTTATTCTATATTTGAATACTGTATTTACTCATAATATATTTTAATATTTATTTATTTATGCATACAAGCTGGGGTAGAGGCCAGAGGCATGGGGTGGCAAGAGAGTTCACCATAGACAGAGTAGGGAGGAGAACAGGCAGATCTATTGAAATGCACTTCTGAGGGGAGCAGCAGGTAAGGCAGGAGAGGTCTGCTGTGCCTCAGAAGATTTTTAATATATTTTCAATTTTATTTTAAGAGTCTTATGTAAAATCTCACTAGATTTTGGTTCACAGAGCCATAAGGTATCTTTATATTTATGTCTCTCAGAAATACATTGGTAATATTCTTTGTGATTTAGTTTTGATGGGGCAAGGAGGACACTTCTCACCTGTCTAGGTTCTTCTGAGACTGGATGAACAAACACATTAACATCAGACAGAGTATTAGGTGAAAAAGAACATATTTAATATCATCTATATGCAAAATTTTCATGGCTGTAAATTCTAAAGTAAATGGAAACAAATGAGTGGTTTAGAACCTGTGTTAAACTAGAGTATAATGGGAAAAAGAGGGGTAAGAATTCAAAGATTTCATATGATAAAAGCTTACCACACGATGTTTGCTCTGCTTTAAGACAGGTTTCTCAAATAAAAAGGTTGTTTCTGGAGATAATCTCTAAATCTAGGCAACCTCTATTCTTTAAGAAATAGTCATATGAGCCTTCCTGGTGGCGCAACGGGTTAAGCACAGCACTGTGGAGCTGTCAGCAGCTGCAGTGCGAATTCGATGCCCTGGCCATGGAGATTCCCACATGGCACAGCAAACCTGCCTCGCCCGCCGCTCCCCTCAGCAGTGTATTTCAGTCACCAGCCTGTTCTCCTCCTCACTCTGTCTCTGGTAAGAACTCTCACCGCCCCACACCTCTGGCCTGCACCCCAGCTTGTATGCAAAAATAAATAAATCTTAAAAAGAAAGAAAAGAAAAGAAATAGTCATAGTTTCTCTTGAAGTCCATGAGTCCTCTATTAATCTCAGTTCCACATACCAAGTTTACACATATTGGTAAAGACTTATTCAGACATATTGGAAAATGTGTTCAACTCTTAGGTACATTTTTCAAACAAGAAATACATGTAAGTTGGAGAAATTAAGTAATACTAAAATGCCTTAATATGGTGTAAAGAAAATTCACATCTACTATTTCACCCCCTCAGATCCATTCAGTAGAAAAACATTTTCAAAGGTTTTTAGTAAAGCGTCTTTTATAATTATATAACTTCTAAATTGTGTTTAAACCACCCACCATTTTAAAAGTAACTGTAACAAACATTACAAATTTATACTCTACAAACAGTGGATATCATCTCTCACTCTGTACCTCCTCCTCCTCGGCCTATGTTTTATTTTTGTGTTTCTATGTATGGATGTATGTATATATGTATACACACATATATGCAGGTAATATTGATACATACCATTGTGCAAGATTCAGAGGTATAGTATATATTCACAACCCTCAGTTGTGTGTTACCACCTCATACCCACTGCCAAGACACCCACAGTGTTCCACCACAGTCCACTGGGGCCCTTTTTCACTGCTTTCTCCATTTCCCCTCCTTTTCTAGTGGTCTCAAGTTTATGTTCAGATTACAGGGATTTGATTTTGTCTGTTTCTTTGTATTATGTCTCTTTATTCTACATATGAATATTTGTTTTCCTACTTCTGTCTTATTTTGCTTAACACGATCCACTCCAATTAGCCTCTTTCCATTGTTTAGATAAATTATTTAACATTTTGTTTTGTGACAAAATAGACTTCAAGGGCCTCCCTTGTGACGCAACAAGTTAAGTCTCAGCACTATGAAGCTATCCTCAGCCACTGAAGCACGAGTTTGATCCCCGGCCAGGGAGATTCCCATATGGTGCAGCAGACCTCTCCTGCCTCGCCCACTGCTCCCCTCAGCAGTGCATTTCAGTTGATCTGTCTGTTTTGCTCCCAGCTCTGTCTCTGATGAATCTTCCTACACCCCCCATCTCTGGCCTATACCTCAGCTTGTATGCATACATAAATAAATATTAAAAAAAAAACAAACAGAAACAAAACAGACTTCCTCAAAAGGTCCTGAAATTAATTTTGATCCATAACAACTTATTTGTAATATACTAATTTACTGGGACCTTAAATCATTGATAGCTCCATTTTTTTCTAATTCTATGGTATGTATCATTTCATGGACATTTTAAAAGATTTTAAGTTTGGCCTCTGAGATATTCTAATCTAAAACATAAACTTACATGTCAATAAAACTAAAAACAAATACCTTATAATGCATACATATTGACTGACTATATGTTATAGATTCTGAGACTATTGAATTCATAATTATATCATACTTTTACATTAGAAGCCATTTCCCTAAAGCACAGTTAGAATGTTTGAGAAGTTATATTATCAATAATTCTGCACTATTGAAATTTACTTTTATATGCTAAAATAATAGTACTCAAAAATTAGATTTTTGTGATTTATTGGGTTTTGTTCAGTTGTTATTTGTTAACATGTTGATAAATGTATCTGATGTTAAACTATAAAGTTGTCTTTTCAGACCATTCTCTTTCCTCAGTTTATAAAATACATACTTGTTTCATATTCTCTATTTTTGCATCATCTGTTCTTTAAGATTGACAATGTGAAGAAGTAGAATTGTGATGGACATAATTATTTCATTACTACCATAAGTCCAATGTTGATCAAATATTCTCACTCCTCCTGTTTTTCTCTCCCCCACCTTTCTCCTCTACCTGTCCTCATATCGCTTCCTTCAGTCCTTATTCTTTCTAGTTCTATCTCTTATCTCTGCACAAGCTTAAGTAAATTTAGTCCTATATACTGGTAATAAGCTTTTGAGGTTTATTTGTTGTTTTTTGAACCCTTAAATGAATGTTTTATTCCAACCTGGACCATATAAATTACATTTTATTTTTGCAATAGAAATTCCGTTAAAAATAATAGAGTTAAAACCCTAGTAGAAGGTAAGGTCATATTAACAGCTTCAGGTTTAAAGTTGGCTTTTTTTTCTTTTACACAGCATGATCATAGCTTTCAAATTTATTTTGCTCCTGGCAATGCTAACGTTTACCCATCACTTCTGATTAAAAATCATACATCCCTTGTGTATATGTGCATGCACACCTTACTGGAATAGTTGGGAAACATGGTTCTTATTTATATTTCATTTGATCATTTTCTTCTCCTTTAATAACTTTGTATGAAAGTTTGAACAGTATGAAATTTAACAAATAAACTCTTCATTTATTTTATGTATTTCAATAATATATTCCAGATCTAGATTATAATTTCTGTCTTTGTTAATTAAATGTGTAGAGATTTTAGAATAAATGCCTTCATTTACTAGTAGAAATAGCTGAAATTATGCTTTAGAGTGCATCTTATTTTATTAAAATTACCTCAATAATCCCAATATAAAAATGATATTTCTAATCAATGGTACAAGTGAAAAAATAAGAAATAATGGAAAGGAAAAGTTTATTCTAGTACAAATTTTGCTATTTTAAATAATTATTGATGTAAATAATATTATTGATGTAAAAAATCCTCCATCTTTTTATGAACAACAGGAAAGTTTCTGTGATCAGAAATTTCATTAAATATCAGTGATGTTATTAATTAAACTTATTTTTCCTAAAAAAAGTCTCAATGAAATCATGAATAAATATAAATTTCCATGAAAAATTACTCACATGGAATTACTTTAAGAAATACCATATAAATCTTTAATTTCTATGCTGCAATTTTAAAAACTTTTATTCTGTTCATAATAAAGCTTCATTTTGCTGTAAACACTTTCTTTAGGTCGGTGCTTAAGTTTGTTTACTCCTAGAACTGAGGAAATATTACATTTTATTATTACCCATTTAATTTCAATAAAGAGAGAATTAAAAATAAATGCATATGTTATGCATCTTGAGATAGCCTCTATTATCAACTTAATATCTTAAATGTGATAATCTAGGAATTGATAAATTCATTTTTTCTTTTTCATTTTTCTCTGTAGATGCCATCTTGGTATCACTCAGAGAAACAGCAGTGACAAATCCTTGATTAATTACATCCTTTTTTTCACCTGTCACTTTAGAGAAATCCTTCAGTTTGTCATCAGCCACAAAAAACAACATGTGATAAAAATGAACTTTCTAAAATTTCAAAACTTTAGTGACTTTTTTAGAAAGGAATTCCCAAGTGGAGAATGAAATTAGACAATACAAGTTATGTAAGGACACATTTGATGGAGTAGCTTCTTTAAAAGTAGATAGCACTTTTTTTTTCCACTTCCCATTATAAAGATTTGATATATATGTCAAACCCACTCACTTTCACTCTGATTTATGCTACTTACTTGATAGATACAATAGCCAAATTGAGATATATCAGTCAAAATGACTTTTGACAAATTAGCCCCAATGCAAAAATGTTTTTTAAGAATGTAGAATTTTGTAACAGATTAAAATTTTACATGATATAATTAGTTTTATGTTCATATAGCAATAATGTTACTACTAATGACAAAGTTCCCTCCATGTGGTCATATTTTAAGAAAGCATTAAGTATAATTGATTTTGTTTATTTGGAAAGTACATATACTTTACGATTCTCAATATTTTACAGAAAAGGATAGAAGGTAATACTAGGTAGATTATTATCTTTAGAAACTTGGCTATCATCTAAACTATTAAGAAAAATATGGTAGAATCCAAATTAAAATGACCTTTATATGATACTTTAGGACACAATGCTATATTTACATGAGAAAATATTTCTGCAATAAATTCTTCATAGAATCTTAGGAAAAAAGAGTCTATATGTGATAAAAGAAGTGTCTCTTGATCTAAACAAATGTTTTAGCTAGTTATTTTTTTTTATCTATTTAAAGATTTATTTATTTATGCATACAAGATCTGGGGTGTAGGCCAGAGGTGTGGGGGGATTCAACAGAGACAGAATGGGGAGCAGAACAGGCAGATTGACTGAAATACACTGTTGAGGGGAGCAGTGGGCAAGACAGGAGAGGTCTTCTGCGCCATGTGGGAAGTTCCCTGGCTGGGGATTGAACTCTTGCTGCAGTGGGTTCTGTATAGTGCTGTGCTTAACATGTTGCACTACCAGGAAGACCCTTAGCTAGTTTTTATAAGGATATTATTCTAATTGATCAAGTCTAAGACACTGTCCTTTAAAATTACATCCTGGGGGCCTCCCCGGTGGCACAGCGGTTAAGCGCTGCACTGTGGAGCTATTGGCAGCGGCGACGCAATTTCGACGCCCGGCCGGGGAGAATCCCACATGGCGCGGCAGACCTCTCCTGCCTTGCCCGCTGCTCCCCTCAGCAGTGTATTTCTGATCTGCCTGTTCTGCTCCCCACTCTGTCTCTGGTGAAACCTCTCGCCGCCCCACGCCTCTGGTCTGTACCCCAACTTGTATGTATAAATTAAAAAAAAATAAAATAAATTTTTAAAAAAAAATAAACAAATAAATAAAATTACATCCTGATCGTGTGTGTGCGCGCACGCGCGTGTATGGATGCGAATAAATGTGCATTTTAGAATGCATTAAATATATTAGAAAGGACACTAATAGAAGAATGCATCTTTAGGACAAAAAAATCAACAACTAAAGGATTTAGTTTATGTAAGGTAGTTAAATAACAACAACACAGATATAGAAAGTCATTTAGTATCATGTATTCATTTCGTCAGTGTATTTTTTCACTAAAAAATCATAACTCTCCCTTCAAAATGCATAGTGTTCATACAGCAGTTCATCTTTTATAAAGATTATTACAATTTAGACATAAAACAATATATATTTTGAAATTAAATGTATTTATATAATTGGTAATGTATTTTTATAAGATGCTACCAGATGCAATTCAATAAATGCAAAATAAATTAGTCTGTCTTTCCTGGTCATTTTCTTATTTCATATGGAATTTACTAGACACTCCTTTTAAAGCCCTGCATACCAATAAACAGATCTTTGATGGCTTGCATGACTGCCTCGTACAGAATGTTTCCGAACATTTCTCAGAAATAATCTGGTCCTTTTTTTTTAAATTTGTTACTTAGTGAAAAGATCTTTGTTATCCAGTATTTATTGAACACATCTATGCTGCAACCATAAACATACAGATACCTGGTTCTCTTCATAGTAGTGTTTTAATATTTTAAATCCTGTTTTAAAGATTTCATTTTTGTAGAAGTTCTAAGGGATAAAGATGTCTGGGAAAATGATGGGTTAACCTCTTAAAATGTTTTTCTATTAAGAAGCTTTAATTATGAAAATAAATTAACCTGAGTTTGATAGTTCTGGACACTCACCTACTTGACATTATTTGAGATCTTGGCATGGAATGAGCAAAATAATAAGCACTGCTACTTGCATCTATTTCCTACTATAAGAATAAGTGATAAGAGCAAGTACTATTTAACCTTGGGAAAATATTTTCTTTATTCTAGAGAAATATAAGTCTTGCTTGCTAAAGTCTTTATTTAAAATTTTGAGTTACTATGGTAATTTTTTTATCTTCCTACAGTTTTTAAATTTAATTTTAATTTAAAATTGACATGAAATAATTTAACGGAAGATTTTTTAAATCATTACATTAAAAAGATTGTTTGGGGGGCCTCCCTGGTGGCACAGAGGTTAAGGGCTGTGCTGTGGAGCTGTCGGCACCAGCAATGCGAGTTCAATGCCCGGCAGGGGTGATTCCCACATGGCGCTGCAGACCTCTCCTGCCTTGCCTGCTGCTCCCCTCAGCAGTGTATTTCCGTGGATCTGCCTGTTCTGCTCCCCACTCTGTCTCTGGTGAATCCTCTCGCCGTCCCACTCCTCTGGCCTGTCCCCCAGCTTGTATGCATAAAAAATATTTTTTAAAAAAAAAGATTGTTTTGAATTTCACACAGTTTTCAGGTTCATATACAGTTTATAAATGGCATCTGGATATTTTGAATGATCAACTGAATAACATTTTGTTATTTTAATATATATTCATTATTTCTAGGTTTCTTTTTTTGAAATCCAATTAATAGAGTTTATATAAGGATATCAGTATTGTGAACATAAAATTATGTAAAATTTTTATTAAGGCAAAAATATACTCAGAAAAGAATACTTTCAAGTTATCTCATTATGCTGTCTTCTGCTTAAGATAGAAAAACACCCTGTGTTTGCAGTTTACAGTTTCTGTGTGACATAGATGTTCTTGAGCAAAAATATCCTTCGGTTGACACTGGTTTGTCTGCAAATCCTACTGCAATGTGTAATCACATACTAGAAATATTAGACAACTCACTAAATTTTAAATCTCATATACATACACAAACATCTTCAAAAAAATTAAAGCTTATGAATTGTTTCCACAATTATTTTTGTAAGATTCAGCAAATTTATATTAGAAAAATTTCTTGTAAACTTAATGTGCAATGTATTTGTGTACTAAGAGGTCTAAAAATTATTTAATTGGGGCACTATGGCTAAGAATTCCCAAAGTGTGTGTGGAATAGGAACCCAGAATTTTCAACTCATAATCTAAAATTTTCTTTTATTTCCTCCAGAGATTTATCTCCATATCACTACTTTTTCAAAAGAACACAACATGGAAAGTCTAATGAATCAAAGTAGAACTAATTAAAATCAGAAAAACCTGTCTTTCTACCATTTTTTTCCCAATATGCACAATACTTGTCTTACTGTACATGGAGGTCTCTTGGGCTCCTTGGAGAATTTTGAAAGCATTTTGAAAATTCAAGTAGGATGAGTTTTCAGTGTGTGTGTGTATGCCAGGGTGTGCGTGTGTGTTTGTGTGTGTGTGTGTGTGAAGTCCATTTAAAACTAGTCTCTATCAGAATTAGTGTGTGTTATTTACATACACATATTACTATATAGCGTATAAATAGTACATAATCCTACACACATAAATATTCTTACATAAAAATAGTATGTATTCTTAAATACATGCAAGTAGCATACATGCATGTATATACTATATATTCAGTTAAATGTATATGAATAGTATGTACATACATATGCATATGCACATGTAGAGTTTTATATATATACATAAAATATTTATATATGCAATCTTTTATTCCATGTAATAAAAGATGATATCTTTTACATTTTGTATTCCCCTTGGGTAGCCCACCACCAATTCACCCATGATCTATCTCTGTGGTCCCTTGTGTTCTTTTCTACTCCATTTTGTGCCCTTATCCTTCCCTTCCCGTCCCTCAAGTGTCTCTCTCCTATTTGGTGTCCCTATAGTCCTGTTATAAGTGAGACCATTCAATATTTTTCTCTTTCTTTCTGGCTTGTTTCGCTGAGTATGATCCCCTCTAATTCCATCCATGTTGCTGTAAATTGCATATGACCCAGCAATACCCCTTTTGGGAATCTACCCAAAGGACACAAAAACACTAATCCAAAAGGATACATGCACCCGTATGTTCATTGCGGCACTGTTCACAATAGCAAAGGTATGGAAGCAACCCAGATGTCCAAAAATAGATGACTGGATCAAGAAGATGTGGTACATATACACAATGGAATACTATTTAGCATTCAAAGAAGATAAACACATGCAATCTGTTTCACCCTTAGGTTGTTATGCAGTTTTCACAGCTGAAAAGTGATAAGGTCTCATAGGATATTTATATCTGAGATATATTTTTATGTATTTACAAATTGGAAATATTGTACTGAGGTAAAGGATTAATCCAACAGACAACTCCAGATGTCAGTCTAGTTTAGTATTTTAAAATTACATTACCTCTTCAGAACAAGACAATCTATAATCCCAGCTTTTAGTCCTTACTTTCTGTTGAATATGTATTAAATGATGTTACTATAACATACACTTTCACATAGAACATGCCAGTCATATCTGAAATAAAGTAAATAATAATTGAGATAACATTGAACATATCAACATTATTTTTGGTAGATTGAAAAAGTGATATTCTACAATTTCTTATTTCTTAGAAAATATTGAAAAGAGATATAAAGCTATGCCACATCATAAAGAGTGGCAAGGGTGGCATATCCAACAAGCCAGTGGTCAATCCCCGTGTGACACCTAGTCACTGAGGGGTCACAGGGATAATCAGTTGTGTTACTCTTGTTGCTCTTAGTGATTGCATTAAATGAACTAAGTTGACACTAATCCATTATTGAGAAGTTTTTTATTTATTTATTTATTTATTGTTTTTGTGAATGTGTGTATATGGTGGGAAGGGTGCAGGCATGAAATTTATGTTCATAAAATTCTGAGCCCTTTTACATTAATGACAGATAGTATTGAAAAACTATGCATTAGATGAGGGTGAAAGAATTTTCTCTGAAAAGTTTTTAAATTGGAAATTTAAATTCTAGTTGGAAAACCTGAATTATTTCACACAATACAATTGTCATTCATATTTTATTCATTTTTTGGCATAACTGCAAGTTTACATAATTTATGTGTAATATCCAGTACAAACCTCACAGTAATGCAGGGTATTTTGGAATTGCTACATTCACTTAATAACGGAGTAAATTAAGGGTCAGGGATTTTAAGAGACTTGCCAAGTGTCGCAAAGCTTGTAAGTAGTAGAGCTGGGTCTATAGCCTGAGTTCATAAGCTTCTAGGACCAGCAACTATTTTTAATAGATGCCGGAAAAATGAGAATCAGAAGCCAAATAATCATCAACCTAAATATACTATAGGTCATCTCCCTTCCCCCCAAATTATATAGGAAGTTTAGCAATGGTAGAAAGGATTTCATTTGGTCAGAGAACAAGAAACTTCATATGAAACAAAAAGATAGGGTAGAACAGAGAAGCATATGTTTCTCAGCTTCAAAATCAGTCTTACTATGAAAATGTATTATAAACATGAGGTACTGTTTGTTTCTCTCACCATTTTAAGGACAATATTGGTTGATCTTGACATGACTCATTGCTGATGATTCTTGCAAAAAACAATACGGGTATAGGTATGAGGAAAAATACATATTTTCATAATGCTAAGGAAAAATAAAAAAATGCCTAACATATTACTGCATATTTTAAAATAAATGTCATAAATTATTCTTTTAAGAACTAACAAAACACTATTTAGTTTTAAAAATGAAGACAAAGAGAAGAAGATATATTTTCTTGTCAATGTTTATCTTGATTTTGAATGAAAAAAAAATCACTAAGTGTACAGAACAAAAACTAACAACTATTTCATTACCTTTTTTTGCAGAATAAAACAGAGATATCAAAATTTTTTACTATTTGCCCATTATTTGTCAGTATTCCAGCAGGAAATGCTTACTTAATATTAATTGTTTTAAAATAATTGACCTTTAGCAACCATTTGTAATTCTGATTTTAATGTTTTTAATTCAACATGAGTAATCCAAAATAATAAATAAGTTTCTACCCCTTGGCCAGGACTCCAGAAACCAGAATTAAAAATTAAATTGTATACCCTGCTATACAAAACAAAAACTTTGTGCATATTTGACTTGGAAATATAAAAAAGTTGAATTATTCTCCATTTGTATATAAGCTAGATTTTAATGTGTATCCATAAGCATTTTAGAGTAGAATTAAAACAAAGGTACAGTAGAATCTAAGAAAATTTCAAGTTAATCTCTACATTCTATGGAGAGATTTCTGAGAGCCAAAGGGATCAAGAACAAATTTTACTGCATTTCTCTTTTGCTCTTGAAGACTTTCATGAGAGGAGATAAGTTTCACCTGATTCCAAAGGCAACTTTGAAGAACAGAAGTAAAAAAAAAAAAAACACACTGCTTCAAGAATGCACTGCTTCAAGTCATCCTACCTATATGCTGGTTTGGTAATGATAAAAATACAGGAAAACCATATATATTAGATCGCAGTTTACAATGCACATTGCTATAATATCTAGACTGATTCTCAAAACACCCCATAGGGATGAACAGAAAATCATGTCTCAAATGTTCATCTTGTATATACATATACAATCACAAAAAAAATGGATATTTTTAAGTGCTTAAGAAAAAGTGATAGTCTTACTGTAGCACTAAGAATGAAGATGACGATGAGGATGATGATGAGGATGAGGAGAATAAGAGCTACAAAGTTTATATTTACTGAGTTTTTAGTTTGCTGCAGCTATTGTTCTAAGTTTCTAACACTGTCTTATACAGCCCTCACAAAACGTTCATATACATCATTATGTTATTTCTAATCATAAACTGAGGCATATACACAGACACACACACATATGTGTGTATATGTATGTGTGTGTGCGTGTGTGTGTGTGTATCTTATTATGGGTAACAAAACAGGAAATGAGGAATCAGAGTTTGAAATTAGGCAAGAAGTTTATCTCCAGTATCTGCTCAATAACCAGAAATTTAACCCTCTTTCTCACCCCAAAGATGTATTTGGGACTAGTTAAAAAAAAGTTAAGAACAGCAAACACTGCTCTTTTCAAACTTTCTGTGTTTGGGGTGACACTAATTCTTCAATTTGTTTGGTCATCCATGTCTGCTTCTGATGGTCACCAATTCTGCAAGCCACTTAAAATTTCTAGACAAAGTTAATATTAATAGATGACTTCCTTGCTGGAGTGAGAAAGTTGCACTTTAGATACACATATGTTTTTACATGAGATATATGTGGCAGGTAATTAATACTGTTCCTTTTGTAAT
Organism: Scalopus aquaticus; assembly: GCA_004024925.1. NCBI lineage: Eukaryota > Metazoa > Chordata > Mammalia > Eulipotyphla > Talpidae > Scalopus > Scalopus aquaticus. Next base: position 125,320 of record PVIJ01000337.1, read on the forward strand.
TAATACATTTATAATAGAAAGACTGAATCAAAAGATCTGAAGAGAATAAAAAAAAAAAAACACATTCCAAGCTAAGAATTAGAAGAGTTTTGAACATTTTAATAGACATGTGCCAGTCAGATCAAATAGAGTAGAACAGGTGTATCGTTTTACAGATGAGAATTGAGGACAGGATAAAGAAGTGTAACGGTCAAATTGGACTGGTCAAAGGATGTCCAGATTAAATATTACTTCTGAGTATATATGTAAAATGTTTTCCAGATGTGATTAACATTTGAATTAGTAGGCTAAGTAAAGTAGATAGCTTTCCCTAATGGGGTGGCCATGATCTAATCTATTGAGGGAATCCATAGAACAAAAGGCACAAAAAGGAGGAATTTGCTATTTTTGATTCTCCTTTGCCTATTATGATGTGGGATATCTCCTCTCAAATTCTCTGATCCCCAGTTTGGAATTCAAGTCATCACTTCCCCAGATTTTTATGTCATAAGATTCATACCTCCAGCTTGCATGGGTATTCAATTTTTAGACAGCAGATTGTGGAACTTTTCATCTTCTGCATTCATACAAGCCAATTTTTCCTAATAAATTCCCTTTTATTTATATCCTACCAGCTCTATTTCTCAGGAGAACCTGAGTCACCAGGGAGCAATTAGAGACTACTTACATGAATGAAACTCAAAATGTTTTAAGCATATAAACTGCAGCTAGATTTAGCATTTAACTAATAGTTTTCATGCCTTACCATGTCACCCACTACAAATGCATAGATAAGATTGCCTCTATGAGGGCTTAGCAATGATTCTAGAAATTTTATTTTCTAAATTTGGAAGCCTTCACTGCTCTTTGGTATTTAGGGAGATTGATGGACAATATAGCACTTAGATTTCTACACTGCACTGATATCTAAACTGTTGATGGAAATTGGTAGTAAAGGAGGAGAATGACAGAAGCATCTTACAGTAAAGTTGTATAAATCAATATAGGGAGACTGGAAGAAATTTAGTCAAATAATCTACTGTCAACCTTAAATAAGATTCCTATATTCAAAACATCAACATCATATTTAGTAGAAAATAACTTTAAGTAATCATTTTTTTAAAAATGTAATACATAGATACAATGGAATATCATGCACTCTTAAAATAGAGGAAATTCTGTCACATGCTAGAACATAGGTGTACTTAAAGAACTTGAGATAAGTAAAATAGACCAACCCCAAAAGGACAGACTGTATGATTCCATGTATATGAAATGTTAAAATTGGAAGTCAAGGGTTAGGAGAGGTATCAAAGCAAATCAGTGCTTACTAACTAGAGAATTTAAATTTTGTAAGGTAACAAAATGTTCTAGAGATCTCTTTCTCAGTATTGCAAATATAGAAAGCACTACTGATCTTACACTTAGAACTGCTTAAGATAGTAAATTTAACTATGTTTGTTATCAAAATCGAATTTTAAAAATTGGGTCAAAAGAGTACTTTTAATGTCCTCAAAATTCTAACATTCTTTATAGTCTTGTTGAAAAACTATGTAAATGAGGTAAGAAAGCATAAATTCAATTTGCTTCTTTTCAAAATGGCTTGAAAACATTTAATTAACTATCCAAAATAGGTTGATATTAAAGATGATGTGAAAGCTATCATTAACATTTCAAATCATTATGGGTCAAATGTAAATGATGAAACTGGAATTTGGTTTAATTTTACAAAAAAAAAATCTGAAAAATACCAAATAACCAGCACTTATCCATCTCTAACAATTGTATCCTGTCAAATAAATGCCTAATATAATAGACTGGTTAGAAGTTTGCTGCTAATGAAAATCAAATAATCCACTTTTATTAACCAGCAAAGTTATGTATCATAAGATTAAGCAAAGGGATTTCTAAAATATCAGCAAATAAACATTCTATCTGGTAAATATAGGCTAAAACAAAAAAAGGTCTTTTGAACAAATAGCTTATTAAAATATCTGTTAATTATGTAAACATTCATTTATATTTAATGAATCTTATGAAATAAGATTGACATTCAATATTAAAGGTTGACATTCAATATTAAATAGCCTGTCATAATTTACTTACCTACATAAATATTACATAGGAAGAACCCATTTTATTTCACCAATTCATTCCTCAATTCAGTTATTATTAGATGATCTAGCGTTCAAGTAAATTTGAGGGTTTTATTACTAAAGCATTTTGGGGGAAAAGTTTGAAAATCCTCTTAATTATCTTCCTGTTTTTTTCAAAATGAGGTGTGCTATATTTTAACAGTCACTCATTAAAAAAAAAATAGAAACACTCCGTAAACTTGCATACTAAATAGTTTAAAACACATGACAATGGCATGTAAACCACTTTGTATCACAATAATTTGCATAATAGATCATGACATAATGTATGCAGTTCCCCAGGGCTTCCACAAAAATTAAAAAGAATCACAAATTTAGTGACTTAACGGAATGTATTGCCTCATAATTTTGGACACGAGGAGTCTGAATCAAGGTATCAGCTCTCTCCAATGACTTTATAGGAGAAACTTTCTTTGCCTCTTCTAGTTTCCAGTGTTTGCCAGCAATTCTTGTAATCCCTATGCTTATAGAAGCATCATTTTAATCACGTGGCTGTCTTCTCCCTGTGTCTCCACATTGTCTTTCTTTACAATGTGTCTATGTTCAAATTTCTCCCTCTTCTAAAAGTTCTAAGTTTCACCCTAATGTGCTCATTGTAACTTGATACTCTTTGCAAAGAGTGTATTACCAAGTGCATGCACATTTTGAGGTATCAGGAGTTAGAACATAACATCTATTTTGTGGGGCTACATAAGCAATCCATAACAATGGTCAACCATTGAAACACTAGCCTATAGCTTTAGGGTTTTCAAAATTAAAATTATTTTTTAAAATCTTAGTTTTTAATATGTAAAATAGCTTTGTTAAAGAAACCATGAATGCAACTGTAGCCTATAATTTATAATGCTATGAATAGTGATGAGATTATTTCTATTCTATATATCACCTAAAATATAGGCATTCAGGGCCTCCCTGGTGGCTCAGCGGTTAAGTGCTGCGCTGTGGAGTTGTCGGCAGTGACAACTCGAGTTCGAGGCCCAGCCAGGGAGATTCCCACATGGCAAGGCAGACCTCTCCTGCCTTTCCCGCTGTTCCCATCAGCAGTGTATTTCCATCCATCTGCCTGTTCTGTTTCCCACTCTGTCTCTGGTGAACCCTCTCACTGCACCACGCCTGTGGTCTGTACCCCAGCTTGTATGCATAAATAAATAAACCTTTTAAAAAATAAAATAATATAGGCATATCTTTAAAAGAAAAAAAATATTCTTTGAACTTAAAGCTATCAGAGAGGAAAAATTATTAATCATTAAGTACCAGTTAAGTACCTTATTATAAAATAAATAGTTCCTTCAGAATTCAGGTCTAATCATAATTCTAGAATGTGATATTTCCTTATAAAATAAGGTTTCTGAAGATATAATTAAGGTAAGAAAACATATGAAATCACACTGAATTAGGATGGACTTTAAATCCAGTGGAAATATTCTTTATGAAAAGCAGAAAAAGACACAGATGCATAGAAAAGTGGTCATGGAGAACTGAGTCAGAGATTGGAGCTATGGTGCCACAGAGCAAGAGATACCAGGAGTCACTAAAGAAGCAGGAAAGGATTCTTCTCCAATGTCTTTGAAGAGAGAGTTCCAGCACATTCATTTTGTTTTTTTGCCCTCAAGGACTGTGGGAGTATAAATTTCTGTTGTTTTGAGCCAATTGTTGTGGGAAACCTTTGAATCAACTATACCTCTTATGTCATAATGTATAAATGTATAGAAAATATTAAAAAGCTAATTTATTAACTATATTAATAATATAGGACAAAACTAATAAGTTCATAAATAATAACCAAACAGAATATTCTATCCAGATGTTCATGAACATTCCTTTCTCAGGACACTTGTTTCCCCATACAGGAGGGGACCAAACATATGTAGAGTATATATTTTGCCTTAAAATTTTAAAATGACCAACCAAAAGTGCTTCTTTTTTAATAACAGAGTATGTAAATTGTAATATCCTGTCTTGATCTTAAAGGAGAAGTTCTAAGAAACCTCAGATTAACTCCCCAAAACGTTAAATTTTGCTATTATTCCAGGTCTCTAAATCATCTTTGTCGTGTTTATCTCCCACTGAGTGGTAGATAAATGATGGATGGACAGATGGATGGATAGATAGATAGATAGATAGATAGATAGATAGATAGATAGATAGATAAGTGGATAATAAGATATCCAGTATACTTGCTATTTCCATTCTAAATTGTTCAATTATCATGACACCATCAATATAGTGGATTAATGTGATGCTTTCTGGAAGGTGAAGATTAAAATTCCTGCAAGCTAACTGTGACAGAGATTAGGAGAGGTGATGAAGCCTTAGGGAATAGGATCAACTTTTTCCACTAACCTTCCCCCTCAAATGCAAATTAATTTTAATGTTCTATATTGATAGAAATAAAAGGGAATGCATTTACCTGATAACTAGCACCACAGTAAATGCTAGAGACAGTGCTGATCTGTCCTTGTAAACAGGCATCATCTGTTGTAACAGATGTTACAGTGAAAATTACCCCTCACTATATTTACAATAGTCCATGATCACCCACCATGATCCATAATTTTTACACGGACCAGAGAGAGGAAATGTATGGGGTTAATTGACCACCGGTTGCTTTACAAAACGTTGAGAAATATTTGTTGTATATACGTATGGTGCCTTTGGACAGTCCTCCCTCAAAAAGACATTTTCTCATTAATCAATGGACCACAACCCTAAGAAATGACTCAGTATGAAAGCTAAATGAAGAAATTTAAATTTTCTATACTCACAAAGACATCAGCCTTCCAATCTTCAGTTCTAGATTTTTTCTGTTAGTACATGTCAAGAGATATAACTCTAATATCTTTTGACCAGTTCTGCATTTTGCTGCCAAAGCAAAGTCCTAGCATTTCTATTTTATAAGCCATCACCCATGTAGGTTTTAACTGGTCATCCCAATGACATATAAAGTCCAGCATCCTCTTTATGCAAGAACATAAATTCCCGAGTTGAAAAGTAGTAAACTATCACTTTCCTATAAAGTCTTCTATTCTAGATCTCTGGTTTAATACCCCCAGAGTCAGCTCCCATATATGTTACCTCAGGTCCTGCCAGGATATACCAGCCTGTTCCTAGAGTTCTCTGGGCACATGTGCTATATTCTAAGGGAATTGCTTTATCCATCAGACTGAACTGTGATTTGACCTTAGGTACTGGTTTAGAGACAATGACCAGTAGCAGAGGAGATACAAGACAACTTATGGATTAATGAATTTTAGATTTATCATTCAAATGTCCTCATCCTAGAAAAGTCTGACTCTTAATCTTTTTCTATCAGTGAACTGAATTAAACTTAAGAGACTTGTAAGTGCTAGACATTCAATATCCTCTATAACTCCAATACCCTTACAATTAATTCCTGTGTCCAATTTTCAACCTAGTTAACCCTGCAGCATGTAATGTCTTTAATACTGATTTTCAAGATTTTTGCTTTTTACTGTATGCCTTGAATTTTAAGTTACATTATCTAAATATTCCCTTTGCTTTTAAAATGGCTTAAATCTTTTAACAAAGTATCATTTAAAATCACCATCCTCTCTATACTTTTCATAGCCACTACCACATAAATCTATATTTCAACTAATAACTGCAATATAATCTCCAGATAAAATGTTGCTAGTTTCTATACTACTACGTTCTCAAGACTGTCATCTAATTATACTAGTAATGTGATCCTTATTATCACCATGTAACAAATAGGTGATATATTTTATCATACCAAATTCAGAATGAGATTGTCAGTACAGCAACTTTTTCTACATATCATAAACTTTGTTTTTCATAGATAGATTACCAAACAATACTTTTCATGAAGGTAGTTAACTTGCAGAAATAATTCCAAGGAAGAGATTAGGGAATTTAAAAATTGTATAGTGACAAAAGAGAAAACTAAATCCAGGGGTATTTTATTGAATGGTCTTTACAGTTGCTAACAAGAACTCATCCTCATGCAATCTTCTGAAGAATTACACAAACTACACCTTCAACTTGTAACAATAAAGCATTAAAGAGGGAAATATCTGTTTACTGATCACTCCCCTCATTTTCAGGGATGCCCTGAGTTATTAACATCCTGATACGTATAGGTTGTGTACAGGAGAGCCAGTATTACACAAAGTTAGCTAAGATCTCTGTGGAACGTTAAAAGTACAGGGTGCAGCTGATAAGGTGATATCAAGTTACAATTGCATGCAGATGGTAGCCATGGAAAATTCTTCACTAAAATATATTTCCCAGACATTGGTTCCCAAACTTTGTTGCATATCCAAATCACACTCTATGCTAAAACATAGATTTCTGAACTCCACTCCCAGGATTTCTGATTTAGGAGGTCTGTGATAAGGTGAAAGTAGTTGAATTTTTACAGTTCTCTGGTGATGTTAACACTGATGCTCCTGAAAATTTTATCCTAAAGTATATAAAGTGAAAAGCAAGAATTGTCTGATAAAAAATGTAGAATTTATTTAAGCAAGATTGTCAAAGAGCACAAGAATAATAGTGTGAGAGATACTAGGATACAGAATATGCACAAAATTTACAAAATTACTCACAAATTGCTTATTAATTACATAGCGATCATATTCAGTTGGGCAATCAGGAGTATAAAATTTATACAAATGATCAGATTTTGCATTATTGATCTACTAACTACTAACAGTTCTGAGACTCTAGGACATCTATAGTGAAGCTCATATTGGAGAACATTATACCATATGTCCAATTTTCTGTAGATCTGAAATCTTTCAAAATAATAATAAAAAAACTGGGGAAAATACAATATATGGCAGCATGAGCATCATAAGAGAAACCTTAGAGATATTCTGAAAGTATTCAAAAGAGCCAGAGACAACTCCTAGAATAAGAAAGTGGAGAAGTTTCAAAAAGACTGACATATCTATACTGCATATTGAAAACTGTAGGATTTTGACAGGTAGACAGGAAAAGAGAAACACTCTAAGCAAGATAATGATATGAGCAAAACATAAAACGAATGCTCAGAATGATTACTATTGTTGATAACAGCTATTCCCCATGACTAATTTGTTCAAGACAATAGTCAAAGAAAAATGCAATAATTTGGCCAGTACCTTGAAATAATTAGTACCTGCTTTGGCAAACTGCATTACATGGGAACAGTGTGTTATTTGTGAACAGAGAAGTAACTTATAAATATCATCCAGTTAGATTATGACTGGCTGTTTCTCAAAGAAATCTCAAATGTATCTTGTACAAGCCTCTGAAGCTAAAAATGGCTTTTAATAGGTAAATTAGTATTATCACAAGTCCAACATACTCATATCAAACACAGTATATTATCTTCAACTTCAATTAATCTAATAAACAAGGTAGATAGTAAGTCTCTCCTCGGAATAATTTGGTATGAATGAAAATTAGATAAATATTCTTGTCAAGTAATGGATTTAACACATTTGTACAAATGCATTCAAAAATTGTGTAACAAGAAGGCCATCTTCAAAGATATTAGTTATAGGATCATGACTATCATGAATATCATATTTGAAAGCAAATGTGTGTGTGTGTGTGTGTGTGTGTGTGTGTATAATTCAGCTGTTTTCTAAGGAAAGAAAAGCATACTGTATAAATAGAGTTCTACTTCTAGAGTCAGACAAAGTGTGTTGTAAATTCCAGTTCTGCAACAGTTTTGTTGGGTATCCTATAATATATTTTCCATCTCTAAGATATTGATAATAATCTCATAAAATTGCATAAAGATTGAATGGTGTAAGACATAGTTCCCAGCCCAAAATATATATCCACCATACATTAGCAGCTATTATTACCATGTTTATATACTAGATAATGCACTTTGGGACAGAAAGAAAAACAATGCTAAATTCAGTGACCTTAGCTTAAATCATGTTTGCTCCATTCCGGTGGACAAAGCAGATCACATAATTGAAGTTATTGCCTAAGTTACATGGCAATGTTTATGAAAACTGGGGTGTCTTCTAAATTGAAGTCAATTTTACAATCTCCCTAAGGAAGTAAAAAACTACTTAGTCTGACAGAGCAGAGCATTTTATAACATATTAGATATTTTGGAGGAAGAGTTTGAAATTCCTTCCGTGAGTTTGCCAAAATAGTTATGTATAAGAGCTCATAATCATTAAAAAATATTTACCAGCTTATTCCTAGCAGTTTTGTTCACATTCCACCAAGACAATGTATACTCAGAATTCTTCTGAACAATGTATATTAGGTAGAGAAGGATCTTCTAATGCTTGGTGAAGTTGCCTCTTTAATGTATGTCTCTTGTCTTATAGGATAGGACCATTTTCTATCTCCTTTTTTCACTCTCCACCTCTACAGTTATCATTTTTGTGGAGGAGTTGGGCATTTCCTAAATTTCCAAACTGTATTAGTCTGATCAAACTATTGAAAATACTACCAAGGATAGGTAGCTAAAGACAAAATTTTATTTTGTCATACTTTTATTTATCACAGTATTTATTCCTCACAGCAAATTTAGTTCCTAGCATGGTTCTCTTCTTGACTTTGGATAATCAGCTATCTTCTTACTATTGTCTGACACACGTACATGCATGTGGGGAAAGAGAAAGAGTACATTCTCTAATGTCTCTTCTTCAAAGGACATTAGTCCTATTAGATCAGAGCTCCATGTTTATGACCTCATTTATTCTGAATTACTTCTTAATAGACCCTATCTCCAAATACAACCCACTAGCAAGTCAGATTTTTAACATAAACATTGGGGAAAGGGTGACACAAAGCTTTAATCCATAACACAGATGACAACAGAGCAAATAAAAATCCATTAACCTAGAAAGATATGGATTCTCAGAGACATAAATTAGATGAACCTATGTCAAATTAGCAAGCAAAATCTGAACATCAAACTGTATGGTCTGTGATTTAAAGCTGCATTTTATATTTTTGGAAAGTTAAAAAATTAACAGATTAGTATTTTGTGACATGTGGAAATGATATAATATCCAAACTATAGTATTAATAAATAAAGATTTATTGAATTATAGTATATTCATTTATTTTTGCATTGTCTATGGCTGACTTGCCATTATAGCAGGATTGAGTGTTTCACAAAGATTATATATGTGCTCTCATCACTTCAATCTGTTGCTCAGTTCATTACAAACTACAGAGACACAGTAATAAATGGACGGCTCCAAATGCTATGTATAGCAATATGCCACAATACTTTATCATTTTTTTTACTAGTCCATACCCATCATATCAAAATTAGTTAAGAAGAAACTGAATTTCAAATGACACATTTTTAAAAGACAATGGATATGCATTATTTTATTATTAAATTACATTCTTGAAGATTAGACTAATCCATACAATATAGGCAGATATTATTAAGTTCCCTTGCCCCATGCTCCATTTTTTTCATGAGGAAACAGACCCCAAAAGCACTGTTTGTTGTAAAATGATATGACAGTATTAAAATTCATATTTGTGACACTAATAATTCATTACAATATTATCAGCAGGATAGCAATGGTCAAAATATTTAGAATATTTAAAATGGAATAGCTTAATACTCAAGAATTACCTCACAAAAGAAAATTAAATAAAAGGAAGGACAGAAGGAAAGAAGGGAGGGAGGGAGGGAAAGTGGGAAAGAGAGAGGGAAAGAGGGAAAGAGAGATAAAATTAGTTCTTCTTATGCAATACATGCTTGAATGCTGAATGCATTCTGTTTTGTTTGCTGTACAACATCCTCTCTAAACTAAATTCTTTAAGATTTCTCTTAATGTTAAATTATGTTCTAATCAAACCAACCCCCTCCCCACACACACACACAACACTTTGCTGTTTTCACTTTGCTTTATTGAAACCTCTAGAACAATAAAATGTCTAAACTGCATAGTAACAAAATCAGACACCTAACCTCAGGTATTGACAATTTTTTTCCTGGGGTACTAGAAAGCACAGTATCCTAAAATATATTGTGAAAACTACTAAAAATTACATAAAATAAATGTGTTAATTATATGAGTCATCCTATGAACCTGAGAAGGTCAGCTTTATTCATAGATGCAGACAGTAGTTATATGCCATGATTGTTTTTTTATCATCTTAATTGTTCAAATCTTCACATCTGTAGCATTTGTTCCTCCCAAACAACCAGGAACATCCAAATGCATCATTTACTTCCTTGGCACCATATCTTTTTTAAAGCAAAAATTGATTCCAAAGTTATGCATAACTAAAATTTCCTTTAATAAGTTTGTTTATTTAGCCTGTAGTCCTTGAAATTAGAGCCTAAGAAAAACACTTTCATGCAGTTTATTTGTTAATATTATTCCAAGGAACAGGCATATAGAGCGGAGAAGTAAACAGTGATGGAAAGTTGGTACAAAGATGTGATATCAAATCAGCATTCCTGTGGGTGAATCACTTTCCAGTCTGTCAGAGTGTTATAAGAAATCATTTGAAATGCATATCACTACTGTCCACACAGGGAAGAAAGAAGGAATCATTTTTTTCATCACTCACGTTGCCTATTCCTCAATTTCTTCAAGGGTGTTAACACCTCTTCAAGGATTAATGGATCCCTTTCTTGCTGTGGATATATGTTGTGAGCAAAATCAACTAGGCATTCCGCTCTTACATCATAGAAACCCCAAAATGAATGTGCCCTCATTGAAGTGAGTCACTGTTCAAATGCACTTACAGTAGATTGGTCAAAGCTTATATGACACTTGTCAGCAACCAATTGACTGGAGTAAATGGTAAGGCGAGAAGTTTTGAAATTGTGTACAGATATTTTTGTTTTGTTTTCCTAGAACAGAAAGTTAATGTACTATTGAATTAGAGAGAGAGAGAGACAGACAGACAAACAGAGAGAGAGAGAGAGAGAGAGACAAGAGAGAGAGACAGAAAGAGAGAAACAGAGACAGAGACAGAGACAGAGACAGAGGCAGAGAGACAGAGACCTGCCTTATAATTTGGGAAAGTTCTTTGAATTCTGACCTCCCTATGAATGTTTATATATTTTAGGGTGCAAATTACTAGATATTCACAGGTAAACACTATGATGCCTACCAACTCTTTACATCTGTTTGATCATACCATCAACACGCACACGAGTATTTGAAAATCCCTTTATAACAAGGACAAAAATCTCTGAATCTCAAGCTAATTGATGCATGCACTTTCTGCTACTCTAGAAAAATAAATAAAATACTTTTGATTTTAATACACAATTTAGAACAGTTAATATCTTAGCTAATTCATAAGACTCAATGTATTTTTTGATAACCATCCATATCTTCTATTTTAGAGAGAACTGATTTAAATGTAATACTTCTTAACCACACTCAGCATCTCAATTATTAAGACTGTTCATTAACTCTTAAGTATAACTCATTTTTAAATCTAGTAATGCCAAATTTAACTTTTATTAATTTTTTGCCCACATTTTTTGAATCCTAATGGAAGTACCTATTGTGAAAAGAATTCAGGATTGTGCAACTCGAGAAACAAAAAGTAAAACTGTTTTGAAGTCTATCACAGTGATTACTTACTTAATCGATTTTACTTTCTTTTTTAAGTTTTTGACTCCAAGCCTGGTGTTCATGCTATTTTGCAATCCTAGTTTGTATGTTTAAATAATTATTAGAAATAGAAGAATGCTTACATTATGCTCATGCTACCATATTTTTCACTTTAAAAAACATATTCTTGTTTCAGTTTATATTTCAATTCAAATTCAAAACTTGGATAATTGAAGCTGAAATTTTATTTCAATAGTGCCACCCCCATCCTCCTGCCAACAGATCAACATTAAAACTTTTATTCTACTTCTGTCAAGTTCTATCCTGATGGAAGAGGCAGATACTACTCATCTCAGCATAGAGCTTTTGACATTTAAAGTAACTGGAGCAAATGAATGTGATTTTTTTCAAATTCTTCATATTTATTATCTTTCCTTTAAAACCCAAACTTCTTATGCAGTGGGAAGACCAAATCTTTTTGAACATCAATGCAAAAATACAGTGGGAGTATTAAACGATGGAAATAAAATTTACTGTTTGCTGTCTTTCTTTGAATTACTGAAAAAGTACTAAGTAACACTTAAAATTTAGGCCCAGGAAAAAATGTTGTCCCTTTTCCCTTAGGTAACTTATTTTATCTGAGCAATTAACTTAAGATAAATGAACAATTGACAAATTTACAACAGTATAATTCTTAATATTTGATTCTCTGTGTGTGTGTATATTGCCAAGATTAAACCAGGATAACATAGAAAACAAACTTTTTTTTTTTTGACTCCTTTATTTTTTTATTTTTTTTATATAATATTTATTTTTGTTATTCGTATCTTTTACATTATTATGTATTCCCCATAAGTTACCACCACCTGTTCACCCGTGGAGCCATCACCATAGTCCTCCGTGCTCCCCTCCTCCCCCCCCAAACTTTAAGAGAATAAGGATATTCAGAAGTACATGGTATTTGGGGAAAGGGAGAAAATCATGGGGAAAGGGAGAAAATCATAGATCATAAATTCTATACAAGTATATGCTTCCTGGTCTCATTTGCAACTATACTGGCAGGGCCTTGCAAAATGCAACCGTGATAGATATGGTGCAAATATTTGGGCCTCCCTGGTGGCGTAGCGGTTAAGAGCTGCGCTGTGGAGCTGTCAGCAGCGGCGACGCAAGTTCGATGCCCAGCCGGCGAGATTCCCACATGGAGTGGCAGACCTCTCCTGCCTTGCCCGCTGCTCCCTTCAGCAGCGTATTTCGTAGACCTGCATGTTCTGCTTCCTGCTCTGTCTCTGGTGAACCCTCTTGCCGCCCCATGCCTCTGCCCTATACCCCAGCTTGTATGCATAAATAAATAAATCTTTCAAAAAATAGAGAAATGAACTAATTTCCTCATCCTCTCATTCATTCACTAGTTCATGTCTTGATGAGTTTTTATGATTTTGATACTAAGTAGAACCTGTAACTACAAAGAAAAAATACTCCAGATTTTGTTACAAACTCACAGTTTTTAGAATATATATATATATATATATATATATATATATATATATAAAACTGTTATTTAACTATTATAAATAACACAGTAGAATTGTGCCTTAAGAAAGGATTTCCTTTCCCCAGAATCTTAAATATAGGCAGGTAAAATATTAATGAAGGGGAAATGTTTGAAATGTGGTATTATGTTTAAGTAAAAATAGCAAACCAGGAAATGGAGATAGGAGTCAGATTTTTAAAGTTATACTATTTTTGTTTTTTTAATGAGGTAATATTGGATCATGACATAGTCTATCATTCAAGGCTATAGTTTCACATATTTTCAGATTTGTGCTACACACTACAACCACCACCAGGATGCTTATAACCCTCCAGCACTATCCCTTAGACCCACTCTTTTCCTTTCCCCTCCCCAATCCCAGCCAGGTACTAAACACAGGTAACTTGAATCAAGAAATTTTGCATATTAGCAATATATGGCAGAAATAAAATTTTAAACAGGGAACAGCTTGTAGGGGAATAAAGAAAATACATCTCAGAAGTATATGTAATAGCTTTTCTAGATTTAGAGGATCATATTAGGCTTCAAAAAATAAAAGTATATATTACAGGCACATAAAACAATTACTATAGGGCCACCCTCGTGACACAGGGGGTTAAGTCTCAGTTCTATGAAGCTATCTGCAGCCACTGCAGCATGAGTTCCATGCCTGGCCAGGGAGCTAACCCACATGGCACAGCAGACCTCTCCTGTCTCTCCCACTATTCACCTCAGCAGTGTATTTCAGTAGATCCACCTGTTCTGCTCCCCTCTCTGTCTCTGGTGAATCCTCTCACACCCTCCCCACATACACCTCTGGCCTACACTCTAGCTCTTATATGCATAAATAAATTAATATTTTTAAAATTATTAATATTCTAATTAAAATGCTGTTATCCATCAAACACTATTATTTCTGAGTGACATAAATACACCCTATAAGACATGTCAGGTTGTGTATCTTATGAAGTAGATTGGCTCCAATTTGAAATAATGATCAATTATAGTTACAAAGTAATAAAAATGGCTGATCTATTTACTTTTCCTGTACACTGTACATTTAATTCTTATTTTTTATAGATTTATTTATGCATACAAGCTGGGATACAGACCAGAAGAAGTGTGGGGGCGGTAAGAGGGTTCACCAGAGACAGAGTGGAGAGCAGAACAGACAGGTCGATGGAACACACTGCTGAGGAGAGCAGCAGGCAAGGCAGGAGAGATCTGCTGCGCCATGTGGGAATCTCCCAGGCCGCTGTGCGACAAACTCCCATCACAGCTTCTGAGAGCTCCACAGCACAGCCCCTAACAGCTGTGCCGGGGAGACCCTGTATATTTAATTCTTGCAGCAAAAGAAAGGAAAAAAAAATACTAACAAGCAGAGGGAATAAAATCTATCTGATGTCACACATTATGCTTTTTTGACAAATGGTGATTGTAAAGGAAAAGATTTACTTTACTCTAGATTTGTTCTTAATGTAAATTCAGACTCTTTTCTTTCTTGTTCTCCTTTATTTCCTTAAGCTCTGAGAAGTGAAATCTTATATAATTTCAATATACATCCTAAGAATTCTGAATTTCTTCTTTTATGTGTTAGTACTAAATCCTTTGTATCTGTATGTCAATAAAATAGTGCTGATTTTGTCATTTTAGTAAATTAATATTTTATAGGAATTTTCAGTTACCACTAATTTTTGATTGCTTAGGCCAGAATTAAAGGTCTTCTAAATAGTCAAAATCAAATCACATTTCCTGTTCCTCAAATGTCGCTGCCTTGTATTACAAAGTTGGATTGCTTCAAGTGACTTTATAAAAAATCATGCTGCTGTTAAAATGTATTTACAATAATTACTAATAATGGTCCTCTCTGGTGGTGCAGTGGTTAAGCGCTGCGCTGTGGAGCTGTTGGCAGCAGCGACGCAAGTTCGAAGCCTGGCCTGGGAGATTCCCACATGGCGTGGCATACCGCTCCTGCCTCGCCTGCTGCTCCCCTCAGCAGTGTATTTCCATCGATCTGCCTGATCTGCTCCCGCTTTGTCTGTGGTGAACCCTCTTGCTGCCCCACACCTCTGGCCTGTGCCTCACCTTATATGCATAAATAAATGTCTTAAAATAAAATAAAATTAAATTAAATTAAAATATTACTAATATATTGATACATATTGTATATAGACATGCACAAACATATTCATTTAACAAAGTAAGTTATATTTTAGCTATATTGTAATCATCTGAGATTCAAATAATATCTGATGTTGATATCTAAATATAATAAGTGAATATACCTACCATATTTAAGTAACAATTATAGTTAATACTTATTAAATATTTGTTATAACATTACTAGAATGGACTGTTAACAATTACATTTCAGTAATCCATTTAATAGGTGTTATATACACAAGTGAGAATATAAGTGAAGGTGAGGGTATGTAATTTTAAACTTGCATTCTTAAAAAAAAATCTATATAACAGTACATGGAAACACATAACATATGAGTTTTAGGATCTTAGATGAAAGTCTCATAAAATAGCTAATACAAGGTTATTTAAACATGGCATTTCACCCAAAGCCTTGGCATTTGATCTTTGAGAACTTTTACCCTAGGATAGCATTTTAGAAAAAATACAGTCCTACATGGGTCTTGTAGTTGCTTACAAGCTATTTCTCAGTGGATTATATTCAGATAAAATTGCATTTATGACCACTGATAAAGTTAATTGAATACAGGTAGACTGCAATACGTATAATTTATTTTATCTGTTTCAAAATTTACTTTTTCTATGCTTCTTATTACTGAAGTTTCAAGTTCAATTTCGGGTCTCAAAAACTAGGGCAAGGGATAGCCAATCTTTTAAAGAAATCCCAGGGCACAACCTTTCTCAAACACAAGCTTTTATTCTTGTAATCAGGGACACAACTGAATCAGTACATGCTGACAATGATGCTTACAAAGACTTCATAGACACCATCCAGAACTAGACTGGGAGAGTAATTCTGACACAAGACATGTGGGTTTTTCCTTTAACTAGTTTTCTCTGTGTTTGTCCATGTTGCCTTTCTTGTTTGATCATCAGTCTTTGTTCAAGGATGCTAGATAATCAATGAAGGAAGAAGAGCCAGGATCCCATAGTTAGATAGTCAAGAAAAATACTGCATCACACAGCACAAGCACAAACTGGTGTTTAAATAGACACGCTGAAAATTGCACACTGGAAAAATTATTATCAGTTGTGCTAGATCTGGACTCTACACAAAGTACTTGATAATTTTATGTACAACATGAAGGCAGAAGGTCAGCGTATGTCTTAAGAAATTAAATTTTTTTCAGTAAACAGTAAAAAAATAATTTGTCAATATATAATGGCTCTGAGGTTTAAAAGTTTGTCATTTTAAACATTTCACATATTGAGATATACAGTGGAAAATAAACATGTGAGAAAATGTTCAGCTTTTATATTGCTTTTTTCCAAAAGCCACCATTCTAATTTACAACACTATAGATTACTTTTTCTGTCTTTCAAATTTTGCATAAATATAAAATTGCATTCTTGACCTTCTGTTTTTGACTACTTTTATGCAAAACTTTGTGAGATTTACTTTTATTGACATAGCAATGGTTCATTTGTAAATTTATCCACTCTATTGATGGGCATTTAGATTTTGGCAATTTAGAATACAACAAATAACAGATAATGACTCTATGAAAATTTGGCTACATATAAGATAAATTTCTTAGTGTACAGAAGTATATATTTCTGTTTGGTACATAAACTGACATGAAATTCCAGTTCTTTATCACCTACACTTTAGCATTTAGTATATATGCAATACAGTTTTCCAGTGTACTTACAACAGTTCATACTGCCTCAGGTATTTAAGAATATTATATTAGTTAATTTTCTCACCACTACTTGTGATTGTTCAGCTGTTAGAATCTTATCCTCTTTGGTAGGTATAAAGTCATATTGTAAAAGGGTATTAATTTAGATTTCTCTTATACTGTAAGTAGTTTTCATATAATTATTGGGCATTGCATTGTCTCAGTTTTGAAGTTGCTATTAATTTACAATAATGAATTTTGTGTTTGCACATGCTGATTTTTATATAACTTACTAAGAAACTTGTCCATAATTATTTCATTGTCATACCATATTTGTTTCATTTCCATTTTAAATTCTGTTTGGTTTCTTATTTATATATTTTGGAACAAAGTCATTAGGATTTTAGAAATTTAGAGTTGCTGTTTTTCCTAATACTTAAAATCCTAGTTTTCTATAATATCCACTTTTAATATTTAAGTCTACTATGTGATCAAAATAAACATAGTTTTTATTTTGATTAAAATAAACATAGATTAAAATAAACATAGTTTTTATTTTGATGCCTATCTTTACCAAATATGTTTATAAATATATGATATTTATCAGTATTTAAATAATAGATTTTAGAACATAGTGCACTATGATATATTTTAATACTTATTTTATGCTTATAAAAATTGTCAGAAGTCCAATAGTTCACAGAATGTAAAACACAGATAAATTAATTAATTAATGTCAGCAGTGTCCATGCTCAGCTTAACTGATTTTATTTTTTTCCTTTGAACCTGGAACCATAAATCTTAACTACCTTGTTAATTAGTTCTCTGCTTCCTTTAATCATATGTCTCCTCTTTTTTTAGAGCTCTAACAGATATTCTTAGTGAACAAATTGATACAGCTTCCTTTTCCTATATTTTTCCACTTTACTTTCATATTGATCACTGATTGTACATGGGTAAGTCATTGAATTTTGAACTTTATCCATCTGCTTGATTTTTCTTAATGTTTTAAAAATTCATTCAGTTATTCTTTTGTGTCCCAGGCATAGAATTATAGGATATCTAAACAGTGTATTTCCTCTAATTCCTATTACATTTTTCATACTTTTTTTATATCTCATTGACTATACTAAATTGTATTTTGAACAGTATTTTAAAACATTGCTGAAAATGGAGATTATTGCATTGCTTGACTATACAGTCAATGCATCTCTGTCATCAACTACAATGCAGACTTTTGCATTAATATTAATGAAATATCAACCTATTCTTGAATTATTTAGAATCAGATTGAGCACTGGAATTTATCCCTGGTGTTTTAACATTTTGAAGATTATTATTTTTTAATATGCTTATTTACTTGGCTAGTATATAAACAGTTTTACTTATATTTAATTAGCCTTGCATTCTTTACATGGAACCATGTAGCGATGTTTTACAATTCTTAAATTGGTGATGGATTTTTGTTATTACGTTATTCAATTTTCATGCCTTCATTTCTGAGTGATATTATTTGGAAGATATTTGTGGGGATCTTATCTTAGTTTGATACCAGTCTATTTGAAAATTTTCCTTTTACCATTGAATATATATAATATGCTTGTGTAAATAAAAACATAATTTTCTTTGGAAGAGAAAATTCTAAGAATAAATTTAAATGGTATATTTAAAGCATACTGCAAACTAAAATCTAAAATAAATAAGAATTATGAAAACAATTCAAGTTGACTGTTGAAATTTAAATGTTAATTCTCTATTTGTCTGTGAAATTACCTGGACAGATGTACTAAAAATAGAGATTTTACTTTTATGTATTTGCATCCACAAAATATCCCAGATAACTTGAAAATCAAATGATCTAACAAACTTTAAAACTAACCCTTGAAAGCTGACCTTGAGGGCCTCCCCGGTGGCGCAGTGGTTGAGCGCTGCGCTGTGGAGCTGTCGGCAGCACGCGTGCGAGTTCAACGCCCAGCTGGGGAGAATCCCACATGGTGCGGCAGACCTCTCCTGCCTCGCCCGCTGCTCCCCTCAGCAGTGTATTTCTGATCTGCCTGTACTGCTCCCCACTCTGTCTCTGGTGAACCCTCTCGCTGCCCCGCGCCTCTGGCCTGTACCCCAGCTTGTATACATAAATAAATAAAATTCTTAAAAAAAAAAAAAAAAGAAAGCTGACCTTGAAATTGAGGTATCCAGAAGTAGAAAAGAAGGAAAAGGGGTGAGAAAAGGGTGGAAGAGTGCAATGATGACTATGACTATGATGGAGGACTATCGGTGCTTAATTGGTGGGTGTGCTATGGTGACAACTGAAGGGGGAAATCCTATACTTAGCAAACACTAAGAAGGATGTAAACCAATGGTACTTCAGTACGTATATAAATAAAATAAAATAAATAACTTGACAAAAATAATAAAATATTATTTTTTAATTCTTTATACTAGAAGATGGCAGTAGCCAGGCATCATTTTATGTGTATAAATAAGCTTTTGTTATTAATTTAATATTTTCATCCAGTTGCTGGCCTGAATTCACATTGATTTATTATATGCTACTAATGAACAACAGATTTAGGATGGGAATCCTACAGTATGTTTTTGGATTGCCAGTTAATGAGCAGAGAAACTTGAGCAAACGTTCATTAGCAAGCAACCTAGCCATTGACAAGTAAGATATTATGACTTATATATTGCTAATCTTTTAGGACATTCACAATGTAGTAAAATAATTACAATAGTATGCTCAAGTCACTGCTTAATATTTTTGGATTTATTGATAGATAAGAAAGAAGGTACGAATTATTTCCAAAGTAAATTAGTCACCTAATATTGCATTAAACATTCCAGTGATGCAACTAGAGGTTATCAGAACTACAAAGTAAAAAAATGTGTCCCTTTTCTCTGGATATCTTTGAGTAAGTCTTACATTGTACAGATAAAATTAATGATAAGCCAAAATTCAGCTAACCAAGTAGAATAGACAAGATCATAAATACAAGTCATATATATAAGAAGTATCGAGAAATACACACCACCCTGTATAAGGCATAAACGTCCCTTCAAACTGCATTCTTGCCTTATTTTAAATGAAGTAATGCACCTTCAGGGAGGTTTATTGTCACTTTCAAGATGTGGCTACAACTTGTCCAATGAAGAAATATAAATTTTCTGATAGGTATTTCTTAGTTTACAAAAATTATCTCTAGTATAATAGAAATTAACTATTTACTTCGAATCATTTTAAAGAATCATTTAAAAAAGCCAAACATACTACTGATAAACAGATGAAACATGACAGTAATTTTGAAAATGCTAGGTGAAATGTAGCATTAGAATTATGAAAAACAATAGGTTATCTTCTAAATCAGCTGTTCTCTACTAGGTTATATAATTTACCCCTCTAGGAATAAAACAAATTTAACTAATACATGTGATACTTTCCAGCAATGTGTGGTCATCAATATTTAATACTTTTTTTAAGAATTCAATTAATATTTTCATCACTTTCCAGTTAATTAATGTAAAGTTCAGAAACATGAAATAAGTACCTCCACATCTCAATTCTCATGCAGTAATGTAAGACCTCAAGTCTAGGCTCTGGATCATAGGAGGCATGGGTAATGAAGAGTTTGAGTTCGCTTCTCTGAAGGAACAAAATGGATTTCCTAACACAGTAAGCAAAATATTGGCACATTGATTTCTGTTAGTCTTGCTCTCAGTCTATGCCTAGATGCATTCCTTCCAGCACTAGTTAAGGGATAATTTAACATTTAAGTGAAAAAAAAGGCATATATACAGGTATATATAGACAGTTCAAATTTTGGATATTCCCTGAAACCTTTGCCAAGTAAGAAAAAGTCCAACTAAATTTCCAATATTCTTAGATGGTAGGTGAAGATAATAAGTTAAAAAAAATCAAAAGAAAATGACTTTTAGTGGGAAGGAAGCAATATTTATTGAAACCATATTCACTTCTATAAATTCAACTAGTTACCAGTATTGAAGATTTGCTATTTTTATATATAGAATTTTTTATTATTATTCATATCTTTTATATTATTGTGTATTCCCCATAGATTACCCACCACCGATTCACCCGTGAACTATCACCATAGTCCCTTGTGCTCTCTTCTCCCCCATTTTGAGCCCTTTCCCTCCCCCTTCTTTGCTGAATGTCTCTTTCTTATTTGATTCTCCTATATTCCTATTTATTTCACCACCAATAGGAGGAAGATAATCATGTTTATAATCTTACAATTTTTACATAGTTAAAAAGCCATAAAAAGTAAAATTACTTAAAACAATGAAATATTTTTAGTATCATTTTTCTTTTTTTTTTCTAATGATGTTATCGAGTTGAAGATGTGTTTATTATTCCCTGCATTGCTTTACAAATCCAGTTGGATTTGTAAATGACAATGAATGTCAAAAGGCTAGAATGGATTTTTTACATACAGTGACATTTTATCATGAAAGGCTACAGAAGCTGATGATTTGAAGACAAATTAATTTGAAACTATTTAGTAAAATATAAACTGTGTACAGCAACCAGCAGGGGATTTTGATTCACATGGACCACAGCAGCAGCAGAAAGTCATCATTACTCAAAAATCCCTGAAGGAGCAAAGAGAAGAGGATGTAATAAGTGTCCAATGAGAGTTTATATATTGGAAAGAAGAATAAGAGCCACCTTCAAAAGTGTCTTGAACTCTGCAAAACCCAGACTAAAAGTAAGTGATAAAATAAATATGGTTCTCTTCTCCTCCAGCCTCAAATCTCATGCCATTTTTGCTCTTTGTTCAAATCCATCTGGCTGGAGAAGGCAATTGATGCCATTCATTATAGTCAGTCTCTCAAGACATAACAGGGCAGAGGATGACATAAGGTTAACTTGACATTTTCCAGCCCACCACCATTATAAAGTGTAATGTAAAATCATCCAGATAAAACTAATAGGGAAAAGGAGTGGGTTGATATAGCATTGATGTGTCCTTGAACAAGAGTATATGAGTTCAATATGTACAAGTTCTCACTCATTTATTTTTAGTAGAATTCAGAGAGCGGAGGTATATGTGAGGCAACAAATAACAAGTAATAGTTCTTATATTCTAAAACAATTCTCAAGGAAGGTTATAGAGATAAGAGTGAATGTATTTCTTGTTAACATATAACCATATTCCATCCAGTGGTGGCACTGCTCTTTTCCCTGACTGCTGAGAGGGAACTAATTCCAGTGCCTTGAAGTAGCCTAGAGTTCAACAGTATGCCAAGTCTTCAAACATACTATGAATGATCGTTCCTGTAATTGATGATTGTATTTTGAGGACAACTTTAACTTTTCCCATAAACCTAAACCTTGGCTGTTTGCTGCTTGTTCACTGTTATACAATCATACAGGTTATAACTCATCTCTTCACTGCAGAAGCAGCCTTTCTTATTCCTATTACTTTACTCTCTTTAGATTTATTACAACTAAACTATTTTTACTATTATTCAGAAGCAAAAAAGTATTCCTACATTAGATATACACTTTATCCACTTAATGTAAGTCATTTTATCTCAGCTCATCTTATCGAGAAAAAGAGAACTAAACGTTCCTACAAGTCTTCTCAAATTTCAGAAAAGCAGTTGGTCATAGTGAATCGGTATTCACCCAGAATATAGTATGTTTAAGCAACATGTTTTTTTCATTTATTATGAAATTTCATTCTTTCTAGTTAAGGACTTGTTCCCAAGTCTTTTATTTCTCATTAGCACAGTCCCTTCATCTCAGTTTCCCATTCTTCAAAAATTCCTCCTATTTAACTTTTCTATTTCTCTCTCTTATCTTTTGCTAGCTTTTACCACAGTCCTTCCATCCTGCCTGTCATCCCTCCTTCCCACGCCCCCTCCTCCTCACTACCTTCCTCCCTCCCTCCCTCCCTTTCTTCCTTCCCTCCTCCCTCCCTCCCTCTTTCCTATTATTTTAATTATGTATCTTCATTCTTCTGTCTTGTTTTTCTTTTTACTTTCTATTAGTTATAAAACAATTTTGTTAAATTCAAAAATAAAAGATACATTAAATATTTGTAAGAATTAAAATATTAGGACCATAAAATCAGTGACACCAAGTCCAATATGGACTCAAATAGATCTTTATATTTGCTGAAAGGGAACAAATATTTGACCTTAGTTATCCTGATAATCAAAGAAGAAAGGATGTTATTTTGTAAGCTCCCTAGTACCTGTGATATCAATAAAAGGCTAGTTGAGAGTATCTCTCATTACCATAGTCATTCTTCCTACAAATGTAGATTGAGCACTCAACACGTGTCAAAAATTGGTCTAGGTTTCAGGATATAGAAATTGTGGAAAGCTGTAAGGAGGCTTCTCAAACTACTAAAAATGGAGCTTCCATATGAGCCAGCAATTCCACTTCTAGGAATCTACCCAAATGACACAAAAACATTAATTCAAAAGAATGCCTGCACCTGTATGTTTACTGCAGCACTATTTACAATAGGTAAGATATGGAAACAGTCCAAATGTCCAAAAATAGATGACTGGATCAAGAAGATGGGGTATATATACACAATGGAATATTATTCAACAGTCAAAAAAAATAAACTCATGCCATTAGCAGCAACATGGATGGAGATGGAAGGTATTATGCTCAGAGAAAAAAGCCAGAAAGAGGGGCCTCCCCGGTGGCGCAGCGGTTGGGCGCTGCGCTGTGGAGCTGTCGGCAGCAGCAATGCGAGTTCGACGCCCGGCCGGGGAGAATCTCACATGGCGCGGCAGACCTCTCCTGCCTCTCCCGCTGCTCCTCTCAGCAGTGTATTTCTGATCTGCCTGTTCTGCTCCCCGCTCTGTCTCTGGTGAACCCTCTCGCCGCCCCACGCCTCTGGCCTGTACCCCAGCTTGTATGTATAAATAAAAAATAAATCTTTAAAAAAAAAAAAAAGAAAAAAGCCAGAAAGAAAAAAGAAAAATACTGAATGGTTTCACTTATAGGAGGCATGTATAGGGGAACCAAATAAGGAATTAAGAAAAAAATAGTTATAATAAATCAAAGAACAAAATGAATGGACAGGTATAAATCAGACATTCTACAGAGGAAGGGGAGGGAGAGGGCTATAAACGGGAGGGAAGAGCACAAGGGACTATGGTGATGGTGCATGGGTGAATTGGTGGTGGGAATTTTACAGGACTACACCTGAGAGGAGAAAGCATACATTGTACAAAAAGGAAGAATGATGTAAAAAAAAAAAAAAATATATATATATATATATATACACACACACACACACACACACACATATGTATATATATATATATTTATTTATATAAATAAAAAGGAAAAAACAAATAAGTACAAAAAAAGAAATTGCATAGCAAACAATATCCATTTCTTCATGAAGCCTACATTTTAAAAGGGAAGTCATTAAGTACAATAAATATAAATGAAGTATGTTGGATTGTGATAAGAAATATAGAGAAAATGTGAAGTTAAAAACAATCATTAGACTAAAGAATAAAATTTAGACTAATTTAAATATAAAATGTAGTTCCCCTTAAAAAGTCATAAATAGTATGTCCTTCAAGCATTTTTTTGTAAATATTATGTTTTCAAGCAATTTTTGGTAAAAATTAAAGTTTTGCCATTTAAATGCCAGTATTTTTCTTAATATTATGATTATTTTTTAAAGATTTATTTATTTATGCATACAAGCTGGGGTGTAGGCCAGAGGCAAATGGGTTCACCAGAGACAGAGTGGGGAGCAGAACAGCGGAACTACTGAAATACACTGCTGAGGAGAGCAGAGGGCGAGGCAGGAGAGGTCTGCTACGCCATGCAGGAATCTCCCTGGCTGGTATCAAACTCCGTGCTGCAGCTGAAGCCACATCCGCAGACTGTTCCACAGCACTGTGCTTAACCCGTTACGCCAAGAGGGAGGCCCTTATCAATATTTTTAAACACAAATTGTGGAAATGTATGTTAACTTATCCTAGGAATAACAGGAATTTCACCAAAATCCTGCCTTTATTAAAGACTTAGTTGGTTTTCAAGATCACAGTTGTTGTTGTTGTTTTTTTTTAAGTTCTGGAGATATGTCAGCTTTGGCCCACTGCAAAAAAGTAACATATTAATAAAGGCTAATTATTTTTTTAGAAAATTTTAGTACTAATTCTTTACATACACCATTTCAGAAAGATGAAAAAGGCAACAGCAAATAAACCGCACTAAAAGTAAAATGTGTTGAGATCTTTTCTAGTCATCCAAAGAAACAACATTTTAATAGATTTCAAGTAGATTATTTTTTTCAAACAATGAAGCTAATGATTAGTTTTGGTTTGTATTTTAAAAATATATATTGAGACACATTATTAAAACTTCTGTTGAATAAAATTATATGTATATCTAGGGTGCTATATCTAGCATTTCAAAGATAAATGCACTGATTTTTTTTGTGTGTGTGTGCCAGTCTCTGATGACAAGGAAACCAGAATCAGAAAACACATACATGGTCATAGTTTTCTTCATTTTATGATTTTGATTTTGAGGTTGAGAAGTGTGTCATCACCTTATCAATGTTTCAAAACTAGGTGCATAATGAATCACACACTGTATAGTAGCATACCTCAGTGAAAAATAATAGTAAATACAAGTGTTGAGGGTGAAAAGTCTCCCTGATTTCTTCTCTGGCTCTCTTCCAATTTAGAACCAAAGGACAACCCTATTAGGCTGTCATTTCCACCTACACACCTTCACAATTTTAGTGGAAGTATATCAAAAATACAGGCATTAATGTACAGAAGAGTTACCTTGTGTTCCCATTAGTCTTATCATGTCTGACAGTCTAATTTCATATATGTGACAATGTAGACACATTGACATGGCTAAAACACTCACTGGAAGAAGTCACTTGACACAGAGTTTCAGGAAAACAGTCAACAAGTATTACAGGATGTGAGAAAAATGTGGAGCACAGAGTTAGCCACTCTCCCTGTTCCTACAGTGGAAATTATCCACCCTGGGCATGGAGTTTAATTGCAGCAAACAAGCTCCAGAAGGCTGCACTTTCATCCCCATTGTAGGTCAATGAGCATGTTTGCATGGTAGAAATTATTAGCAACTAGGCCTGTCCCCAGGAGAGTATCCATGGTGCTATTCACAGGCCATTAACAGCAGAGTTCACCCATGACCAGCAGAGGCTGTGAAGAAATGCTCTCTCCTTGGGAAAAAAAAAATGTTAGTGGATAAATGCCATTTGCTTGAGACATATTTTTTTATTTGTGCAACTCACAGATATTTATGAAACTAATAATAAACCTAAAGTTTTCATGAGCAAGAATGTTACTGGATAATTTTATCTTATTTTTTAAAATAAAGCTCTTTGATAATCCTTATGATATAGAAAAGTGTTTGGACCTTTTTGGTCCATTTTAAAAATTTAACTTTCTTTAAGAAAAATCACTAGGGGGAAGGATTTAAAGATTTGAACAAATATAAGAATGACTTTTCCATTAAGAAGAAAATGTCTGCTAAAAAGGTAAGCCTGAAACCAATAGTACAATATTTCTTACATAGATCAAAATGTAACAAATTTAGAACCTTGAGGGAAAAAATTAATCAATACAAATATCAAGAATGCAGTACACTGGTTTATAAACTATACTTCACAAATTGTTTTTTAATGAATAAATTTGATGCTTCTTGCAACCTAGATATTATAATGTATATAAGGGGTAATATGTGTCCTTAATATCACATTTTTTTAAATATTTATTTATGCATACAAGCTGGGGTATAGGCCAGAGGCGTGGGGCGGCGAGGGGGTTCACCAGAGACAGAGCGGGAAGCAGAACAGGCAGATCAGAAATACACTGCTGAGGGGAGCAGCGGGCGAGGCAGGAGAGGTCTGCCACACCATGTGGGATTCTCCCTGGCTGGGTGTCGAACTCACATCGCGAGCTGTGGACAGCTCCACAGCGTAGCGCTCAACCGCTGCGCCACCAGGGAGGCCCAATATCACATTTATATTTTGGGATGCAAATACATTCAGTAGGAATGTTGTCACTTTAATCAAAGTTTGTTGAATACAAACAAGAGGAAAACTAAGATGGCTTCACCTGGAAAAGAAAAAGTAAATAAAGACAATACCTTTACTTCAAATTTGACAATCATGGAGCTAGAATCAACTTTCAAAAATCAGAGGTTCTTGACCTGCTTTATATATATATATATATATATATATATATATATATATATATATATATATATATATATATACACACACACACACACACATATACATTTTAGGGCTTCCTTGGTAGTGCTAGGCGTTAAGTCTCAGCCTATAAAGCTATCCATAGGCACTTTAGCATGAGTTCAATCCCCAGCCAGGGAGCTTCCCACATGGCACAGCAGATCTCACCTGCCTCGCCCATTGCTCCCCTCAGCACTGTACCTCAGTCTGTCTGTTCTGCTCCCCACTCTGTCTCTTGTGAATCCTCTCACCACCCCATACCTGTGACCTACACTCCAGTTCTTGTATTGCATAAATAAATCTTTAAAAAATATTTTTTTCAGTTATCTCTCACCTGACACCATATTCATGACTCAAAAATGAAATGTTAAAGGAATTGCATAAGAATGTAGAAGACACTAAAGGAAGCCAACAACAGTGATGCAAGTTAAATTAACGCAGTTAGGGAAATAAACCCCAAATATAAACTAACTTTCTTTTAAGTGAAGATAAATGTAGCCAATCTAACACTAACTAGCTGTTTTCTTCCTGGAGGACATGGTAGAGATATGATAATTCTAGCCTGTTGGGCCCTCAGTCATGGCGACAGCTAGAGATGACCTGGTAAAGAAAATATATTGTTGTATTTTGTATGTATTTAATCCTTGATCTCAGAAATGCTGAGGGCTTTGGAACATGATCAAATACATCTAATGAAAGACCCTTGTGCATGCATAAATATGAACTTTTTGTTCCCCCTAAATTCATATGTTTATATTTTAATGTTCAATATGATGAATTATGATGTGAGGCCTTTGAGAAACACTTAGGTCAAGAGGGTGTTGTCATCATCAATAGGATTAGTGGCCTAAAAAATATACCCGACAGACATCCCTACCTCTTTCCACCACGTGAGGAAGAAGTTGGAAAGCTACAACCCAGAAGAGAGCCTTCACCAGAACTTGACCGTGCTGGCACCACCAGAACTATGTGTGAAACATTTCTATAGTTAGTAACCTATCAACTCTTTGGTGTTTTCTTCTAGTAACCTGAAAGGACTGACAGAATGAATATCCAAAGACTAGAACTTTTTTTTTTTTACAGGGTTATTAAGTTTTCATCCACAAAAGCATTTTCTTCTATTGTATTGGGCTGTCAGAAAAGTCATGAGGTACTAGACAATGTATTTTGTGTTTTTTTCACTCTATTTTTTAAATTTAATTTATATCCTTTACATTATTGTGTAGGTTTCCCTCCACCAAAGGTTTCCCATCACCATAGGTTTCTTACAACCAATTCACCTGAGAACCATCACCATAGTCCCTTGTGCTCTCTTCTCCCCTATTTTTGTCTCTCTTCCTCCCCCTTACCTGTAGAATATCTCTTATTTGTGGTTGCCTGCCAGTTTTTGCTTTTGTTAATGTTTTGTGTGCTATTGTCTCATTCTGATTTCTCAGTTGGCCCTCTAATTTACCTCCTATAAGTGATACCATTTAATATTTTTCTTTTTCCTTCTGACTTATTTCACTGAGCATGATCCCTTCTAGCTCCATCCATGTTGCTGAGAATTGTGTTAGTTTATCATTGTTGATTGCTGAATTGTACTCCATTGTATGCATGTACATCTTCTTGATCCAGTCATCAATTTTTGGGCACTTGGGTTGTTTCCATGTTTTAGCTATTGCAAATAGTGCTGCAATAAACATAGGTGTTCATGTGACCTTTTGAATTAATGCTTTTGTGCCTTTTGGGTATATTCCTACGAGTAGAATTTCTGAGTCATATGGAAGCTTCATTTTTAGTTGTTTGAGAAACCACTATACAGCTTTCCATAGAGATTGTAGCAGTTTGCATTCTCACCAACTACACTGTTGGCGGGGCAATTGTATTTTGAATTAAAGAAACTCTTTGGAATTTGCAACAATGAGTTGATAGATAACTACTGAAAGATTATTAAGTGCAGGATCATCATATATCTTTTCTGATTTAGTTTTTACCAGATCCTAAATTTAGATTCTTACACAAAACTTAGGCTATTATTCAGTATGTTTTATTATATACTTATTGTCTTAATTAATGCTATTTTTCTATAAAAAAAGAAAAGTTTTACTGACATAGAATAATAGTATCCATTGATCATAAATCTAGGGGGTGGCTGGATATGTAGATTTTTTGATAATGACTACACTTATATACATGTCTGTGAGTTGGGAGGCTATTGGCTAATCTCACATGTCCTCAGCTGATTTAATCAGAGAAAGTTGATTATTGTATGTGGTTTTCATCTTTTAGTAGTCCAGTTGTTCTATATTCCTTTTCATGAAAAGGAAAGAGAAAAAGGAGAGGTAAAATGCTCAATCAGAAATGTGCATGTTGTTTATCAAATTTCTGCTTGTTATCATACCTTCTAGAATTACACTGACCAAAACAAATCACCTGATTAAGACCAGAATCAGAATGGGAAAGTTGTGCAAAGTTACATGAAAAAATAAAAAAGGGCAGGGATCCAGAAAGAGATGACAAATAAAATGTTTTAAGGAAATTAATCTATCCCATCTTAAACTATACTGTTTATAATTGCTAAGATATGGAAACAACCCAGATGTCCAAAAACAGATGACTGATCAAGAAGATGTGGTACAATACATAATGGAAAACTATTCAGTAATCAAAAAAACTGATGCAATTTGCAGCCACATGGACAGAGCTAGAATAGATCATGCTCAGCGAAATAAGCCAGAAAGAAAAAGAAAAATATCGAAAAAATCTTTTCTTTTGGCTTGTCGGTTTTTATGCCAGTACCATAATATTTTGATTACTATAGTTCTATAGTATACTTTGAAATTAGAAAGTTTGATGTTTCTATCTTGGTCCTTTTTTTCTCAGAAATGTTTTTACTTTCTAGAGTCCTGTGCTTCCACATAAAATTTATTTTTTTTCTTTTTCTGTAAGAAATGTCATTTAAATTTTGATAGGGATTACACTACATCTAAAGATGTACTTAAGCATCACAGACATTTTAGCAATATAAGTTCCTCTTATGCATGACAACAGGATATCTTTCCATTTAATACATGATCTAGTACATATATTAACACATTATATTTTATACTGCATGATGTAAGTGGGAAATAAAGTGTGCTTAATATAGTTATCAAAAAATGCTAAGTATTAGGAAGGTAGCATGACAACAATGAATTAGTCAATAAAGTCTGAAACTTAACTATGCAAAAAAGGCTCATCTCAAAACCCTCATTAAGAAGGGAGAAAAAGAATGTATAAACATGTGGATGAAAATACTTAGGAAATCCTCAAGAAGCAGTAAGTAGATACTGGAACAGTAAAATTAGGGTTAATATAGTAAATAAAGCATATCTGTTGTTTGCAGGATGGCATCATTCTCTTTTAAAAGTAACTCTTAATTTTCTTTGAGAAATTGCTTCTACCCAAACTCTCAACTGTGAGATTTGCATGGATTTTCTCCTTACCTGGTTTTAATGATAAACTGTAATTGGATTAGGCAATCTCTGGCCATAGTGGTGATTTGTTCATGAGTGTTTATATGACATAAGCTGATTAAATAAAGTGATTTTTTTTTCTGAGAGTGCTTTGACATGTCTGTTTCTCTGAAAAAATAAAAATAATAAATCAGGTAGTATTAGTAGTTACTGTTAGTGATTTTGATACTGGTACAACCAGATTATGATGTTATCTCAGCTGAATCTCACAAGAGATAAATTTGGTTGGTGATGATTTTAAACCTTAAATAGAATTTCCTCTCTGAATTATATATGTAGGAAGGAAATACTTTATTTTTATTTCAAGCTAGTTTGAGTTGAATCACTTTCATCAAAAACAATTTTAAGATTAGAGTTTATTTTGACAAATAAGTTCAAGGCCAGATCCTCCTAAAATTAAATAGTCTGGCAAAGCTATTCTAAAATAAACAATGGGAAAATATTGGAGAATTATGAACAAAGTACTTGAAGAAATGAGGTGCTACATGATGATATCTTTAACAGCACTTTGCTAATGGGTTATCCATTTATGAAATTATAAAATACTGAAATAAGGGGATTGAAAATGGAAGGAATTGAGAAAAATTTGACAGTGGATAAATACTGAGGTTATATATGAAAAACTAAATTTGAATAAATTAAAATGTTATGTATTATTATTTTAAAATATTTGCACATTTTGTTTATTCCCAATTTATAAATGCAACAATCTTGCTTTTCAAGCAATTGTTTTATTTCCCCACACTTTTATTGCCTTGTAATTGACATATAATCATGTTTAAGGTTTATAATGCGTTTGATTTGATACATATATATATATACTGCAAAATGATTACCATAGCAGCATTAGTTTACACATCCATCATCTCACCTAATAACCATTTAATTTTTGTGGTGAGGATATCTAAGGTCACTCACATATCACCTTACACATATATGACACCATATTGCTAACCATAATCATTTTTGTTGTGTATTAGATCCTTGGAATCTATTCATATTGTATGTCTTTGACCAATCTCCCCATTTCCACCACTCCCTAGGAATTGGAAATGCCACTGTACTCTGTTTTTACTAGTTCAGCTTTTCCAGATTCCATAAATAAATGTGTGTATGTATATGTGTATCCTATTACATGAACTTTTTCACTTTGTATAATCCCCCCAGGTTATTCTATGTTGTTGCAAGTGGTAGTATAAGATTTTTTATACTAACTTAATAATATTCCATTGTGTAATCCTAAAATCATGTATACAGCACATTCTCATGCCAAAGACAGTTCATCAATTAGAGAGATTTTATCTTTTGATAGTTTCTAATGATGAAAGTTATCATTATTGCATTTTTTTATAACTGATCTCTATTTATCTAGTAAATAGGTCATTGAAAATTCTACATAGAGGAAAGCAAGCATTACTAAAGTTCTGTCAGGTGCCTTCTAAAGTATGCATATCTGTGGTGTAAGCTATTTGGTAAAGAAGAAAATTAAATGAATAGCAAGCACAGATACTATATTGCAATGAGTAAATAATAACCATCACAATTACAAAATTTGAGTAATTCTTTATAACACAGATCATTAAAAAAAAAAACTTCATTTCTTTCCATTGTTTTTGTTTCTGTTGTTTTGTGTGGTGGTAATGGTTTTCATCTTTCAATGTGTGTTAGAAAAGATGAAAGAATAACTCCATTTCTGTTAGAAAGGATTAACAACTCTTCAGTAGTCTCTTATTCGATGACACTGGAACTAAGGTAATCATGGAAAGAAAAATTGAAAACAGATGGAAAAAAAAAAAACATTAAGATACAAAAAATGCCCAAGGAAAGGGAAAACCAATACTTTAGCTTCTAAGTCAAAACGAGGCACTGAAAGCAGAAATGGTTGGATTATGTCTGTAAAAGTTTGTGAGTATATTTTATTACTTTAATGTATATCACATAGCACCCAATTATGTTGTGGTTTACATCTTACAGGTAAAGGTATTTGTAGGCAAATTTGTTATTTTATTTAAAAATAAATTTAGTATATTTAAGTATTACACTCCTATGTAGTTGTAAAAAGATGTGGTTTCAGTGTTTGGAGGTTTGGACCTTTGCATTTCTGCTTATTCACTTTGGATAAGAAATAGACTTTGGATAAGTAATATATGACTAAAGAGCTGTTTCATCAACTCCCCTAAGAAGTGACTAAATGGCATGATAATTGAGATCAATTTAACAATGGCTAACTATCTATCTATCTACCTACCTACCTACCTACCTGCCCTATTATCTAACTACCTTCCTATCTTCTATCTATATCACAAGTATCTACCTCCATATTTGTCTAAATATTTGTCTAAATATCTGTCCATTTACCTGTAGACCTTGCCCCAAATATGTCTAGATACCCAGAGTCTAAGCGTCACAGTATGGCTTTCCTAGAAAGCTAAGCTTGAGAAGGATTTTAATGCTCTTGGTTATCAATGCTTCTGGGGATAAGAGAATATAGCAAGGTTGAACAGTCACTTGTGGAACAGATAGATACATGTGTGGAACCTGTAGCTGGATTTTCAAAGTGTTCCTAATGTGTATGAGGGAGTGAGGACTATATATCCTGTGTGTAGAAGTCCATGTAAAAAGACTGCCAGGGCAGAAGGCATTTATGTGGGGAAACGTATCTCCAGTTGTCAGGAGCCATCGGACAAGATGGCCCCCAGCGGTGAGTTATGGCCCTAATTGCCTGAGTTTCCCATATAAGGTTAGGTTTCAATGAGGACTGCCTTAGGTTTCTGTTTCCCCGTTCCATGTACTTTTCCCCAAAATAACGTCAGCAGGACCATCCCATTGTTTCCCATGCCGTGCTCTCATTGAATCCCCGATCTCGAACCATCCTGCGTCACCCAATGTAAGTTCTCCGTGACTGTCACCCAATATATGCTCTTTCCCCCGGAACAATAAACGAGACTTGATCAGACCTCCTGTCTTGTCTCCATTTTCTCGCGTACCCCTGTCCCTTGCTCCCTGCTTCCTCCTCAGGTACAATGTTGATCTGGACTCGCGGGCAGAGTCATCCAATTACTGGAGAAAGTTGATAATTGAGGATTGTAAAATTATAACCGCCACAGTTTGAAACAGTTAATTCAGTTCAGAAGGAGGTAGTGCTAAGTCTGGTAATGCAGCCAAGTGTCATGATATAAGTAATTTTTGAGATACCACAGTTTTTAATCTGCCCATTTGAATGTTCAGGATATAAGTAGCAATAACTGGGGTTTTCCAAACCCTTTTAACAAAATAACTTATTCTAGCAATGTATAATGATGTGACAAGTTAATTCCTAATTTTAGTTTTACTATGGTATATTTCCTCAGAATTTATAAAGTTTATGAGTCAGAACTTTCCAGTAACCTTCTTGAGAGATTCCTGTAGTCCTTTGAGGAAATAATTTTCACAGACAAAACACATCTTTTCATTAAATAATAATAATATAATGCCTTTTTTATTATCTTAAAATGGAATTCATAGATAATATAGTCTATCTGTAAATATAATTTCAGAAGATCAATATAATCCTACAAATACAAGGAAAAATAAGAAGAAAGACATTTAAAATAAAATAATTTGTATTTCTATATGTAAATATTCAGGTAGGACAAAATTAGAAGACAGATAAATGCACTAAATTGAAGTGCTGTAACACAGTTTTATACATATTCTGTACAGGAAAAATCAAACTCTACTACAGAAGTTAATATTGATGATCTACTACCAAAATTAAGGACAACTCTAAATTCGTGAACAATACACATTAAATATTTCTCCTCCACTAGAATTCACATTTCCTAAAAATTTACTGAATTAAAAATGTGAAAGTGAATTCATATTCAAAGAAATTTAAATTTCATATTCAGTTCATTTTTTTTATTTTTTTTTTTAATTTTTACATACAAGCTGGGGTACAGGCCAGAGGCATGGGGTGGCGAGAGGGTTCACCAGAGACAGAGTGGGGAGCAGAACAGGCAGATCAGAAATACACTGCTAAGGGGAGCAGCGGGCGAGGCAGGAGAGGTCTGCCCCACCATGTGGGATTCTCCCTGGCTGGGCGTCGAACTCGTGTCACCGCTGCCGACAGCTCCACAGCGCAGTGCTTAACCGCTGCGCCACCAGGGAGGCCCCATATTCAGTTCATTATCAAAATGATGTTTATCTTTATGAAAGAGTGGTAGGATATTAAAATCATTTATGAGGTGAGGAACAACCCTCCTTGTGTGAGAATGTTTGCATCCCATGCCATGCCATTAAATACCAGTATTCTCCAATGACTGGGATATGCAAATGTTCCCCATATTGCTTGATGCTTCCTAGGATCAATACTCCCAGTCAAGCATCCCACCAATACGTCTATATCACACAGATCCTGTAGACCACGGAAGTATTGCTAAGCACTGATTTTATTTCTGTTGTACACATATGGAATTTCTTCCAAGTCTTGGCTTCATCTCTCTCTCTCTCTCTCTCTCTCTCAAATGCTGGGTATACTTACCTTGAACAATACTTTATTTGTGAGGGAGTTTACAAAGCATCTCCTTTGATTTCATTCTTATCATATATGGGATAACCCAATTAAATTAATTGAGATTCTTGTGGCACTGATGTTGCACACATAGACTGGAAATTAATTTTAACCCCTTACTTTTCTACTGGGATATCTACAATAAAGATGAAACCATTCTGACTGTCAATTCTAAAAACACTAACAAAATCCCTGGGTATTGTGAAAATTAAAAGAAAATGTGTAGAAATTCCTTGATATATGTTGTGAGCAGTGAATAGTGACAGAAGAATCTTAAACTAAAGGAGAGATGAAATAACAAATGTTAAGTATAATGAAAGACCTTAATATATAAGGATATTAAATATTTCTCTCTCTCAATATTACCCTTACCATGCATTCCAAAAGTCAGTACATTACATCATTATTTGCCTTTTTGCCTAAACAAGAATCAAATGATTCTTCATTTTTCTACATACCTATTCTGCTCTCTAATTCATTGGTAAGCAATTGATAAACACATAATAATTAAAAGTGTGCTTATTTCTTTCTATCTACCTAAAAAAACACTTCTCATAATGTTTGTATGATTTTCCCCTATCTTTTACACTGATAATTGGCAACACTGCTTCTAATTGTATACTCACAACTCCTTTGTCCTCACTGTAGCAAAATGATGTTTCAAATGCTAGCATGTCTTTACCCCAATTTCTTAACTTACACCTGAGGCAAAATTTTTAGGCTTCTTTACAGAGCACAAAGAACCTACATCTGATTTGGTTTTCAATATCATCAATTTTCACTCCCCACACCTATATTTGGTTCTCTAAATAATTTCCGATGTAGAATTTTATGTTTTATTCCCATTAGGAAATAGGTACTTTGATTATTTGACCCATATCATTTATTATTTAATTGAGATAACACTGGTTTATAGCATTGCCTAAATTTTAGGTTTAAACCTTTATACACCTTTATACTTTGACACCTGTATATACTATACTATGATTATAACCAAAAGTCTAGTTCCCACCCACAGGCCATGCCACCCACCTCCTTTAACTACTTTACCCACTCCCAATCCCCTATTGCTTCAGTAATCACCATTCTGTATGCAAGTGAAATCATATAGCATTAGTCTTCCTCTCTCTGATTTTATTCACTCTACATACTCCCCTCAAGTTTCCTTCACATTTTAGTAAATGGCAAGATTTCAACATTTTTTAACCTGAGAGTATAGCATTGTGTATATATACCACATCTTTTACTTTTTTTTTTAATAATTGAAGCAATACTGGTTTCCAACACAGTCTATGATTCAGAAATACAGGATCACACCTTTTCAGATGAATGTTAACATATCACATCTACCACCAAGATATCCATAGTCTTCATAATGCCTCCACGCTGCTCCATCCTCCACCACATTTTAAAATATTTTTTCATTGATTTACCATTAAATGTTCATACTATATAAAATGCAGAAGTACAGCTTTACAACCCAATATATGTTGTAGGTGAAACTACGTTCACTAATGCCAGTCACACTATCATATTGACCCCATCTACCTTATCTTTAAATCCCTCCCTCCAGTTCCCTTGTTGTAACCACTGTATTTTTAACAGAATATGAGGTTTTTTGTATGTGTTTTGTTAGATTTTTGTTTTAGTTATTTGTATTACAGATATGAGAGAAGTCGAGTAGTTGTCCTTCACTTTTTGGCTTATTTCAATTAGCATAATTTCATCAATTTCTATGCATGTAGTCAGGGAAGACTCACATTTTAAATAGCTAAACAAAATTCTTCTGTGTGTGTGTGTGTGTGTGTGTGCATCTGACAAATTCTTTATCTTGTTATTCAATGCTGGATATTTAATTAGCTTCCATTTCTTAGCAATTGTGAATAATGCTGCAATAAATTTAAAGGTGCACATATCTCTTTGAATTGGTGTTTGCATATACGTCAGGTAAATAATATAACTGGTATTTCTATTTTCAGTTTTTTAAAGGAATCACTATACTGTTTTCAACAGACACTGCATCAATTTTTATTCTCTCAATTTGTGTGAAAGTTCATTTTTCTATTCATCACTCATAATATATGTTGATTGATTCCAGTCTTGCTGATATTAGCCATTCTCAGAGGTTTGAGGTAGCATCTTATTGTATGCCACATCTACTATATCTAGTCACCTACTGATAGATATTTAGGTTGCTTCTGGATCTTGGCTATCGTAAATGATGTTGCAGAGGACAGAGAGGTACATGTATTCTTACTCATATCCTTTAATTTGACTTATTTCTCAAAGCTTACCTCTTCAGTAGGATTTTCAAAAGAATATAGGATATTCAGTGAAATCACTATTTCAGATAAGCATGTAATATTTTAAAGTATAAATAGGTACCATTATTTGTGAAATGCTTATACAAAAATATTTTAATAGGAAAGCTCCTTTCAATAATTCTTGTAGGTTAGCAAACTCCTTGAGCTTTTGTTTTCCTAGGAAGGCCTTTATTTCTTCCATATATCTGAAGAGAGTCTTGCAGGCTTTAATGTTCTTGCTTGTAATTTTTATATCTTTGGGTATTTTGAATATGTTGTACCATTCTCTGCTTCTTTGCAGAGTTTCATCAAAAAATCTGATGAATGACTAATGGAGTATGCCATCACATTTGCATAGTTTATCTTTATTAAAAGATATATTATTAGGCCTCCCTGGTGGTGCAGCGTTCAAGCGCTGCACTCTGGAGCTGTCGGCAGCGGCGACGTGAGTTCGACGCCCAGCCAGAGAGCTTCCCACATGAAGGAGCAGACCTCTCCTACCTCACCCGCTGCTCCCCTTAGCAGTGTATTTCCTTCAATCTGCCTGTTCTGCTCCTCACTCTGTCTCTGGTGACTCCTCTCGCTGCCCCACGCCTCTGGCCTGTACCCAGCTTGTATGCATAAATAAATAAATATTATATATATATATATATATATATTAATTTATTGAGCTATATTTTCAATATTTGAGTGATTATAATTTTTATTCTGTTGGCAAAAATAAATATTTTTTACATTTACCATAAAAAATTACTACTTTTAAAATCTTACAATTAAATTTCTCTTCAACTTTAGATAAGTAAAGCAATGTGAATCTTCTTTATGAAATTTAAATGCTAGAATTATTTGTACAAAACTAAAAAGCTTTGCATTATCTGATTAAGTATTTGTGTTATGTAATTAAATTGAAGTGTCAATATCATTTTAATTGCACTCACTCTTCTCACATGGTGAACTTTAGCAATGACTATCTAGTAAGAACCTCCTGAACCAGTTTTATAACTAGAAACAAATTAACTTTAATTATATTGTCAAAGTCTCCTATAATTTTAATTTCCTTGATACAACAAACTTGTAGATAACTACTTAGAAGATACTGAGAGAAAAATGTTCAAAGAGATAGGTTTTTGTATCATTTCTTATTTGTAATTATGAATGTTTCTGCTGTAATAATATCAAAGCTTTATTTTTTTGTTTTATATACGTCTATTTTTTTTATTTATATATTTCACATCATTGTGCATTCACCATGAAATTCCCCCAACCAGTTCACCCATGAACCATCACCATAGTCCCTTGTACTCTTCTGCATCCTGTTTTGATCCCTTTTCCTCCCATTCACTCAGAGAATGTATCTTACTTATGGTTGTCTGCTAGTTTTGTTTTTTGTTATTATTATTATTGTTGTTGTTGTTGTTATTTTTTCCTCCTGATGCCTTATTTGGCTGCCCCATGTTCCTCTTATATGTGAAACCATCCAATATTTTTCTTTTTCCTTTGGCTTACATCACTGAGCACGATCCCTTCTAGCCCCATGCATGTTGCTGCAAATGGCATGAGTTTAAGAAGCCAACACCAACAGAGGAATGAATATGAATAACAGAATGAGGTAAGGAATGGAATCACAAAAAAGCAAACAAAATGACAAATACAGATCCAGTATGTCAATATTAATTCTAAATGTAAATGTACTAAACTCATCAATAAAAAGACGTAGATCAGCAGGCTGGATTAAAAAAACAGAACCCAAACTTCTGCTGTCTACAAGAAACACATTTAACTGTAAAAGATAAACATAGATTGAAAGTAAAAGGCTGGAAAACAATCCTACAAGCAAATGGACCAAAAAAGAAGGCAGGAACAGCTACACTTATATCAGATAAAATGAACTTCAAAGAAAGGTAAAAAAGGATATACACGGCCACGACATTATGATTAAGGGGACAATCCAGCAAGAAGACATATACTCATCAACACATACTCCCCAAATGAACGAGCACCAAAATATATCAGACAATCATTATCAGCTCTGAAAACAGACCTTAGAGGAAATACATATGTAGTAGGAGACTTCAACATCCCACTCTCACCAATGGACAGATCAACGAGACAAAAAATAAAAAAGAACACTAGAGCTCTAAATAAGGACCTAGATCTCAAGGGCATAACAGACATCTATAAGACACTGCACCCCCAAAAATCTGAGTACATATTTTCTTCAAGTGCACATGGATCATACTCCAGGACTGATCACATATTGGCTCACAATACAAACCTCAACAGATACATTAAGATAAAAATCATACCAAACTATCTTCTCTGATCATAAAGGCATCAAACTAGAAATAAACCATTTACTTCATGGAGATCGAAACCCACAGTACTGGAAGACCAATGGATTAATGAGGAGATCAAAGAAGAAATTAAAAAAAAAAAAACCTATATATGAATAACAATGAGGACACAAATTTCCAGAATGTATGGCACACAGTAAAAGCAGCGATAAGAGGAAAGTATACAGCAATATTGGCTCATATCAAGGAACAAGAAAGAACTCAAAGAAACAACCTAATCTCCCATCTCAAAGAACTAGAAAATGAACAACAACCTCAACAAAAAACAGTATAAAAAAGGAAATAATAGGGCCTCCCTGGTGGTGCAGTGTTCAAGCGCTGTGCTGTGGCACTGTCAGCAGCAGCAACATGAATTGGACACCCGGTCCGGGAGAATCCCACATGGCCTGGCAGACCTCTCCTATCTCGCCTGCTGCTCCTTTCAGCAGTGTATTTCCATCTATCTGCCTGTTCTGCTCCCCACTCTGTCTCTGGTGAACCCTCTCGCTGCACCATGCCTCTGGCCTGTACCCCAGCTTGTATACATAAAGAAATAAATCTTAAAAAAAAGGAAATAATACAAATCAAAGCAGAAATATGTGAAAGACATTTAAACAAAAACAATCTAAAAAAATCAATAAAATAAAAAATTGATTCTTTGAAAAAATAAACAAAATAGACAAAGCTCTAGCCAGGCTCACAAAGGAAAAATGGGAGAAAACACATAATAAATAGGATCATAGGGCCTCCCCGGTGGCGCAGCGGTTAAGCACTGTGCTGTGGAGCTGTCAGATGCGGCGACTGCGAGTTCGACGCCAGGCCGGGGAGATTCCCACATCCCGTGGCAGACCTCTCCTGCCTCACCCGCTGCTCCCCTCAGCAGTGTATTTCCGTTGATCTGCCTGTT
This sequence comes from Scalopus aquaticus, assembly GCA_004024925.1. Taxonomy (NCBI): domain Eukaryota; kingdom Metazoa; phylum Chordata; class Mammalia; order Eulipotyphla; family Talpidae; genus Scalopus; species Scalopus aquaticus. The sequence goes on from PVIJ01000337.1 coordinate 166,191, forward strand.
CTGCTCCCACTCTGTCTCTGGTGAGCCCTCTCACCGCCCCACGTCTCTGGTCTGTACCACAGATTGTAAGCCTAAATAAATAAATCTTTAAAAAAAATAAATAAATAGGATCATAAATAAAAGAGGAGAAATTACAATAGACGCAGCAGAAATCAAAAGAATAATCAGAGATAATAATGAACAGTTACATGCAAAAAAGTTCAACAATTTAGAAGAGATGGACAAATTCCTAGGGCTGTATGATAATCCAAAACTGGATAAAGAAGATATAGAACACCCAAACAGACCCATTATAAGCAATGAAATCAAAACAGTAGTCAAAATCCTCCCCCAAAATAAAAGCCCAGGACCAGATAATTTCACAAATGAATTCTACCAAACTTTCAGAAACAAACTAGTCTCTATCTTATACAAACTCTTTCAAAAAATTGAGAAAGTAGGAATACTACCAAATGTGTTTTAAGAAGCCAACATTACACTAATATCAAAACCAAACAACACACACACAAAATTATAGACCAATCTCTCTAATGAACACTGATGCAAAAATCTTCAATGAAATCTTAACCAGCAGAATATAGCAATGCATCAAAAAGATAATAACCACGACCAAATGGGATTTACTCCTGGGACACAAGGCTGGTTCAACATTTAAAACTCAATTAATGTAACCCAACACATCAACAAAAATAAAAATAAATAAATAAATAAATATATATATATATATATATATATATATGATCATATCAATAGATGCTGAGAAAGCATTTAACAAAGTTCAACATCTATTCATGATGAAGGCCCTTAAAATCCCCAAGGGTGTCCACTCTCAACATTGCATTTCAATATGATAATGGAAGTTCTACCAGAGCAATAAGACGAGAGAAAGACACACAAGGAATTCAAATAGGGAAAGAAGAAGTAAAACTATCACTATTTGCAGACAATATGATAATATCCATAGAGAGTCCTAAAAATTCCACATAAAAACTAATATCAAAGCTTTAAAATATCATTTGTGTCACCATTTCTCTTTTTTCTATCTCAGAAGTTACTAACAATATGTTGCTCCACATAGACTGATAATCTCCTTTGACTCTCTCCAAGAGCGTCTTTGGGTTTTTGGAGTATGCTCTGCCTGATCTCTAAGAAGCCCATACATGCCAAAAGAAGTAATGTGTCAGTGACAAACACAAAAAACACATGATAAGAACTAACATTAATACCCCACTGACTTCATCCATCAATATTTTTCTAAGACATGTTCCAAAAATTTTCTCTGAATTCCCAGTGGGATTGAGCAACAGTTTTCATATCCATAACTCACTCACAGGTATGCTTCTTTGGCTTTTTACCTGTATTGCCTCATATGCTCACTTTTCCAAAATGCTTTCTGTCATTATCTTCCAAATAATTTACCTATATCCAAAGATTTTTTTCAGGGTCTATATTTGGGTATCCAAACTGAGACCACCAGTCTTGAAATATTTTTGGTTGATGTGGGTCATTCAAAGCAAAGTTAAAATTATCTAATGCAATATATTCTTAGTAACCACAAAACTATACTAGGGTATGAATTAGGAATATCTAGAGAAAGAGACCAATAGGATATATGTGTGTGTGTGTACATCTATATGTATATATACATACATACATACATATATATCTACATGTATATGCATACATACATATGCATGTGTGTATATAGACACACATACATATATACATGGCATATATTATCATATAAATATATATAGTAATATATTTCAAGGGACTGTCTCACTCGATTATGCAGACCACAAAATTCTAGGAACTGCCATTTCCAAGCTGAAGACACAAAAATTCAGAGTAACTCATTTCATAAAAAAAGTTTGTAGAGCCAAGAGAGTCAAAGATGTAGATTCCCAATCAGCTCTGAGGGTCTGGGAACCAAAGCACTGAATGCAGGATGAGCATGATGTCTCAGTTCTATCTGACAGAAAGAGGCAAATTCTTCCTTCCTCTACTTTTTTGGTCCTATTCAAAGGATGGGATGAATCCCATTCATACTAGAGAGCGTAAACTGTTTATTGAGTTAGCCATTCAAGTGCTAATTTTATCCAGAAAAAACTCTTAGGTAAATCCAGAAAGAATGTTTAAATATTTGGATATCATTTAATTCAGTTGACAAAGGCAAGGATCATGATGATGACAGCAATAATAATAATAATAATAATAATAATAATAATAATAATAATAATAATAATAATAATAAATGGCATTCAAACTATATAGAAAATTAAAACTATACAGAAAAGCATAAAACCTCTAGCTTTATCATTTAGAAGTTTCATTTATCATTTATTACATACAGTGCTGTAAACCGATACTGCATCAATAAAAAAAATCTACAGAGAGAAATAATATTTGTGAATTTAAAGCAAAAGAATAGTATTAAATCATTGTGACATGTAAGTTTAAGTGGACAATTTTAAGAGTGATCTGGAGATTAATTTTTAAATGAAAATATTTACAGTATGCTAAATTATATTCCTATGACAACAGGAATTAATTTCCTATTAATTACATTTTGGGTTAATTTTCTTTTCAAAAAAGAAGTTTGAAAGTAGTGAGTCAAAAAGGCCAGACCCACATGATTTTCACTGGTGATTTATATCAAATTGTTGAAGATAATTAACACTAATCATTATGTACAAAAGAAGAGAAAATGACATACTGTAACTCATTCTATGAGTAAAAAATTATCCCATACAAAAGAAAGACAACACTAGAAAACAACACTACAAAACAATATTGTGAACAGAGCTGCAAAAATCCATAACAAAATACTTTATGGTCTTCATAACTGAGTGAGACAAAATTCAAGCAAACCAAATACAAAATCCTGTTAAAAGCATAACATATCATGACCAAGTGAAAGTTATCTTCAGAATGCAAAGGTAGTTCAGAGAAAAAATTAATCAATATATTACACCACATTAATAGAATGAAGAGAAAAAATACCATGATTAGATCAATATATGTAAAAATCAAAAGAATTTTAAGTAATCCACACTGTAATACAAAAGTTCACTTAGCAAAATAAATATATAAACTACTTTTCTCAACCTGATAGAAAAGAACCATGAATTTCCACGAGTTCAATGGTAAATGGCTGGCAGCCTTTTCCCTAATAACTGGAAAAAGACATAAATGTCTGCACTTACCTCTACAATTTACTATTTTTCTAGAAATTCTATGCTAGAAGTCTATAGGACCCAAAAAGCGAATAAACAGAATCCAAATTGGGTATGATGAACTGAAATTATTCCTACTCAAGATATTGTGAAATATAGAAAGCCTAAAGAATCCTCAAAATTTAGGTATAAAGATTAATTTCAGAAAAGCTGCAGCCTTAACCACAAAAAAGTAAATTATTGATGCATTATATAAAAATATCATTCTAGGGGCCTCCCTGGTGGCACAGCAGTTAAGCACTGCACTGTGGAGCTGTCGGCAGCAGCAACGCGAGTTCAACACCCGGCCGGGGAGAATCCCACATGGCGCGGCAGACCTCTCCTGCCTCACCCGCTGCTCCCCTTAGCAGTGTATTTCTGATCTGCCTGTTCTGCTACCCACTCTGTCTCTGGTGAACCCTCTCACCGCCCCACGACTCTGGCCTGTACCCCATCTTGTATGCATAAATAAAAAATAAATCTTAAAAAAAAAAATCATTCTAAATGAAAAAGGCATCACACAAATTCACATACAGTAGACTAGACCCTAACATAATTAAACTTACCCTTTTTACAGATGCAATTGTGTGAAAATATCAAGATTGAACCCAATAATACATTGATAACGCATAATTCATTCTAAGATGGCATTATTTGAAAATTTCAGCAGTTAATTAAACTTATATAAGACTGTGATTTATACAATAAAATAACAAAAATATTGAGAAAACTTTATTGACATTAAAAATGAAATTAAATATAAAGTAGCAAATTGGAAAAATATATTTCAAAATTATTTAGAGTTTGCTAATGAAGTGTGTGGAAAAAAAACAAATTCTAATACCAATTCACTAACTTTTACACCATGATCATGATTTTTTTACAATTCGCTTCAATTTTTTGAAATTTTCTTTGTGAGTATATGCAATTCAACAACAATTACTTGAAAGGATATACAAAGGAATATGAAATATTTCTAGACTTACTAAAAAATAAAATTGTGTGACAAAAGATTGTCAAACTGACAAATATGTTGTGATTGCTTATATGCCAGTATTTACCAGATGTTATTTGAATGTCCTACCCACAAATTCCCAAAACATGGTCCAGCTGGTGGCAATAAATCATAAAATGATTTATATTTTAATAGTATTTTAATCAGTAAACCAAACCTGAGTGAATCAAAATCAAATTATTATATACAGTTTAAAGAAAAATGAAACAGAAAGAACTAACTGAAGGGATAAAGCTATTATGTATTATACTAGCAAAAACAGCAACAGTGATTTGAAAGAAACTCTGAAAATCTCAAACAAATAAATCAAAAGGTAGCTTAGTTAAGCTAACATGGATAAAAATATAAATAAAAAAAGACTAAAAGATGATCCATATGCCATTTATAATACTTGTTATGATTCAGATGAGCACCTCAAATTTTTAAAAATCACGGTTATGTTGATTATGTTGTGACTGAAAACTGACAAAGAACCCGACAGTTGTAGACAGAATGTGATACAAAAATAGATTCAAACATTCCAAAAAGAATATCACAATTTAAAAAGGAGGAATATTAGAAAAATAAAAGTAATTAACTATATAAAAATATACACACGATAATGTAGAAAGTTAGGAAATAGTACAGTCAAGGGCAATTTATTTTTGTATCGTGTTTCATTAACACTCCAAAACACAGTTATGTATTATGTAAGAGAAATTGTCAAGTGATTATAATACTGACCATTTTGAAACCACGAAAACTGATAAGAAGGTACAACAGAAATACTTCCCCAAAAAGGGCAAATTCTATTATTATCTAAGATATGAAACAATTGTGAACAAGCAATATAGCTAATTGTTCTAAATCTCACATTTATCTAAAGAGAAGAAAATCTATAATTTTTTTTTCATTACAAACATTTGTGGGGATGATAAATTGGAACAAAATAAAACTCACTAAACTTTAAAATGCTGTTAAGAATTTTCACTATGCTACATATTTTATTCCCAAATTTTAAAAGTGGATTTGGTATTTATTTTAATATAAAGTGTATGAATTTGGCTGTCAAATAATGTATTACAACATAAAATAAAGTGTCATAATATTATAAGTGAAAATAATGGCTGTGTTTAAAATTGTATTCTGTTTTGTGCTATGCCAATCTTACTCTTTTTCACCATATATATTCCTGACACATTCTAATGTTAACTGTTAACTTTTCCAACACACTTTATATTCCACTGAACTACACGATTTAAAAGAAGAAAATTTAATATTAAACTTCTATTACTGTGTTTTAAAACTAATTATTGCAACTCTAACAAGAAATATAGCTATTTTACAATGTCTTCCTATTTTTAATATGAGCAAAATTCAAATTTTGCCTCTGTTAAGCTTCCACTTTAATGCTGTGAGTGCTAATTTTAAGTATAAACAAATAACCACGGAAATAAATTCCCTGGTTTTAATTGACTTTGCCTTTACTGCAAGTAATTGTACATAATTGCTGTCCTTACAAGTTGTAATAAACAAAAAGAAATCATTAAAATAAAGATAATTTTCAAATCAAGAATTATCCTTGAGTGATTGTTCCCATAACAATTACTGATTGTATCTGGATTCATTGCCTCTTCCATGAAAAACAAATTATGTGTATTATTTGGTCAAACTTGTACAATTAATTTCACTTCATAATACTCTATTGCTATTTTGTACAAGACACTTAAGAAATAGAGTATATTATATTTTTAGAAGAAATAAATTGAATGGCATAGTTATTAAAGGTTTGTCTATCTCAAATAGCATATAAACTATATTTATTGGACATAATTTTAATTTAGATGTGATTGTTTTGAGCAACTTAAAACAATTATGTCTTTTAAAATAAAAATACATATTACATGGAAGTAAGAAAGGGCATTGTGTTTATAAGAACAAGAGTCATGAACTATATCTAGAAGGAAAGTCTGAAGAGACACAAATTAAAAAATAAAATTTTCAACATGAAGTAGTCAAGAAAAGGAAATTAAACTGCAAAAAACAAATTAGGACATGCAAAAAAAAGATAAGGACAGTAACAGTAGTCTGTATGAGATATTTCAGTCTAAAGGAATAGGAGTGGTTTCAACAAATATACAGAAAAAGAGAAACACCAGCATAACTAATAAAAGTAAGAGACATAAAATTAAAATTATTTCAAGTATGGAGTCTTAGGTTTTCAGCTTCAAATTACTTTAAACCAGGATGAGAAAATCTTTCAAATAGTAGGAAAATTACACAAAACATTCAAAATAAATTAAAAGTAAATTTCTATTTAGGAAGAGAGAAAAATAGATCTGCAAAATAGTAACATGCAAATACAAACTCATGGTACAGCCACCTTAATATTTTTTTTTTTTAAAGATTTATTTTTTTATTTATACATACAAGCTGGGGCACAGGCCAGAGATGTGGGGCGGCGAGAGGGCTCACCAGAGACGGAGCGGGTAGCAGAACAGGCAGATCAGAAATACACTGCTGAGTGGAGCAGTGGGCAAGGCAGACCTCTCCTGCCTCGCCCACTGCTCCACTCAGCAGTGTATTTCTGATCTGCAGGAGAGGTCTGCCTCGCCATGTGGGATTCTCCCCGGCCGGGCATCGAACTCGCGTTGCCGCTGCCGACAGCTCCACAGCGCAGCGCTTAACCACTGCACCACCAGGGAGGCCCCACAGCCACCTTAATATTAATGGTCAAAAGTTTTAATGTTTTTACAAATAATTACCACATGCAATTCTCTTAAAGTTTAAAACAACTGCAAAAGTTTATCAATGAAAAATTATTCCAAGATATTCCAAATATTTTGAAGTGCTATAAATGAACCCTAACAACAAATGATATATATTTTCAGTCATAAATGCTTTCTAATGAGTTACCATGGGAATAAGGTATAGGTTGAGCTTATTAACTGCTTCACTAATAAATAGAGAAAACAGGACATGATTTTAAATCTTAAATTTTCCTGAATCAAGATCAATTAGGAACAGAAAAATACTGCAATGATAGCTAACCTGAAGAAATATAAATTAAGATACTAAATAGAAAATGTCAGCAAACTTATTTGGTTTTTTGTGAACTCTATGTAAAATCACCAATAAAATCCAAACTAATATTTCACTTCTTTTTTTCTTGCAAAATAAATACTGAATGCATGTATGCAGTTCAACAGAGGTGAGGGATCGATAGGGCTCATTGAAAATCTGGCTGTGATCATTTATTTTGCTGTTTATTAAGACGTAGCATCATTTAAGGATGTTGAGTCTAAGACAGTGAAAAGTATAAATACTTTTGCTAAAATTCAAGACCACCTTATCAAATATCAGACCTGTTTTCACAAAGCAGATGTACAAATGACCTTAAATAACTGATTGATTCATTCTAAAACATTAATAAAATTTTAAAGTAGCCTGGAAAAGAAAATAAATGTAAGAATACAAACATTTGCTTCAATGTGTGTTTATAATAACTATTCTATAAATAGTACTAAATATGTTATAATGCAAAGTGTTGCATACCTGAATTTATTCTTCACAAGCACACAATGAAATCAGTGTGATCACAGGTATCAGGTAACAATCAGACGTCATTATAGGCACACCCACTGTACAAATGAGGAAATTTATGTAGCTATGCCACAGAACTGAAATACCAAGGGAGAGGGGAGAGAACAAAGAAGGAAAGAAGCGTAATGGTCTATGATAGTAGAATATGGGTGAGCTGGTTGTGGGTACACTATGGTAGTAATACCTGGTAGTGGGACCCCAATATTACCTCAGTTAAAAAAGAAAGTGAAAAAAATGCTGCTGGCTTAAGATAAACTCAACAGTTACTGATAGAATTGACATTCAGGGCCTCCCCAGTGGCACAGTGGTTGAGTGCTGAGCTGTGGATCTGTCGGCAGCGCACAATGTGAGCTCACGCCCAGCCTGGGAGAATCCCACATGGTGCGGCAGACCTCTCCAACCTCACCCGCTGCTCCCCTCAACAGTGTATTTCTGATCTGCTTGTTCTGCTCCCCACTCAGTCTCTGGTGAACCCTCTCGCCGCCCACGCCTCTGGCCTGTACCCCAGCTTGTATGTGTAAATAAACAAATCTTAAAAAAAAAAAAAAGAATTGACATTCAAATTCAAATAAGGTAGAAAAGTCTATACTCATAGACAATACACTGGTTAGTTTTGTTTTAAAATTTTGTGATGAATGCTTAAATGGGGCAGACATGAATTGTCTTCTTGACCAAATAAATGCAAATAAGAAACATAAATTGGAGCCCAAATATTCATTTTGAAAAGAGAATTCCCTCCCATCATACTGAAACCTAGACCTCTATTAATTCACATAAGCATTATATGGTCATTCACAACTAGAATATACTTCTGCTACGCGGTGAGCAATGCTGGGTTGACTGGTTGGAGGAATTATTTAATAAACCTGGAGGCTCTCGGCAAGGAATGCAATTTTGTGAAAAATCTTTCATCACTCAGGTGCCAGTAAGCATCACAGGATAATGTGTTGACAATTATAGGGTAAGAAATGAAGCAATTTGTTTCATATTTACGTTTTTATTTCTATTTTACATTCAGCAAAGCCTGCAGTTTGTGGTCTCTCTCTCCCCCTCTCCCTCTTGCTGCTCTCTCTCTCTCTCTCTCTCTCTCTCTCTATCTCTCTCTATCTCTCTCTCTTTTTTTCTCTCTCCCCCCTCTCTCCCTCTTCCTCCTCCACTCTCATTCCAGCTCTTCCTCATTTTCTTTCACTTTTCCTTTTAATATCTTGTGTTAACTTCCTAAACAAATATCCATTTTTAAGAGCTTACAACAGAGCTGCAAAAGTACATAATTGTGAACTCTAATTACAGTAGTGATTGCTCATCTAATAATGCCTTCTATTTCTAATTTCTCAGTTGTATCTCCAATTTCTAATTTCTACATTTTAACTGTGTAAAAACTTTCACTAGTAAGATGTAAATAATTCATGTGCATTAATATTTAATTGTATGTGATATATTACTTAATATAGCACAATATTCTTATATTTAAATAATAATGAAATGACAGACTATCAACTCCTTAACTACCTGGTCTATCGTATTTTTTTTAAAAAAGGAATTATAATATCACTTTGATTCTGATATTTAGTATCACACTAATAAAACTTTTTACCAAAGTGACCTTCCTATGTATTAGAAACATTTACACTTCTTCATACAGTAAGTGAAGAATAATCACTTTGCCCTAGGCTATAATAACTTCTCAAATGCATCACTAAACAAGTTTATAGGTGGCTTAGATTTTAGAGAAAGGAACCCATTTAAAACTTCATTAAATATATATGTGTGCCAATGATATGTTTTACTAGTTGGAATTTTTATGTCCAGTACTACTTTTCATTGTGGTTAATTTTATTGAAATATGTGAATCAGTTCAGCCATGAAAATAAGCATTGAACCATGAATCTAGGACCCAAAAGAAATCAGAGCAGCCTAATGAAAAACAGGTAAATGGCCTCATGAGGATAAGGAAGTAGGGGGAATGAAACACTTACATGTTGCTTCCCTTTTCGAAACTTCGTTGGTGTTCTTGGGAATATGTGCGTGCGTGTGTGTGTGTGTGTGTGTGTGTGTGTGTGTGTGTCGGGGGGTTCTGAATGTATCTGGAGAAAAGATATATGAATATGTTCTCATAAAAAAAACAAACACATACTGAAAGCTTAAGAGGAACAAAGGCAAAGGATATGCAAAAGAGGCAATGTGATATGAATATTTGCAATGAAAATTTTGCAAGTCAAGCAAAATTTATCCAAAATGATTACTTCCATAAGACTTTAAGAAAACATTTTATGGGACCCCCCCCCCCGGTGGCCTAGGGATTAAGTCTTAGAGCTATCACCGATATGACCTGAGTTCAATCCCTGCCCAGAGAACTAACCCACATATGGTGCAGCAGATTTCTGGTCTTGCCTGCTGCTCACTGCAGCAGGGTGTTTCAGCAGATCCAACTGCTCTGCTCCCCAGACTTTTCTCTGGTGAATCCTCTCACCGCTGTACCTCTGGCCTATAACCCAATATGCAAAATATAAAATATAAAAAGTTAAAAACAAAACAAACTTTTCTATACCATGATTTTAAACTACAACACCCAGAGGTAAAAATAATATAATCCACTGGATGTTGATTGACAAAATTTATTGGTGTAATAATTACACTGGTCAACAAATTTTTACAAAAGTCATGTTACTGAAATAAAATTAGTCATTGCCTATCAATTTGCATGTGCTCAACACAAATATGACAGTCAAATTGTAATTTTGGCTCTAGTTTCTTTTTTAATCTGCAATAAATTGATGTTTACATCATGAAATGGATGCAAATAGTAACAGGCATACAGTTAATGCCAGTAAAAAATTAAGTCATAGACTACTTAGATTTGTTCGATTGTCTCTTGTACAGGTGTTCAGGAGCATCTCTGGGGAGTGTCCAGCAGTAGTCAGCCAGCAATGTAGTGGACCATAGCCCCTGGTATCTTTGTTCCATTGATGCAATATCTTAATGAAAACATTCTCGATGTTCATCACTAACCATACCACAGTTTTCAGGGAAGAAATTCAGATGGGAATGAAGTGGATCTTTAGAGGCATATTGCAGCCAAGTTTCTGATAATGCATCAGCATGTCTTCTACTAGTTCCTTGTAGTTTTCTGTCATAACATTCCGCAGAAAGTTTGTAGACAATAGGCAAAAAGCATTCCATGCTTGTTTCACATCACCCTACAGTAAGTTGTTGAACCGGTCATCTTTGAAGAGCTCTCAAATCTGAGGACCCACAAAAACTCCCTCTTTAATCTTTGCTTCGCTGAGTTGAGGAAATTTTTCATGCAGGTATCGGAAAGCTGGTGAGGTCCAGTCCATGGCTTTCACGAAATTCTTCATCAAACCTAGTTTGATGTGAAGGGGTGGTAGCAGGATTTTGTGAGCCTTGACCAGAGCTGGGTACTGGACAGTCTTCTCTCCAACTGCTACATTTTGTCTGTGAGTCCATTCCTTCCACAAGTAGTGCAATTCACTTGCTCGGCTATCCCACTCACATAAGAAACACATGTATTTTGTATATCCCTGCTGCAGTACCACCAAAAGGGCAACTAGCTTCAACCACCACAGACGTGCCAGCTGTTTTTGTTATACGCAATGGAATTCAGTAGCTGCTTTAAGTTACGTATGTGTCTTTCATGTAGACAGCATGTGCTACTGGAATAGATGGAAGACAGTTTCCATTGTGCAAAAGCACAGCCTTAAGACTCAGTTTTGAAGAGTCTAGAAATAGTTTCCATTCCTGTGAGTCATGAGTAATTTTTAAGGCATTCATGAGGCCCTTTGTATCAAAACAGAATACACTGGTCAACAAATTTTTACAAAACTCATGTTACTGAAATAAAATTAGTCCTTTACTATCAATTTGCATGTGCGCATCACGAATATGACAGTCAAATTCTAATTTTGGCTCTAATTTTGGACTATTCTTATCTCTTGTTTATTTCTCTTTCTCTTCCTCTATCTACCCTCTTTTTTAAAATATATATTTTTATTGTTATTTATATCTTTTACATTTTGAATTCCCCTTGGGTAACCCACCACCAATTCACCCGTGAACCACCTCTGTGGTCCCTTGTGTTCTATTCTACTCCATTTTGTGCCCTTACCCTCCCCTCCCCGCCCCCACCCTCCAACCGCTGAGTGTCTCTCTCCTAGTTGGTTTCCTTATAGTCCTGTTATAAGTGAAACCATTCGATATTTTTCTCTTTCTTTCTGGCTTATTTCACTGAGTATGATCCCCTCTAATTCCATCCATGTCGCTGCAAATTGCATGCGTTTATCTTCTTTGAATGCTGAATGGTATTCCATTGTGTATATGTACCACATCTTCTTGATCCAATCATCTATTTTTGGACATCTGGGTTGCTTCCATACCTTTGCTATTGTGAACAGTGCCACAGGGAACATAAGTGTGCATGTATCCTTTTGAATTAGTGTTTTTGTGTCCTTTGGGTAGATTCCCAAAAGTGGTATTGCTGGGTCGTATGGAAGTTCCATTTTTAGCAGTTTGAGGAACCGCCATACAGCTTTCCATAGTGGTTGGACCAGTTCGCATTCCCTCCAGCAGTATAGAAGAGTTCCTTTTTCTCCACATCCTTTCCAGCATTTGTTGCTGCCTATATTTTTAATGTGTGCCATCCTCACAAGTGTGAGGTGGGTATCTCAATGTGGTTTTGATATGCATTTCCTTGATTATAAGTGATGTTGAACATTTTTTCATGTATCTGTTGGCCATTTGCTTTTCTTCTTTGGAGAAGTGCCTTTTGAGCTCTTCTGCCCATTTTTGGACTGGATTATTGGATTTATTTTTGTTGGGTTGTGTGAGTTCCTTATAACTTTTTGTTATCCGTCCTTTATCAGTTGTATTGTGTGCGAAGATCATTTCTCAGTTGGTATGGTGTCTGTTAGTTTTGGTTAATGTCTCTTTTGCTGTACAGAAGCTTTTTATTTTATGTAATCCCATCTGTTTATCTTGTCCTTCACTCCCTTCCCTTTGGGGGATGTGTCTTTAAAAATGTTACTAATATGCATGCCATGTACAGTTTTGCCTATATTTTCTCCTATAAATTTTATGGTTTCAGGTCTCACGTCCTGGTCTTTTATCCATTTTGAGTTGACTTTTGTGAAGGGTGTGAGGTAGTAGTCTAGCTTCATTTTTTTTTTTTTTGCATGTGGCTGTCCAGTTTTCCCAGCACCATTTATTGAATAGACTGCCCTTGTCCCACTGCATTTTCTTTGCTCCTTTGTCAAAGACGAAAATATGAAGCTTTAATTCTGGGTATTCTATTCGGTTCCATTGGTCTTTGTGTCTGTTTTTGTTCCAGTATCATGCTGTTTCAATTATTATGGCTTTATAGTATAGTTTGAAATCAGGGAGTGAAATTCCTCCGTTTTCTTTCTTTTTAGTTAGGAGGGCTTTAGCTATGTGAGGTTTTTTGTGGTTCCATATGAATTTCATCAGTAGTTGATCTATTTCTTTGAAGAATGTCATTGAGATTTTTTTTATTGTAATAACACTGAATCTGTAAATTGCTTTTGGTAGGATTGCCATTTTGATAATGTTAATCCTTCCAATCCATGAGCAAGGGATGCCTTTCCATTTTCTGTGTCTTCTTCTATTTCTTTCAACAGTGTTTTATAGTGTTTTTTTTTTTTTTGTATAAGTCCTTTATATCTTTTTGTTAGATTTATTCCCAGATATTTGATTTTTTCGGTTTCAATTTTGAAGGGGATGGATCTCTTAATTTCTCCTTCTTTTCAGATTGGATGTTTGCATAGAGGAATGCTACTGACTTTTGTGTACTGATTTTGTATCCTGCTACTTTACTGAACTTGTCTATAATTTTGAGTAGTTTTTCTATGGAGTTGTTAGGGTTTTGTATATATATATATATATTATCATATCATCTGCAAATAGAGACAGTTTAATTTCTTCTTTTCCTATTTGGGACCCTTGAATGTCTTTCTCTTTTCTAATTGCTCTGGCTAGGACTTCCACTATTATATTGAAAAGCAATGGTGAGAGAGGAGATCCTTGCCTTGTTCCTGATAGTAGTGGAAAGGCCTTCAGCTTCTCACTTTTGAGGATAATATTGGCTGTGCGTTTGTCATATATGGCTTTTATTATGTTGAGGTATGTTCCTTCTATCCCAAGGATTTAAGGGCGTTTATCATCAGTGGGTGTTGCACTTTGTCAAATGCTTTCTCACCATCTATTGATATGAGCATATAGTCTTTATTTTGTTGTTGTTGTTGATGTGTTGGATTACAATGATTGTTTTTCGGATGCTGAACCATCCTTGTGTCCCTAGAATAAAACCCACTTGGTCGTGGTGTATTATCTTTTGGATGCATTGTTGGATCCTGTTGGCCAAGATTTTGTTGAATATTTTTGCATCAGTATTCATTAGGGAGATTAGTCTGTAGTTTTCTTTTTTTGTATTGTCTTTGTCTGGTTTTGGTATTTGAGTAATATTTGCTTCATAGAATGTGTTTGGTAGTACTCCTTCCTTCTCGATTTTTTGAAAGAGTTTGTGTAATACAGGGCTATTTTGTTTTTGAATGTTTGGTAGAATTCGTTTGTGAAATCATCTGGTCCTGGGCTTTTGTTTTGGGGAAGTTTTTAATTACTGTTTCAATTTCACTACTTGTGATTGGTCTGTTTAGGTGTTCTATATCTTCTTTGTCTAGTTTTGGGTGATTGCATAGTTTTAGGAATTTGTCCATATCCTCTAGGTTGTTCTACTTGTTTCCGTATAGCTGTTTATAGTAATCTCTGATTATTCTTTTGAATTTTTACTGTGTCCGTTATTTCTCCTCTTTCATTTACAATCCTATTTATTTGTGTTTTCTCTCATTTTTTCTTAGTAAGCATGGCTAGTGGTTTGTCTATTTAGTTTATTTTTTCAAAGAACCAGCTTTTGGTTTCGTTGTTCTTCTGGATTGTTTATTTCTATTTTGTTTAATTCTGCTTTGATTTTTATTATTTCCTTTATTAAACTGGCTGTTGTTTTTTTTTTGTTGTTGTTGTTCATTTTCTAGTTCTTTGAGATGTGAGATTAAATTGTTTCTTTGGGTCGTTTCTTGTTTCTTTCTTTTTTTTTAACATTTATTTTTTTATTTATACATACAAGCTGGGGTACAGGCCAGAGGCGCGGGGTGGTGAGAGGGTTCACCAGAGACAGAGCGGGGAGCAGAACAGGCAGATCAGAAATACACTGCTGAGGGGAGCAGCGGGTGAGGCAGGAGAGGTCTGCCGTACCATGTGGGATTCTCCCCGGCCAGGCATCGAACTCGCGTCGCCACTGCCGACAGCTCCACAGCACAGCACTTAACCGCTGAGCCACCGGGGAGGCCCCCGTTTCTTGTTTCTTGATGTGAGCTTGTAATGCTATATATTTTCCTCTAATTACTGCTTTTGCTGTGTCGCAGACGTTCTGGAAAGTTGTGCCCTCATTGTCACTCAATTCTAGATATTTTTTAAGTTCTTCTTTGATCTCTTCATTGATCCATTGGTTTTCCAGTAATGTGGGCTTCAGTCTCCATGAGGTAAGAGGGTTTCTTTTTTTCTTTTTATGGTTTATTTCCAGTTTGACTCCTTTATGATCAGAGAAGAAGGCTGGTAGGATTTTGAGCTTAGTGTATTTGTTGAAATTTGTTTTGTGGTCGAATATGTGATCGATACTGTAGTATGTTCTGTGTGCACTTGAGAAAAATGTGCATTCAATTTTTCGGGGGTGAAGGGATCGATAGATATATGTTAATCCCATGTGGTCTAGGTACTTATTTAGAGCTTTAGTGTCCTTGGCTATTTTTTGTCTTGTTGATCTTTCCAATATTGAAAGTAGGGTGTTGAAGTCTCCTACTATATATGTATTTTCTTTAATGTCTGTTTTCAGGATGATAATAATTGTCTGATATATTTTGGTGCTCCTTCATTTGGGGAGTATATGTTGATGAGTGTTATATCCAACTGTTTTACTGTCCCCTTTATCATGATGTAGTGACCAGCTTTGTCTTTTTTTTATCTTCTTAAGTTTGAAGTCGATTTTATCTGATGTAAGTATAGCTGTTCCTGCCTTCTCTCTTGGTCCATTTGCTTGTAGGATTATTTCCCATCCTTCAACTATTAATCTGTTTATCTTTCACAATTAAATGTGTTTCTGTAGACAGCAGAAGGTTGGGTTCTGTTTTTTGATCCAGCTTGCTATGCTGTGTCTTTTAATTGGTGTGTTTAGTCCATTTACATTTAGAGTTAATATTGATATACTGTCATCCATATTTGTCTTTTTGTTTACCTTTTTGTGATTCTAACACTTACCTTATTCCATATTTCCTGGTCTTTCCTCTGTTGGTTTTGTCTTCATGGTTTCTTGTATTTTTTAGAGTGGGGGTTTGGTAGTGATGAATTTCTGTAGTTTCTGTTTGTCAGAGAAGGTCCATGTCTTTCTTCATAGAGGAAGGAGAGTGTTGCAGGGTAGAGTATTCTTGGTTGACATTTGTTAGCAGGCAGTATATTACATATGTCTCTCCATTCTCTTCTTGCCTGTAGTGTTTCTTTGGAGAAATCTGATGTCAGCCTGATTGGCTTTACTCTGTAGGTTGTTTCTTTGCCCTCGTCATTTTCAGTATATTTTCCTTGTCTTGAATTCTAGATAGTTTTACTATCATATGTCTTGCTGTTTTTTTTTTCTTTTGTTGTAATAATTTGGAGATCTTCTGGCTTCCTGGATGTCGATTTTTGTTTCCTTTTTCATGTTTGGGAAGTTCTCTTCAATTACCTCCTTGAGAAGTTTCTCTGTTCCTTTGTCTCTCTCCTCTCCTTCTGGGATTCCTATGATTCTGATGTTTCCTTTTTTCATGGTGTCAGATAGTTCTCGAAGCTTTTACTCATTCTTTTTCCTTAGTTTTTCTTTTTCCTTTTCTGTCTTGGTTCTTTCAGTATCTTTATCTTCCAGAGTACTTATTCTTCCCCCATGTGTTTTAATCTACTTTCATGGCTTCCTACTAATGTTTGTAAATCCTCCATTTCCTTCAATTTTTTCTTTATGGATGCATTCTCGTTCTTCATTTCTTCATTTATATTCCTCAGTTCTTTGTTCTTTTCATTTAATTATATTATTTTTGTTATAGCTATTCTGAATTATTGATCTGTTAGGCAGATGTAATCTTCTATGTCCATATTATTGGGTTCTGAAGAGGGATTTTCTTTTGGGGTGTATTGTTTTGAGGGTCATTTGTAACTTTTTTTCTTCCTGTTGGCCTTCTGCTTTGCTCTGATCGTAGCATTCCTGTGCTGTTGGTGCTGGCCGGCATGATTCTTGGTTCTACTTGTTGAGGAGTGTTTGTGGTTTCCAAGTGTCTGAGCTACCTTGGCTGTGGCTGGGTATCTTCCGGATTTTCACTGTTCTCTGTTGAATTTCTGTGTCTCGAATGTGTTTAGAATGTGTTTCGAATGGCGTGTCTCGAATGTGGCGTGTCTCGAATGTGTTTCTGGTTCCGAGTGGAATTAAGATAGACGAAGGGGTGGTTTGTAGTAAAAACAAATAAAACATAAAAAAAAAATAGAAGTAAAAAAAAATAAAAATAAAAATAAAAAAGGTATTGGGCAGATGTAAACTTGGGGAGAGTTTTGTAGTCCTTTTGCTTTTAGGTTTTGGAGTTTCCAGGTAGGCCCCTTGCTAGGGTGAAACCCCTCTTTTTAGTGTCAGATGTTGCTGTTGTCCTACTGTTTCTGCTGTTGTTTTGTATTTGCTAGAAGTCTTTCTGTTCTTTCTCTCCCCCCCCACATTTTTATTTTTCTCCAGTGTTTGCCTGAGGGCTATCCCTGCCCCTGGAGTTATGTCTGGTGGGGAGGGGTCAAGAGTTCCTGATCTTAAATTTCTTTTCTGCTGCTTGGGACCCACTACTCCACGAGGGGGTGCAGGGGTGGAGGTTGTGGCCAGCTGTTGGTCAGGGTTTTGCCTCCCCTAGAATCTGGTAGGCCATTGTGCAGCCACCTAGAAGTTAGGTGTGGGGCCATGGGCGGTGCTGGGCCGGGGTCTCCACCAGCTGGAGTTTCCTTTCTGCCGCCCTCCTGGGTGCCAAGATGCAGACACTTTGTGGAGGAGAGTGCGGTTGGAGACAGTTCCAGCGGGAGCCTGTATCCCAGCAACAGGTATGGGAGGGGTTGTGGGACCTGTCAGTTAGTGGTTCTCCTTAGTAGCCACTTCCTAGGTCAAGTTACCTCCAGTCAGGTTGGAGAAGAGTCCTGGTGATCAGTGATCAAAGGGATTTGCATTTTGTGGATTTCCCTAGCAGCCGCTACTGGGGTCAGGTTACAGACTGGGGAGGGGAGTGTTTGCAGTGGTCTCAGCAGGAGTTTTTCCTGCCCAGCCGGTTCCTCAGGCCAATATATCACCTAGCAACCAGAGGGGGATTGGGACCCCACAGGGTGCTGGCAGTTTGTCCTCCCCGCTAAGATGTTACTGAGCCCCAGGTGGGGGATGGAATGCAGTGGCCCTCGCGCTTTCCTGCACTTCAGAGCTGCCACACAGGGAAGAGAGGGGGCTTGTGGGGTGGGGGAGTGGGGGTCACGCTCCCTGTTTGTTGGCCAGAGCCCTCCGACCCCACAGCAGTTTCTAACCTTGTATTCAGCAGCACTCAAGGAAGCCGGTTTGCCCACCTCTCCTTGCTGTTGTTCCTCTGTGTGGGGTCCGATGTCTTTTCTCTTCTCTTTACTCCAACTTTACGGTTTATCTTTAAGTCTAAAGCACCCACAGGGATGACTGTATTGTGTAGGGCATCCAGTTCTCCAGATCAGCTCTCAAAATTAGGATTTTTCTTTCCATATATTGATTTTTTATGGGAGAGCCTGATCCTAGCATCTGTTCGCCGCCATGTTTTGGGGGCATCCCTACTTGCATAAATTTATGTGCATGTTATTTCAGTACAAATTACTATTATTATAGAGAAACTGTTACATCATATAAGATCATATTTGTTAGTTTAGAATGTGACTTTCATATAAGAACAATTATCATTAGCTAAATTTGTCATAAATCATTGATAATGCAAATGCCATATGCTTGCTTTACAAAACATTAGGTATTCCAAACTCCACTTGAGTCCAAGTTGTGTAAACCACCGATATATCCAAACCTATCTGATAAAGTGGAAGATTGCTCACAATAGTCAACTTCATAAATTATATTAACATGAAGGCTATATGTAGTCATTCTGAGGCACTGAAAAGAGCTTAACACTAGATAAAAGAACAACACAAGTTCCCCATCTTATAATGATTTAGACCCAATAAAGGCTGAAGCTGAAGGAACCTTTTCTAGAAGGGTTCAGTATCATTCAGAAATATGTACTGATTTTGTGCACATCTAACTATGTAATGTCAATGGGTAACAGGGACATTCCTAATACTTTTGAAGAGATCAGAAAATAGCATCACTATGTAGAAGATCCTAGAGGAAGAGTTTCAGTATGGAGAGTTTCAGTTTTGGAAGAAAGCAAAAATAATATTCAGGAAATTTGCTGAATAATATCAAAAGGAGGAAGATGACTATGAAATGGAAATGTACCATGTGGAGCAAGATTTGCTACCATTATATATATATATATATATATATATATATATATATATATATATATATATATATGCACACACACACACACAAATGGGTGTACCTTCTACTTTTCTTACAAATACGTGGATTAGAGTATGAAAGTAACCCTGTTTCCCTTTGGGGTTGCCCTGTAACACCAGGAGATAAAGAGTCAATTCATCTTATGCACACCAGCAAGTCCATATTTTGATTTATCAATTGATTTTTTTTAAAGATATATTTATTTACGCATACAAGCTGGGGTACAGGCCAGAGGTGGGGGACAGCGAGAGGCTTCAACAGAGACAGAGTGGGGAGCAGAACAAGCAGATGGACGGAAGTACACTGCTGAGGGGAGCAGTGGACAAGGCAGGAGAGGTCTGCCATGCCATGTGGGAATCTCCCTGGCTGGGCATTGAACTCGTGTTGCTGCTGCCGACAATGTCAAAGCGCAGCGCTTAACCGTTACACCACCAGGGAGGCCCGATTTAGTAATTGATTTATTTTAACACTTCTTGTGCCAGCTATTTTCTGTGCCACCGCATGAATGGTATAAGCATTCAATAAAACACACACAGCTCCTGAACTACTGGATATATTTTAATGAAATTTTAAATGCATAGAGATTAAAGCTTCTAGACTGAGTACGATCAAAGAAATAGCTCCTAATAGTTCCAAATAAATCCACCGTGGCGTGAAAAACTGGATACTAGATGAACACGTGAATACGTGAATATGTGAGCGGAGCAAAAAGTGTTAAATATACATGAAAGGTTTGTATGATATGTTGCCAAAATGAGAACTCCTTTGGAAAAATCCTTGCATTGAATAGCAGTGTCACATAATTGATACTTTAATATCTACTTAACCATTTTTTCTTATTTTTTTTTTATTAAGGCAACATCTTATTTTTTTATTAAGGCAACATTGGTTTACAACACTTTATATCATTCAAAAATAAAGGACCCCACCAATTCAAGCGTATGCTAGCATACCACACCCACCACCAAGGCACCCATATAGTACACGGATACAGTGCATCCACTATAGTGCACCCTTCCCCTACTCATCTATGATCTCCTTCTCCTGGAAGTTTCAGTTTTACAGACAAATTTCTGAGTTTTGTTATTGGCTTTGTTTTGACTGATAATTTCTTTTGTGTCTTTACATTACACATATAAGTAAAACCATGTGATGTTTTTCTCATTCTGACTTACTTTAAATTGCATTTTCCCCTTAAATTTCATATGACAAGAGTTGTTTTTCGTTGTTTTGCTTTTTTTTTTCTGAGTAGTTGAGTAAATATAGTAAATATAACATATCTTCTTAATCCACTCATCTGTCCTTGAGCACTTATGTTGTCTCCATAACCAGGCTAATGTAAATAGTGTAATGAATATAGGAGTATATACATCCTTTTGAATTGTTTTTTGTATTCTTCAGGTAGATATCTAGGAGTGGAACTGATGGATCCTATGATAGTTATGTTTGCTATATTCTGAGAAATATCCACATTGTTTTCCTTTAATGGCTATGTCAGTATGCATTCCCATCAATAGTTTATGAGGATTTTTATTTTTCCCACAACCTCATCAACAATCTTTTGTTTCTAGGCTCTCGGCCCTAACTAGAAAATAAAGCGCTGTGCTGTGGAGCTGTCTGCGGCAGCAACCCAAATTCGAAGCCCGGCTGGGGAAATTCCCACATGGCGTGGCAGACCTCTCCTGCCTTGTCCGCTGATCCCCTGAGCAGTGCATTTCCATCGATATGCCTGTTCTGCTTCCCACGCTGTCTCTGGTGAACCATCTCACTGCCCCACGCCTCTGGCCTGCACCCCAGCTTATATGCATAAAATAAAAAAAAGAAAATACATAGAAGAAAACATACAGAACATACATAGAAGAAAAATACATAAGCAAAACATTGCATGACGGGGCCTTCCTATTAGCACAACGGGTTAAGTCGCAGCATTATAAAGCTATCCAGAGCCACTGCAGCAAAAGTTCAATACCCAGCCAGGGAGCTTCCCATATGGCGCAGCAGACCTCTCCGGTCTTACCCACTGCTCCCCTCAGCAGTGTATTTCAGTTAATCTGCCTGTTCCGCTCCCCACTCTGTCTCTGGTGAATCCTCTCACCCCACCCACACCTCTGATCTATACCCCGCTTGTATGCATAAAGAAATAAACCTTAAAAAAAAAAAAGATTTCCTGGAATTGGCTTCTGTAATGTAATTGTTTCTTCTCCAACAGCAAGAGATATGAGAATGTAAACAAACGTGATTGCATCAAACTAAAAAGCTTTTGTACAATGAAGTAAACTATCATTACTAAAACAAAATGGCCCCCTACAGAATGTGAGAATATATCTGCATGCCATACATCTATAAGGAAACATATAACCCAATCAAAAAATGGGCAGAATAGCTAAACGGATGACCTCTCCAAAAATGATAAGCAAGATGTTCTTCAGGAACATGCAAAAATCATTATCACTTATCAGGGAAATGCAAAATCATCACCATAGTACCATATTTATCAGGGAACTGCAAAATCATCACCACAGTACCATATCTGACCCTTTTTATTTCTTAGTGTCAAGTTTTTTTTTTTTTTTTTCTTATGTTGGAACCACAATTCAGATTCTTCATCCTTGGAATTGTGACTCTGAATTCCTCACAGTTATTCCTAGCTTATGGGCATATACTTGATCAATCACATATGACAATTCTTAATTCTCCTAGTGATAAATTATGTGCTTAGGGCTTAACCAATCTTAACTTATTAGTCATGGGGAAATATTTTATTTAAAATAAATTATTTGGCGTGCATTGCACAGCAGTGGCCAGAGCAGATACGGAATGGTCACTTGTCCCCAGCAGAGCAGAGGGGATCAGCCAGAGGGAGGCCTGGACAAGTTTTTTGAGACTTGAGGGATACAGCTCTTTGGTCAATATTGTCTTAACATGCTTCAATAAATCACTGAAGGATTGCTTGAACTCTCTCATGAAAACATCTAATAAGGAGAGGTAGCAACAAGATACTGAGGAGACAAAGAGACTCAGACATGCTGCACAGGCTGGAGCACCTCCACCAGTGATTCCAACGTAGAGAGAAGTTGAGGGAACAAAATAAAGAATAAAGAAACTCATCAGAACTCTCCCCTCCCCCACCTTCAGAGTCAGACCACAGTGATCAGAAGTAAGAGAGGAGAAGGCTGAAAGCAGGAGGTTGGGACCTGAAGCTTCTGGGGGGGGCGTTCCTAAAATGAAAGGCAGTCAGACGTAGATACCCCCAAGTTACAGCCATTTGTAAGATCCAGGACAGCAGCAGGAGCAGCCCCTCCCTGACCCAGATACCAGGTGGCAGGAGCAGCACCTCCCCCCACCCAGAGACCCAGCTACAGCCCTGGGATGGAAGCTCTGAGCTGCCCCTCCGCCATGCAGAGAACCAGCTGCAGTGTGGAGACAGCCTAGGGCTAATTCCAGGAGGAGTTAAGAGGGGAAAGCTTCTCAGCCAGAGAAGACAGGGCTGCAACTCCCAGGCAGCGGGCGTCAGCAGCATTTACCACAGCAGTAGGGGTCTCTGGAAACCCCAAGACTGCAGGGGTAGAAGACTAAAGACCTCTGTTCACTTGCACAACTACCTACAGGGCCCTGGAAGAGTGCTTTGCTCCTTAAATCATACTTGCAGTTCATAGCTCCCATTCACAGTAAATCTAGAGTGCATCAGGGTAGGTCTTCTCCATTGTTTCTCTGTGTGTGTGTGTTTGCGTGTGTAGGTGGGTGAAGGTATGTGTGTTTAGATCTGGGTCTTTCTTTTAGTTGTTTGTATGTCTGTCTATTAGTCTTTTTTTTCTGTCTATTCTCTGTTTTGTTTTGGTCTGCCTAGTTTTGCCTTAATATAGACAAGCCTCCCCCCATTGTTTAGTGTGTATATCTGTTTACTGACCAACGGGTTATCTACGATCTATCTCCCTCTCCACTACCTGTCTTTTAATTCCTCTCTCTTCTTTTTAAATTCTGTCAAAATCATCATAACTACCTTCTTTCCTTACCCCCACTGCTACATTCCCTCCTACTCCATCTATCCTTTTTCCGTCCCCCTATATAGCCCCTTCTTACTTCCCTTATCTTCTAAATCCCCATAACACCCTTATCTCTACCCACATCCCTTCCCTTTCTCCTAACTAACTTTTTGATCTTAGAACACATCTGAGATACAGTTAGAGTGACCTGGAAGATCAACAGTGAAATACATTCCACCATCCCAGTAGGCACCTCCCAGTGGAATAAGACACAGAGTGTGTCTGGAGGGGCAAGTCGCCACACGAGACTCTTAACTACAACAGGCTGAGAAAATGGACACCACTACTCGCAGTGTGAGCTGGAAAAGCAGAAGCATCTGCTGCAAAGCAAAACCCAGGTCAACATCTCGCATAACAGAAGAGCACCCAGACGACACCCAGTCACAGCAGCTCAGACACTAGACAGACATGACCACAACTCAGCAAGTAAAATCAGAAATCATGCCCACGAACGCAAGCGTTACAGGGGCACTACGAACAGAGGAAAGCCAAAGGCTAACAACAGGAAGGAAAAAAACAACAAACGATCAAACAGGCTCTTCTAGGAATATTACACCACAGAAGGAAACCCAACCTCCAGCTCCAGAACCAGACAGTATGGATATGGAAAAATATCTCCAACTCACAGACAAAGAATGTTAAAAAGTCATAATGAAAACAATTAAAGAGCGTAGAGACAATGCAGAAAGAAACAAGAACACAATTAATGAACTTAAAAAGAAAGTGAAGGAACTGGAGGATATCCAGAAACGCCAAGAAGGTAGAAGAAATACAAGAATGAAACAGTACTATAGAAGATAGAGACGTAAAAAGAAGCAAAGCAGATAAGGAAAGAGAAAAAAGAAAAAAGAACAAAGAGACACTCCAAGAGCTATCAGACACCACGAGGAAAGGAAATTTAAGAGTATAGGAAGACCAGAAGGTGAGAGATACCAAGGAACCGAAAAGCTATTCAAGGAGATAATTGAAGAGAACTTCCCAAACATGAAAAAGGAAATGAAAATAGACTTACAAGAAGCTAGACGGACTCCAAATTATCTCAAAGAGAGGAAAACCACTGCTAGACACATAATAGTAAAGCTCCCAAAGGTCCAAGACAAGGAAAAATAATGAAAATGATAAGGGTGAAGAAAAACATAACCAATAAAGGAAAACCAACCAGGATGACATCAGACTTCTCAGAGGAAACACTAAGGGCCAAAAAATAATGGACCGGCATATTTAACAAACTCCAAGCCAAAAAATTCCAACCAAGAATACTCTACCCTGCAAAGTTCTCATTCATCTATGAAGGAAAGAAAAAAACCTTTTCAGACGAAAAAAATCTCCAGAAATTCATCACTACTAAACCCCTACTCCAAAAATACTACAAGAGGGGCCTCCCCAGTGGCGCAGCGGTTAAGTGCTGCGCTTTGGAGCTGTCAGAAGCAGCGATGCAAGTTCGACGCCCAGCCAGGGAGAATCCCACATGGCACAGCAGACCTCTCCTGCCCCGCCCACTGCTCCCCTCAGCAGTGTATTTCTGATCTGCCTGTTGTGCTCCCCGCTCTGTCTCTGGTGAACCCTCTCGCCGCCCCATGCCTCTGGCCTGTACCCCAGCTTGTATGCATAAATAAAAAATAAATCTTTAAAAAAAAAAACAAAAAAAAATACTACAAGAAACCCTAAAGTCAAAACCAACAGAAGAAGGAATAGGAAGAACAGAATTAGATAATGAATAAAATCACAAAAAAGGCCAACAAAATGGATAATACAATCATCAACGTATCATTAACTCTGAATGTGAATGGATTAAACCCATCAATAAAAAGATACAGTATCATATTGGATTAAAAAACAGAATCCAACCTTTTTGTTGCCTACAGGAAACATATCTAACTACAAAAGATAAACACAGATTGAAAGTAAAAGGTTGGAAAACAGTTCTACAAGCAAATGGACCAAAAAAGAAGGCAGGAACAGTTATAATTATATCAGATAAAATAGACTTCAAAGTTAAAAAAAGTAAAAAGAAACATAGATGGTCATTCCATTTTGATTAAAGTGACATTTTATCAAGAAAACAAAATAATCATCAACATATACTCACCAAACGAAGGAGCACCAAAATGCATCAGACAACTATTATCATCTCTGAAAACAACATTAGAGAAAGTACATCTATAGTAGGAGACTTCAACACTCCACTCTCACCAATGGACAGATCAACAAGACAAAAAATAAGCTAAGGACACTAAAGCCCTAAATAAAGACATAGATCAAATGGGTTTAACAGACATATATAGGATACTGCAACCAAAAAAATCTGAATGCACATTCTTCTCAAGTGCACATGGGTCATTCTCCAAGATAGATCACATACCAGGACACAAAACAAACATCAACAGATACACCAAGATCAAAATCATACCAACTATCCTCTCCAAACATAAAGGCATTAAACTGGACATAAACCTTGAAAAGAAAACTAGGAACCTCCCCTACCTCATGGATATTGAAACCCACACTATTGGAAGACCACTGGATCAATGAGGAGATCAAAGAAGAAATTAAAATGTTCCTGGAGACAAATGATAACGATGACACAACTTTCCAGAATGTATGGGACACAGAAAAGCAGTTATTAGAGGAAAATACATAGTGATATAGGATGGTTCAACATCACAAAGTCAATAAATATAATACAACACATCACCAAAAAGAAAAATAAAAAACATATGATCACATCAATAGATGCTGAGAAAACATTCAACAAAGTCCAACATCCATTTATGATGAAAGTCTTCAAAATTCTAGGGATAGAAGGAACATACCTCAATATGATAAAGGCCAATATGACAAACCCACAGCCAATATTATTCTCAATGGTGAAAAGCTGAAAGCCTTTCCCCTGAAATCTAGAACAAGACAAGGATATCCACTGTCACCACTGCTTTTCAATATAATACTAGAAGTCCTAGCAAGATCAATAACAAGAGAACGGCATACAAAGAATCCAAATAGGGAAAGAAGAAGCTATCACTATTTGCAAACAATATGATAATATACATAGAGAACCCTAAAAACTCCACAGAAAAACTAATCAGAATAATCAATCAATTTAGTAAAGTAGCGGGATACAAAATCAACACACAAAAACCAGTAGCCTTCCTACATGCACACAATCAATCAGAAGAGGAGAATATTGAGAAAACAGCCCCTTTTACAATCAAAACAAAAAAAATTAAATGCTGGGAATAAATCTAACAAAAGAGGTGAAGGATCTATACAAAGAAAGCTATAAAACATTATTAAAAGAAATAGAAGAAGACACAAATAAATGGAAAGACATCCCCTGCTCATGGGTTGGAAGAATCAACATCATCAAACGGCCATACTACCAAAAGCAATTTACAGATTCAATGCTATTCCAATAAAAATCTCAATGACATTCTTCAAAGAGATAGAACAAATACAGATGAAGTTCATATGGAACCACAAAAAACCTCGAATAGCCAAAGCTCTCCTGAGCAAAAAGGAGAATGGAGGTATTACCCTCCCAGACTTCAAATTATACTACAAAGCCATAATAATTAAAACTGCATGGTCCTAGAATAAAAATAGACACACAGAACAATAGAATCAAATAGAGAACCCAGAAATCAATCCACATATATACGGAAAATTAATCTTTGATAAAGGCGCAAAGAACATGCAGTGGAACAAGGACAGTTTGTTCAACAAATGGTGCTGGGAATACTGGACAACTACATTTACAAAAAAATGAAACTAGACTACTTCCTCATGCCAAGCCAAGAAAACCAATTCAAAATGAATAAGAGACTTGAAAATAAGACCTGAAACCATAAAATATATAGAAGAAAACATAGGCAAAACAATACATGACATACATATTAGTAATATTTTTTTAAAGATTTATTTATTTATACATACAAGCTGGGGTGCAGGCCAGAGGTGTGGGGCAGTGAGAGGGTTCACCAGAGGCAGAGTGGGGAGCAGAACAGATGAACAGAACTACACTGCTGAGGGGAGCAGCGGACGAGGCAGGAGAGGTCTGCCGCACCATGTGGGATTCTCCCTGGCCAGGCGTTGAACTCGCATTGCTGCTGTCGACAGCTCCACAACGCAGCGCCTAACCACTGCACCACCAGGGAGGCCCCCATATTAGAAATATTTTTAAAGATACATTCCCCAAATTGAAGGAAGTGAAGGAAAAGATAAACAGCTGGGATTAAATAAAAATAAAAAGGTTTGGACAGCAAAAGAGACATTAACCAAAACAAACAGGCATTCTACTAATTTGAAGAAAATCTTTGCACACAATACAACCTATAAAGGACTGATAACAAAAATCTACAAGGAACTCATACAACTCAACAAAAACAAAGTCAACAATTCAATCAAAAAATATACAGAAGGGCTAAAAAGACACTTCTCCAAAGAAGAAAAGCAAATGGCCAACAGGCATATGAAAAAATGTTCAACATAACTTATAAGCAAGGAAATGCAAATCAAAGCCACAATGAGATACCACCTCACACCAGTGAGAATGGCACACATTAAAAAAAACAGGCAACAGCAAATGCTGGCGAGGATGTGGAGAAAAAGGAACTCGTCTACACTGCTGGTGGGAATGCAAATTGGTCCAACCATTATGGAAAGCTGTAAGGTGGTTTCTCAAACTGCTAAAAATGGAGTTTCTGTATGACCCAGCAATACCAATTTTGGGAATCTACCCGAAGGGCACAAACACACTAACCCAAAAGGATACATGCACCGTATGTTTATTGCAGCACTGTTTACAATAGCTAAGATATGGAAATAACCCAGATGCCCAAAAATAGATGACTGGATCAAGAAGATGTATTACATATACACAATGGAATATTATTCAGCATTCAAAAAAGATAAACACATGCAATTTGCAGCAACATGAATGAAGTTAGAAGGGATCATGCTCAGCAAAATAAGCCAGAAAGAAAGAGAAAATACTGAATGGTTTCACTTATAACAGGAATCTAGAGATACCAAATAAGAAAGAGATATTCAGCAAACGAGGGGGAGGATAACGGTTCAAAACGGGGGAGAGGGGAACTCAAGTTACTGTGGTGATGGTTCATTGGTGAATTGGTGGTGGGTAACCCACAGGGAATACATTATAATGTAAAATATACAAATAACAATAAATAAATTTAAAAATAAATAAATAATTTGGTTTACATTTAAAATTTGGTTTTAGAAGATATGTACTTATTCATCATTCTTCATGAACCAGTCTTCAATACCATATCTTTTGTAATCCTTGGCCAAAATCCAATTACAAGACTTCCAATATTCAATCTTAACTGCTTCACTTCTTCAGAGGATCTGGTATCATGGTTACTACCCACAAGCTGAAAGTTTATTCCTAGCATCTGTATTTTCCAACTGTACCTTGAAAACGTTGTATCATTAGATAACTTTCCTGGCTAAGTGCACCCTGGCTTAACAACAAGGCTTTGATTTAGGAACCTGGA
>PVIJ01000337.1:195317-312991 GCA_004024925.1 Scalopus aquaticus
AAAGGTAGAGAGATGCGTGTGTGTGTGTGTGTGTGTGTGTGTGTGTGTGTGTGTGTGTGTGTGTGTAGGGGGAGGTGGTAATACTGTATCTTGACTCCTAATTAGAAATATCCCAGAAGGTGAGATAATCTTTTATGTATAAATATCAATGAGTTAATACATATGCAATACACAATCAAAGAGACAAAGTCAGGGACAATTTCTTAAGGGGCATGCATTGCATTTGAAGAAGTTTGGCATTTCACTAAATAAAACATGAACTATGTTTTAAGTATTTTTTTAAAAAGGTTAGATATACTTTTCATTTTTGAGTGCAGTAATATAGAGGGTTATTTTATGTTAGAGATGAGGTTACATGATCAAAACTGTAGTCAAAAATCCGTGAAAATAATCCAGGATAGATATGACAAATATCAAAAGGAAAAAAAAAAAAGTGTGTGGAGGATGCATATTAGAAAATTCAGTAGATAATTAGGAAAATAAGTTCATTATAAAATGAACTTAGTTAATGGAGGAATATTTTTATTTAAATATTTTGCAATGCAAGAGTAACATTCTGTCTCTGTTATCCTACTTTCACATGCCAGAGTTTCACCCTGAATTAGCAATGGGAATGAGAAAAGAACTGGCTATTACCCTAATGTGCTGGCAAACTGTGGGCATGTTGTGGACAAGTGGAATGAAATATACACTTATTCAATATTTTCTCAAATATCCATTAGATACACTCATTGGGAATAATGGTGTCATGTATGGGCAAATTACAGAAATGAATTTGGGATACCTCAAAATGGGAAGCTATATTCCAACTGCTACACAGATAGCATAACAATTAAGATATTTATTTTCCAATATTAAAGTACATATTTTTGTAATTACCATAATACCATTTTCCCCACTGCTTTCTGATAACTCTTTTTGTGGTGACATGTCAAAATAGTGATTTTAATATAGTCATTTTTAAAATGCCTATCCAATTTGGCAAAACATAGCAGGGAACTGTCTACATGAAAGGAAAACATGGAAGACAGAATATTTTAAGAGAAAAACATACCTAAATCTTGACTCACTAACAAGGAAGCTGATAAAAAAGAGCATTCAGTATTTTGTGAATCACCAAACCTTATCTTTAGTTTACATTACAAATTAATATCAGACAAACCTATTTTTTTTTCTATTTTAGGAATGAAAAAAATCCTTTTGAAAAATAGGCTGAATTTCACCAATCGTAAGGTTAAAAAAAAATCCTTAAGATAATTTTTTGAGTTATCTGCTGATTTTGTTTTGCTGCATCTTGAAATCATTAAGGGATATTTTAAAATGAGATCCCATCATGCTTTCAACACAGCTGAAATTCAAAAACACACTTATTTTCTTCAGTGTAGCAGAACATGGATTGATTTGGCAGCATTAATCAAACTTAGTATATGATGAGAACTCTCTCTTCAACTTAATCTCTTTATAGACCTACTTTAGATAAAACAAAGTTTATCTTTCTTTATAGATCATCTCTGTTATTGCTGCATACATAGCTCTAAGTTACACCCATCAAATATCAAAAGACTAACATGCAATAATATTCAATTTACATAGAAACTGTATACACTTTTTTCCTATTTAATCCTGTTTGGGTATTATGTTACATTACAAAATCTAGACATGTAGGTTAACTCTCATTGAAGGAACACAAAATAGCTACCACTTTGAACCTCCAAACAAAGCAGCAACCATTTGCGTAGTCTACAATTGTCACTCCAATCCCCAGGAATATGTTTTATCATGGAATTCATTTTCACTGTCTTTTCAAAGGTATAAGATTGCTTGAATTGCTGGCTGCAGGGGAGCCCAGTAATTTTTCTCACACACACTAGCCCTGCAAAATTCACCCCCTGCACAGGAAAAAGTCTCCAAAAATGAAGGGATAGAAAGGATTTGAAACTCTCACAGGGAAGAAAACTATTTGTTTTTAATTGTGTTTTGGTTTGTGCTATAATAGAAATCATCTCTATTGCTATGTGGTATGTACACAATAAATAGGTTTTTCAGAATGATTAAACGCCTTAGACTCACTTCAACTATTATTTTCCAAAGTCATTTATTTTGGGCATAGTAGAAAACCATAGCAAATATTTATGAAATCATTTGACTCAGTGCTGTTGCCATGAGTATCTTCAGTAGTCTCATCTTTCTTAAAGAGTATGTAGCTGATGCTTTTTGAAGTAACAACCAGAGGACAATTCATGACTTTTACAAATTGAATTAATAATAAATATTTCTCATTTTCTATAGAGGTTATGTTCTGAGTATTTTTCTATGTTGTTTCTCTAGAAATTTGAATTCATGAGAGTTTTAATAAATATGAATGAAAACATAAGTGTAATTCATTTTAGAGAAAATTTTGATAAAGCATAAATTACATTCTAATAATGATGCTCTGTGAACCAAGAAAGTATTATAGTATATCAACTGCGAATAGTAAAGATGTTTATTTAATTTCATAAACTGCAGTTTTAAAAAATAATAAAGTGTTCTTTGATATGGAGAAAGTTACAGAGAAGTAGTTCTTGAAAACATCAGTTTCCCGAGTAATTACTTGATTGCTTACTAATTGACTAAGATAAATGGTATTATTCTTCTTATCATTCATCTATGTCCTGCTAAGATTAGGATAAGTTTGACCTCAGTGAAACAAAATCTCAAATTGTAGTGACTTAATGAAATAAAGGTTTATTTCTTTCTCATGATATATATATATATATATATATATATATATATATACACACACATACACACACATTTATATATATTATATATAAACATATATAATATGTAAAATATAATATATATAATAAATAAACCTTCATGTCATTAAGTCACTAAAAT
Organism: Scalopus aquaticus; assembly: GCA_004024925.1. Taxonomy (NCBI): domain Eukaryota; kingdom Metazoa; phylum Chordata; class Mammalia; order Eulipotyphla; family Talpidae; genus Scalopus; species Scalopus aquaticus. The sequence goes on from PVIJ01000337.1 coordinate 198,201, forward strand.
CCGAGTATGTATATACATATGCATATACATATATATATACATATATGCACACGCACACATATCCATCACAATTTGCCTGGAGGGTATCTTCTACACATTCACATAGGACACTAGGCTAATATAAACTTAACCTTCTTATATCTACAATTTCTGGAATATTTTGTCACCCATTCTATGCATCAGGAGAAAAAAAAATAACCAGAGAGGTATGTACCAGTTCCATTTTTGCACTGGCCTGTAGTTGACACATATCATTTTACACCTCATTTCCAAAATGTATAACATCATGATCCCCAATTGGTCACCAGAAGCTGGGAGATGTGCATGCGCTTGTATTAGTTGGCACACTCCTTAAAGAAGAAAGAGGTGGGACTAAATAGTGCAAGTCTCTCCAGTTACAACACTATGCCATCTAACATTTTCATATCATGTCATTTCTACTCTTACTGACTTATAAACCCAATAGAGTCTGTCAGAGACCCGTAGGTGTTACACATGTCTTTATAAGTATTCAGAATTCAGTTCTACTTGCATTCTGTACTGGTCATTCTCTATACATATCCACATGCACCTCATTTTTCCTTCAACTAATTTTTTAGAAATAATGGATTTTTGTTCTCTTCTGTTTTAATACCCCTAGAGTTAGAAAAACACACTTTGTTTGAAAACACACATCACTACACTTCAAAAGATCAAATAAAGTAGATACAGTAAAAATTAATGTATATTATACAAAATTAATGTATACTATACAAAAACATCAAGAACCAATTTACTTTCCTTGATTCATTCTTCATAAAATTTTATAGAAATATGAGATAAAATTCTGTCAGTGATTTTAAAGTTGTTTTTATTATCTCGATACTGAAAGAGTCACACATTTTGCCTCTAATATTCTTCACAATAAATTCTATTGGTGAACATATTAAATGAATTGCCTCTTATATGTCTATTGTCAAGCAATGTCTGTCTCTTTTTATCCCACTTAACTTACCTTTTCTGTATTTTAGAATTATCTTGAAAGCAAAATTCTTCTTTTCCAGAAGCAAAACGATTTCCCTAGAAAAAACAGCTAAGGGTTAAGATAAGTAGTCACATTTTCATTAATCTGCCAAATGTTATCTATCACAAAGACAGTTGTTCTTCTGAGCACTTCTATTGTTAGTAGTTTTGTTCCTACAGATAATTTTCTTTTAGGAAATAATCACTGACTTCCAAACTAAGATTCATATTTAGTTTTGTAACATTAGCGAATTTGGGGGAAAAACTAAATTCCAATGATGTAAAAAATAACATGAATTCTCTAACCAGGCATTTTTTTCCTTAAATAAGGAATCGATGATTAGTTTTTTATGATGAATCAGGTTTTTTTTTTTTGTTTGTTTGTTAAAGATTTATTTATTTACATACAAGCTGGGGTACAGGCCAGAGGCATGGGGCGGCGAGAGGGTTCACCAGAGACAGAGTGGGAGCAGAACAGGCAGAGCAGAAATACACTGCTGAGAGGAGCAGTGGGCGAGGCAGGAGAGGTCTGCTGCGCCATGTGGGATTCTCCCCCGCTGGGCGACGAACTCGCATCGTGTGTTGCCGACAGCTCCACAGCACAGCGCTCAACCGCTGCGCCACCAGGGAGGCCCTATGATGAATCAGTTTTTGTTTTCACACTTTGTAAATTAGGAAAGAAACTCATTATTAATTTTGTAAAAACATCTTTATTCTATTATCACACATGTTAAATGAATTACCATGTTTCCTCTTATTTAGAACATTTATAGACATATATGTACTTAACAAGTGCAAGTTATATTAGATAACAATATGTTATATATTTATTATTACAAAAGTAACTGACTAAATTCCTATAGACAGGTAAATTAATTACCAGGTAAACTGACTTACAGGTATATAGTTTTAGAATGCTTATCAAGATGAAATAATTGCTCATATTGATTTTATGATATTTGAAAAATTTCCCTAGTCCCTATGTCTATGTTATATTTGAATACTATAAAATAAATATTGCTCAACTTTAATATTTAAATATTTTATGTATTAAAAATGATGAAAAGGAAAATTCATAAAATTTTCACCTCTTGAAATCACTGAAAGTATAATGAAGTAATAAAAATAATGTCAGCAATGATACCGGTCAACACATTTTTACAAAAGTCATGTTACTGAAATAAAATTAGTCATTGCCTATCAATCTGTATGTGCTCAACACAAATATGACAGTCAAATTGTAATTTTGGCTCTTGGTTTTTTTTTGTAATCTGCAATAAATTGATGTTTACATCACGGAATAGATGCAAATAATAACAGGCGTACAGTTAATGTCAGTAAAAAATCAAGTCACAGACTACTTCTTAGATTTCTTTGCTTGTCTCTTGTACAACTGTTCAGGAGCATCTCTGGGAGTGTCCAGCAGTAGTCAGCAATGCAGTGGACCATATCCCCTGGTATCTTTGTTCCATTGATGCAATATCTTGATGAAAATGTTTGCCATGTTCATCACTAACCGTACCACAGTTTTCAGGGAAGAAATTCAGATGGGAATGAAGGAAGTGGATCTTTAGAGGCATATTGCAGCCAAGTTTCTGATACTGCATCAGCATGTCTTCTACTAGTTCCTTGTAGTTTTCTGTCATAACATTCCGCTGAAAGTGTGTAGACAATAGGCGAAAAGCATTCCATGCTTGTTTCACATCACCCTGCAGCAAGTTGTTGAACCGGTCATCTTTGAAGAGCTCTCGAATCTGAGGACCCACAAAAACTCCCTCTTTAATCTTTGCTTTGCTGAGTTGAGGAAATTTTTCATGCAGGTATCGGAAAGCTGGTGAGGTCCGGCCCATGACTTTCACAAAATATGTCATCAAGCCTACTTTGATGTGAAGGGGTGATAGCAGGATTTTGTGAGCCTCGACCAGAGCTGGGTGCTGGATAGTCTTCTCTCCAACTGCTACATTTTGTCTGCAAGTCCATTCCTTCCACAAGTAGTGCAATTCACTTGCTTGGCTATCCCACTCACATAAGAAACACATGTATTTTGTATATCCCTGCTGCAGTACCACTAAAAGGGCAACTAGCTTCAATCACCACAGACGTGTCAGCTGTATTTGTTATACTCAATTGAATTCAGTAGCTGCTTTATCGTATGTGTCTTTCATGTAGACAGCATGCGCTACTGGAATAGATGGAAGATGGTTTCCATTGTGCAAAAGCACAGCCTTAAGACTCAGTTTCAAAAGGTCTAGAAATAGTCTCTATTCTTGTGGGTCATGAGTGATTTCTAAGGCATTCATGAGGCCCTCAGTCTCGGAACAGGATACCAGAGTACTTTCCTTTCTCTAGAAAGCCTCCAACTGCTGGTGGCGCTTTCAATATCAAGTAATTGTGACATCTTCTTCTAGAAGACTCTATCGTTGGAGTCTTGATCCTAGCAATTCTGCCTTGTTCTTGAATGAGTCCAAATCATGGAACAGGTCATTGAGTTCTTCCTGTGTTAGTCTGTGTGGGGTTGATGATGCACCACAGTGAAAATCTGGATCACTGCATGCTGATGGAACAGGACAAGAACAGGTCTGCTCACCCTTGTCCTCATCGCATGAATCAAGAGAATATTCTTCTGGAGGTTGTGGAATAGGAAATCCCCACCCTGTGGAGCTGGTCTCAATGCAGACCAAATCTATGGGTAGACTATTCTCAACTTCTTTTGCTTTGTTATTCTGCCAGACAGCGAAGGAAACAAGCAGAAGGAACAGTCTTTTATGTGGTTTCTTGGCTCTCTCTACACCATGGGAACTGCAAATAGCATTGATGGTCTTTTGCCATTTAACCACTGTGAAAGCTGTGTTGTACATGTAGCACAGCATATATGCAGGGTCCAAGGCTTGTCTTGGTCACCAACCTTGCATCTGAAGTCAAGATGATAAGCCTTCTTAACTTGAGAAATGATACTTTTCTTCTGGTTGGCAAATGTTACTTCTCCACAAACAGAACAGAAATTGTTCATGCTATTAACGCACTTTTAAGGCATTACTGTTCTTTATTGTGCCTAAATGGATAAAATAATAACAGTTCTATGGAACAGTAGCTTAAACTTTCTTGCACAAAGTCTGAAATATTTTCGATGCTCAACATTTCCAACAGGGCTTTATATAGTGCACTGCTGATGTCAGCTCATTTCAGCTGCCGCCAGGCAGTGGTATTGCATTGCATCAGAAAATGATGCAATCAACTCTGGATGATGTGTCTATGATGGTATTATGCAATATGATGCAATATTACATCATTCTAGGCTGATTTAGGATGTTGTTGCAGTCCTACTGGATAAATTTACATGGTGAAACATATAAAATGAATTATATGAAATCCTCAAAATGAGAGCTAATACAAAGTTTTCAGGGTTATATTCATGTTCAGCACACCAAAATACTGCAGATTAGAGCCTTTTTATGTCAGTAATGATCTCAATTTTTACCATGTGACCTTAAAACGCAAATATTTCTCATATGACAAAATGATAGTTATATATCCTATATTCAAGTAAATTGTAATGATGGCGGTAGAATAGCTTTTTTATTGTTGTTGTTATTTTAGGTGTGATATGTAAAGGATTTCACTTTTAGAACAAATAGAAAATTTATGGGCAATTAACTCAAGTACTATTCTTACCTAAGCATTGCTGAATAAAAATTAGATAATTTAATGTGAATTTCTTATTGTTATCATACCAAAGTCACAGAACACTATGTTTTTTTTAACTTTCTTTTCTACTTACAGGTAGATGAACTAAACATATATTTTAATAGTTTTATGTGTGCAATTATACTGTGGATAATGAACTTTTACAAATAATAAATTTCTTTCCCTACTGAGCAGACTTTAAGTCTTTCAGAAAGATACAAACCAAGTATAAATTTCATAAATATTCTTAGAGATATTTAATCAAATCATTTATCAAACATTCCTAGAAACAGATTATCAACGGTGTTCTAAAACCTAGAATACAATTACACTCTCTTAAGTTCTTCCCTAATAGAACATCAGAAGGCTTAGTTTACAAGTTGCGGGGTTTTATCATAGGTAAAACTACATAATCAAGTCATCTCTGGGCACCGATCCCTCTCATGGAATTCACTGAAATTTGATACAAATATACTTCACCTTAAAACAGGTTTCATTTGTTACTGTCATCTCTGTTTCCAGTTATAAATAAAAATTCTGAAGTATAGTAGTAGTAAAAATAAATTTCTTAAAGACTTTCTCAAGTTAAGATGACTATACGCTTTAATGCAGATATTAATCCCTTTTTCTTTGCACATAAAGTTGTATACTTATAAAAGTTTTACACATTTATTATGGCTTTTCACTAGGCTCAGATTTTATTATAAATTGGCAATTTATAATTCTTTACAATTGATGACAAAATTTCTGCTACTTGTAAAATACAGTCATTTAAAATGATGATCCTGTCAAATAAAGCTTCCCTGTGATTCATAAAATATTGTGCATTTTGCTTCCAAAAAACTTAATTCAAAAAATCTAATCTTAGCTATATGTATACACTTACAGCCAGATTATTTTTGAAGTTACATCAACCATATCTTTTTTTTCATGGCAAGTGTTTTCCAACCACTGCTCATGAATTCAGTCATTATATTCCATTCCAACAATCCTGGCAACCTCATTCTTTGTGGAATAAATTAGAAACACAGATGGGAAGTCTGAGAAATATTCCACACAAGTTTTTAAAAACAATTTCTTTCAAGTATATTTTATAAGATACATTTTATTTTCCTAATAAACAGAGATATGATCCTTAACTATACCATCTTCAAAATCAAATAAAATATAAGTAGGAACTTATCTACATAAAGATTTACAAAGCTCTACTGTTTTAAAATCCAGTTGTTGAAATCCAAGTTGTTGTTTTTTTTGCCTTTTACCGTATGATGTTAAAAAACAAAGCAAACTTGATTCAGGTAAAAGAAATGCTTTTATATTTAGTAGTTCAAAGGCCACATTTAAATTCATTCATTTAGGAAAACTGTCAACGCTTCGTAGAAAAAAATATTAATACAAATTCAAGCAGGACATTGCAGTTCTCACATTTCAACTTATCTTTAAATGTCTCAGTAGTGACATCCTCTTTCCTTATAAAAGGATATTTTTTGACCAGTATCTTACCACATTTATATCTATCTTAAATTTCCTAATTGATTTCTGAAAAAAATAATTGGTTAGCTTACTTCATTTACAAGTATCATTATAATGATGACCTAGCCACAACATACACTCTAAAGTGGGCACTGTAGGATAGCATAAGATCCTACCCCACATACATGCACAGCATCACCTATGATCTGTATGGTATATTAAATACTGAAAGAGGAGGGAAAGTGCCTTGCAATCTCTCTCTTTCCTTAAACATTCTTGGACATGAATGAGGTGACAATATAGGTAGGACATTTATTAAAGACAAGGAAATAATGAAGGCACAAGCAAGGTTTTGTTTTGTGCTGTCTCATACAAGCCCTAAATTTGGTGTGAATGGGACAGTGTGTGTCTTTCAGTTGGGACTGTAGGAATTCACGAAGTCTTCATTAACCTCAAACTTAAAAGAGACTAAGAATGTTTAGAATGTTTCAAATGAAAGTTTGAATAATAAACGCCATTGACTACTTATTGAGATGAGTATTCAACATAGATGAGTTCACTGTTCCTTCATTTATTAGAGAAAAGATAGTTTGCAAATTATTAGCAGTACATTTCAAATAGTCAAAGTCAAACATGAAAGAGTTACTAGCAACCAGTGAACTTTATAATTTCTTCCTGCTTCTGCAGATCTCTTCTTACCGCTTTTCTACTCTTATATTGCAGAAGTCTTACCACTACAGACTTTTTCATCTGAGGTCTCCTGATCTCTGACTTTTCACTGCCAATGGGATACACTGACAAGAGATCAAAAAATGAGAAGAGAAACAGTGGTGTATTTATGTCTTTGGGGCCACTGGGTTTTTTAGTTTAGCAGTGACCGAAGCCTTCTGCTAAGAACACAGTTCCCTTAACATGGCTGTTCTTTCAAAGCTAAACCTCAGTAGATACAGATTTTTACTTTCTTTTTTCGCCTCTTCAAACCCAGGGAATGGTAAAGTGTATCAATTTTTAATAGTCTCTAGGTAGTTCAGCATGCTGTTGGTTTATTTAACCCTGTTCTCACATTTGTTTATAGTTTCAATGCTGCTAAAATTTCTTGGCATATATCATTTGAAGAAACATTATATACTTTTAATTATTCACCCCTTGAGACAGACTAAAAAGTTTTACTTTGATACCACAGTTCTATAAATGACCTTTTTCTTTGTCCATAAAAATGTGTTTACATAAGACATTTTACTTTATATAGTTTACTGCTGAAAAAATTCACATCAAGAAAATATTAATTAGTAACATAATTGAACTTTTCAATAACTTTCCTCTCACTACTGTTTCAGCCTTTTACCTTTGCTTCCCTGAAATAGATTTATTAATAAAATTTCATAAATATATTATATAATAAAATGTCATTTTACATTTTATGGCACCTGGATATATGTTAAATTGTCACCCATTCTACATCTCTCAAAACAGGAATTAAAGACTGTATCTGTTAGAATGAGAAAAGTTAGGGTAATATCTTTCTGATAAATAGTAGAAGAGGGACTCAAATATCAATATTTGTTTTGCTTTATTATATTGTATGGTTGTTATGGTTTCTAATTCAAACATTTTTTAGATGTTGGCACTGGAGAAATTTCAGTTAAACATTGTCTAAAATCAAAAGGGCTATTAAGTCTGCTTGTGGGCAAGTTTTATAGACTTGAAGACCTTTGTTAGGTTTAGTATAAATGCAAACTAAAATTAACCTTGGGAGTGATTTCATGATATCTGTTTCCTTATATAAATGTCTTTTTTTTTTTTTTTGGTGTTCTAAAGAGACACTTAAACCTCCAAATGTTCCTTCAAAGTTCAAATGACAAATGTATGCCATCTGCAAACTGCAACTAAGGACATTAAAATATATCTAAAAGGTTACTTCTCGCTTAATTTTAGGAAGTAGAAAACAGAGGGGGGCATGTTCCTTCAAATCTAAAATCAGAAAGAACAAGATAATTTCAAAATTAAAATTATTCCTGAATCAGAAAATTAAAGTTTCAAGATACCCAAACAACCTTAGAGGTAGCTGTATTTGCTTAGACAAGAATATTTGCATAGCAGAGCAGAATAAAGACTATGCTGTGATACAAGTGAATAACAATTCAGATAAAATTTTCAATTAATTGCTAAAGTTAAATATGTCTTTTCTAAGAATACAGAATCACAAGCATTCACAAACAAAGATAATTTTGTACCACTCTCAGATTCTTTTTCATGAACACTTAGTAGATTTTCATAAGAAATATGAAGGGCAAGATAAGGAAATCAGAGAGCACTTCTCAGTGATCCAGATCTAGAAGAAGAAAGTATAGTTATGTCAAAAGGCAGGAACTCTACTCAAATCTTTTACTCTAAAAGAAAAACAAAACATACTCAAAGTGTTTGGGATAGAATTGCAAGTACTGTTTTCTTCCCAATCATAGAGTGAAAATTATTGGGACAGAATAACTGAAGTAGAGTAATATAGGAGAAATGAATCCTAGTAGTAGATGCAGTGAATTGCACAGAATCTAAATGAACAGTGATATCCCAAGACTGGGAAAGAGGTAGTCCATTGAGAAAAATCTAACTTTTTCACTTAATAAGCCTGCACAAGACTGAGTCTTAACCATGATGTGGGACAAATGTGGAAAAAATAATTCCATCTGGCTAACAAGTTCTAAAGAAGAGAGTTAGGAAATATGGATGTAGCATGCCAGTCATAAAAACTATGTCTATCACTCTCTACTGTATTACACATGCAGTCTTTCAACAAGGAATTTCTCTCTCTGAAACCCATGCATGCACACAAGCACAAGAAGGCACATATGCAGATACACAATCCACTTCCCAAAATTCACTGGCAAGAGAGAAAGTAATCAAAAGTAGACCAGAAAAAAACATCATACATACTTGACTTCTCAGATGCAGAATTTAAAACAACTATAATGAACATGTTGAAAGCTGTAATTGATAAAAACTTTTATCTATTCAATGAAATTAAGATTTCCATCAATGGTTACTTTCACAGTTTTAAAGGATTTATATACTAGTGACTCACTAAAAAAAATATAATAACAAATTATTTCAAGTTTATATGTTGCATGAAAGTTAAACATATGGAAAAATAGTACAAAAGCCGTAAGGGTTGTAGATATACTATACTAAGGACATTCCATTACATGAATGAAGTAGTGTTAAAAATATGAAGGTAGACTGTTATTAATCAAATATGTGAATCAGAAATTCTAGGAAAATAAAGTATTTAAACATGTGTGTAAATAGTAATAGAATAACTGCTATCAAAATTAATCTTGAAAAATAATTATTTCAAAAGCAATCAGAGAGAGGCAAAAAAAATCAAATGAACAGAAAAGTAGAAAAAAAATCAATGAGATGTTAGGTTTTAAGCATACAACTAATTTCATTAAATATGTTTAATATAAACACACTAAAATAAAGTTTATCAGGACTCTATAAGCAAGGCTTGGCAAACTAAAGCTCACAGGACAAATTTATTGTTTGTAGAAATCAAGATTTTTGGTTTTGTTAATAGCTCACAAACTGATATAGTGTTTACATTCTTAAGTGACTAGAAACTATTGAAAATAATAATAATATTCTATTACATGTGAAAATTATGTGAACACAAATTTTCACGTCCATAAATAACTTTCTAAGTAAACAATCATTCCCATTTGTTTATGTATGGTGTATAGTTACTTTTATCTAACAATGTCAGAGTTGAATAGTGTGACAGGGACTGCATGTGGTAACCTATCATTTTGCATCGTTGCTAAGTGAATTAGATATTTCAGTAATGTAATTATCACTCAGTGATGTTTCCTACAGCATGCATGTCACCATACCATGACATTTTGTTTTCTGCATATTATCAGCACATAAGCATTATGTCACAAACAAAAGCAAACAAAGCATAACAAAGAAAGAGAGAAAAGTGGACTTTTATGGCCCAATCTTATAGCAGAGTATATTGGTTATTGGATTCTAAGGCAATGATACTATATTTGTGCTAAAAGAAAACAATATATAATTTGACATTTACAGGCTAAGCACTTTTTACTATATTTACAACTCACAGAAAAGCAACAGTCAGGAAAATTATAAAAGTTAAAAGGGAATATATCAAAGCAGGAACATTTTGTCAAACAATTTCAAAAAGGAAACATAGCCAAAACAACTTTCTGAGAATCCCACTCGTTGGCCAAGCAAGAAAAGTCATTTAATTTTGTTAGTTAATTAAGTCATGTTAGCTTTCAGTAATCAAAGAAATGTGTGTAGAGAAAATAAACATTTTTAGACCACTTGTCTTTTTGTAGAAAATACTGACAGAATTGTCGAAGACATTGGGATTATACCAAGTCAGCTAAAAAGTAAGGCAAATAATTTGAAGTTGTTTAATTTGTTTTTGTTTAAGTTTATCATATTCCTTAGATGCAGGGTGTTTAAAGATTTAATGCAGAGTTCAAAGTAACTAATAAATTGGTCTCTGCACGATCTGTGTAGAATGAATACAGGAAAGTATTTTTAAAGTAGCTGAGAAACACTAATATGCACAATCTGAAGTAGAATCTACAAAGATGAACTGTAAAAGTATATAAAAATCTACAACTACAATTAAAGATTAGATTTCACTCAGCAACACAACCACACAATCCACATTCTTTTCAAGTAGAAACAAAGTAATTATAAGAAAAAGCTACAGAAAATAAATCTAAGTTTAAACTTATTAAAAGGTCAACAAAATGAAGGAATACAGGCCTAATACTCATATCACTCCTCAACAACAATAATTTGAAAGCTATCCATGGACAAAAATTCTATGTGAGAGCTTTGGGATACCAGTAGAAAGCTGTGAAACACTGGCGGAGCCCAAAACACAGTAGGCCATTTTGAGAAGGCAGACCTATACCAAGGTTAAGATTTGCCAACATTGGTTGACCAGAAATAGTCTCATTCCCTGTGTGTTCTACTACAACCCCATTTGGACCTGATCTAACCACCACTCCCATCCACCAAGTGACATGTATCAAACTAAAAAGCTTTTGCACAGCAAAAGAACCCATTTTAAAATAAAGACACCCAGCTGAATGAGTATTTGCACACCATAAATCAAACAAGAGACTAATATCTAAGAAGTACAAAGAACTCATACAACTGAATAAAAGTAAAACAAATAACCCAATCATAAAGTGGACAGAAATCCTAAATAGGCACTTCCCCAGTGAAGATACGCAGTAGTCCAATAGCCACATGGAAAACGTTCATAATAACATCACCAGGCAAACAAATCAAGACCACAAAGAGAAGCCCTCTCACATCTGTGACAATGGCACATATTAAAAAAAAAAAAAAAGAAAGAAAAGAAAAACAAGCGTAGGTTTTGGATGTAGAGAAAAAGGAACTCACTTTTCATGGGATTACAGACATATTCATCCCCTATAGAAAACAGTATAGGGATTTCTCAAAATATTAAAAACATATTTACTACTTTATCCAGCAATTCCACTCCTCGATATCTACCTGAAGAATGCAAAATGAATTCAAACATTCTAATTCAAAGGGAGATATGCAATTGCATTTAGACAAGGAAAGGAAAATGTATTTAAAAAATAATTGGAAAATAGAAGTAAAACTTCATATTACATGATAATATTCAGAGAAAGTCCAAAGACTAGTAAAATGCTATTAGAAATAGGCCTCCTGTGTGGAGTCTCAGTGCTGCAACCATTGTGGCCTAGGTTCGATCCCTGGCCTGGGAGCTGACCCACATGGCACAGCAGGCCTCTCCTGTCTCGCCTGCTGCTCTGCAGTGTACTTTAGTGGATCTGCCTGCTCTGCTCCCCACTCTGTCTCTGGTGAATCCTCTCAACCTCCTGCACCTCTCACCTCCACCCCAGCACTTCCATGCAAAATAATAATAATAATAATAATAAAAATAATAAACAAAAAAAAGTTACATTAGGAAATTACAAAATCCTATTAGAAATAATGTATGACTATAGTGAAAGTGGCAGATGATACAATTAATATACAAAAACCTGTTGCAGAATTGGTGTAAGGGTGTGGAGCTTAAAAAAAAAGGAAGACAGCTTACTGCATTTCTATATGCAACTAACAAACTGGCAGAGAAATCAGGAAACAATTCCATTTATAAGTTGTATCAAGATATATAAATACCTTGGATAATTTTGATTAATGAAAGATGTGCATCAAAAACTATAAGACATTGTCAAAAGAAATAAAAAATACAGAGAGATGAAAAGGTATCCCATGTTCATTTTATGATACAAAGGATTAACATGACTAAAATGGCTATATTAGCTAAATAATATACAAATTCAATGCTATCTCTACTAAAATCTCAATAGCATGCTTGACAGAAATAGAACAAAATTTATTTGGAACAAGAAATGACCCAGATTAACAAAAACTCACAGAAGAAAAAATAACATATATCGAACATATACCCCTGATTTCAAAATAAACTACAAAACAATAGTAATAAAAACAGCCAGGTATTAGAATGAAAAAAAAAATACAACAGATGAAACCACATACATATAGACAACAAGCTTATGACACAAGAGCCAAGAACTTAAAATGAAGCAAACATTAGTGGTGTTGGGGAAAACTAGACAGCCACATGAAAAACAATAAATTTGTACCATTAGCATTCTTTTTTTTTTTTAAAGATTTATTTATTTAAGCATACAAGCTGGGGTACAGGCCAGAGGCGTGGGGCGGCGAGAGGGTTCACCACAGACAGAGTGGGGAGCGGAACAGGCAGATGGACGGAAACACACTGCGGAGGGGAGCAGCGGGCAAAGCGGGAGAGGTCTGCCGCACCATGTGGGAATCTCCCTGGCTGGGCGTCGAACTCACGTTGCCACTGCCGACAGCTCCACAGCGCCGCGCTTAACCGCTGTGCCACCAGGGAGGCGCATTTTTACATTAGCATTCTACACAGTAATTAATTCAAAATGGCTTAAAGCCTTGGATTTAAGAACTTTAAACCATGAAATTCACAGAAGGAAACAGGTATATTCTTATAAGACACCAGCCTTAAAAGATGTGTTTGGTGACTTGACTTCAAAAGCAAGTTGTACAAAACAAAAATAAACAAATGGGAATACCTCAAACTAAAAAGGTTTTGCACAAGTAGAAAAAAAAGATGCATTCAAATATAAAGATGCTATACTGAAATTATTTTCGAATCATGCATATGACAAATAGTTAATATCTAAAACAAATATAGGCCATATCAAATTCCAAAAACCAACCAACCAATTAAAAAATGGGCAGATAATCTCAACAGACACTTCTCCAAATAAGATAAAGGCTGATAGGCACATGAAAATACGTTCATCATATCATATTATTAAAACAGCAATGAGATGTCACTTCACACTTCTAAGAATGACTTACTATTGGAAAGACAAGGAACTCCACATCCTCGCCAACATTTGTTGTTGCCTGTTTTTTTAGTGTGTGCTATTCTCACTGGTGTAAGGTGGTATCTCATTGTGGTTTTAATTTGCATTTCCCTGATTATGAGGCATGTTGAACATTTTTTCAAATACCTTTTGGCCATTTGCATTTCCTCTTTGGAGAAGTGTTTTTTTAGTTCTTCTGCCCATTTTTTGACTGGGTTATTTACTTCCTTTCTGTTGAGTCATGTGAGTTCTCTGTAGATTTTTGTGATAAGTACCTTATCAGTTGTATTCTGTGAAAACATTTTCTCCCAATCAGTAGGGTGTCTATTTGTTTTAATTCTCTTTTGATGTACAGAAGCTTTTTAGTTTGATGTAATCCCAGCTGTTTATCTTTTACTTCACTTTCTTCACTTTAGAGGATGTATCTTTAAAGATTTTACTGAGATGTATGTCATGTAATGTTGTGCCTATATTTTCTTTTACATATTATTTATGGTTTCAGGTCTTGCATTCAGGTCTTTTATACATTTTGAGTTAGTTTTTGTGCATGGTGTGAAATAATAGTTTCATTTTTTTGCAAGTAGCAGTCCAATTTTCCCAACACCATTTATTGAACAAACTGGCCTTCCATTGCATAGTCTTTGCTCCCTTGTCAAAGATTAGTTATCCATAAGTGTGTAGATTTATTTCCAGATTTTCTATTTGATTCCATTAGTGTGTGTCTGTTTTTGTTCCAGTACCATGCTCTTTTAATTATTATGGCTTTGTAGTATAGTTTGAAATCAGGGAGTGTGATACCTCCATTTTCCTTCTTTTTAGAGGAAAGCTGTTTGGCAGTTCCTCAAACTTCTAAAAATGGAGGTCCCATACGACCCAGCAATACCACTTCTGGGAATCTACCCAAAGGACACAAAAACATTAATCCAAAAAGACACATGTACCCCATGTATACTGCAGCACTATTTACAATAGCTAAGATATGGAAACAGCCCAAATGTCCAAGAATAGATGACTGGATCAAGAAGATGTGGTACATATACACAATGGAATACTATTCAGCAATCAAAAAAGATAAAGACATGCAATTTGCAGCAACATGGATGGAACTAGAATGGATCATGCTCAGCAAAGTAAGCCAGAAGGAAAAAGAAAACTGTCAAATGGTTTCTCTTATAGGAGCACTATAGGGGAACCAAATAAGAGATCAGGAGGAGAAAATAACAACAACAAAACAAAAACTAGCAGGCAATCATAAATGAGAGACATTCAGCAAAGGAGGAGGAGGATAAGAGTTCAAAATAGGGGAGAAAAGAGCAAAAGAACTATGGTTGATGGTTCACGGTGAACTGGTGATGGGTAACTCATGGGGAATACACAATAATGTAAAAGATATAAAAAAAATTAAAAAATAAAAAAAGACAAGAAACATCAAGTGTTGGAGAGGATTAGAAGGAAGGAAACTTATACATTGTTGATGGGAATATATATGGGAATGTTGGTGGGAATTTCTGCTGCTGTTAAGTAAAAGCAGTGCAGATATTCTTCCAAAATTATTAAAATTAGAAATTTCATACAAGTCAGTTATCTCACCTCTGGACATTTACCTGAAAAATACAAGAATACTAATCAAAGTGAGATAGATACCTCCATGTTTAAAGTTGTACTTTTTACAATAGTTAAAAGCTGGAAATAAGTGCCCATACACTGTTGAATGATTAAAATGACATGGCATAACACACACACACACACACACACACACACACACACACACACACACACACACACACACAATGGAATACTACTCAGTTATAAATAAATGAAAATTCTTCCATTTTCAACAACATAACTGAACCCAGAGGCCAGACAAAGACAATCATCACATGATTTCATTCAGATAGAGTAGACAGAGATATCTACATCTACATATCTATGGAAGATAGAGAAGTCAGACATAGATAGATTAACAAAGCAATTCTCAGACTATAACAACAATAAGTAGATACCACATTAGAAAAGAGGAGGGAGATGTATATAAATCAGTAAAATGAGGACACCAGTATTGTAAAAGACAGAATTGGGTGTTTAGAGGTAAAATAATGTAGCATGTATGCATACTGATTTTCAATGATAAATCAATATATCCAAATCTTACATAATGTAATAACAAAATGTTAATTCAATTAAAAAACCCTTTAGTTATTACCCTGCAATCTGCAATATATAAGTATAGTTATTATAAGTTTACATTTTAATAATTCACTACTATTTCACAAGTACTGTCAGTATCTTATAATAACATAATCTTAATTCTAAATGCTTCC
Organism: Scalopus aquaticus; assembly: GCA_004024925.1. Lineage (NCBI taxonomy): Eukaryota > Metazoa > Chordata > Mammalia > Eulipotyphla > Talpidae > Scalopus > Scalopus aquaticus. The sequence continues at coordinate 214,156 of PVIJ01000337.1, forward strand.
TTTGTAATGCTGCTTCATTCATTCATTTATATATAATTAATGGTAAACATATATAATCAAATAAAATATTGCTATTATTATATGCTTATGTATGTACTACATATATGAAAGACAAAAGTCTTTATTTTACCTTCATTTATCCTTTTTTATTTGCTCTTCCTTACTTATTGTAGGTCTATCCTTCTGGACTATATTATTTTCCTTCTTTACAAAGAACTTCTTTAAATATTTCTTCAATATATCATATCCACTGCCATGTTGACAAATTAACATGGAATTTTTGCCTGAAATTATTTGTTTCTCTTTTATATTTGATGGATAATATTTCAGAATACAGAATTCCAGGATTGTTTGTTTGTTTTCCTATAAACACTTTAAATATACACTTCATTATATTTTTGCTCACATGATTTCTGAAAAGGAGTAGTATGTAATTGTTATTGCTTTTTTTTTCCCCCTCTTTCAGATTTTTTGTTGTTGTTATTTGAAAATGATATATACCTAGGTTTAGGATTTTTTTGGTATTCATTTTACTTGGTATTTTCTGACCTTCATGGATCTGTGGGATTTTTCTATGATACTAATTTGGAGAAATCCTCAGTCTTGAGTTTTTAAAAAAATATATTTTCTGTTATTCTTCTCTAATATTTCCATGCCATCTATGTTGCACCTATTGCACCTGTCCTATAGTCTTTGGTAGCATGCTTTGTTTTTCTTTATTATTTGTTCTATTTGTGTTTAGGTTTGGAGGTTTCTATTGAGATATCCTCAAACTCAGAAATTCTTCCCTCAGCTATATCAAATCTGTTAATAAAAATCAGTCACTCACTCATTTTTGTTACAGTAGTTTTTTTTTTGTTTGTTTGTTTGTTTTTTTTTAGTTTTGCTTAATCTCCATCATTTCTTTGTGAAAACCCCATTATCTTCTTACAATGTCCATCTCTTTTTGTACACTACTTTGTTCACTGGAGTCCACAGCATGTTGCAGTTGTTTTTGATTCCTGGTCTAATTGTTCTATTCACTGCTATGTCTGCTTCTGATGTTTGCCCTGTATCCTAAACTTAAATTTTTTAACTTTTAATATGGCTTGGTTTTATTTTTGTTTGTTTGTTTGTTTGCCTGTTTTGATGGCTGGCCCTGATGTACCAGGTAAAAGGAGCTGGTGGAAATGGGCTGTTGGTGATGTAGTGAAATCCTGGGTTAGGAGAAGTATTTTATCATCCTATGATTAGGTGTCAAGTTTTAGGGATCTTATTTCTCTGGACTATACATTTCTCAAGAGTTTCTCACTTTTTCTCTGCCTTTTGGTGCAAGAAGATGGTTAGAATGGGTGCGGTTGTGTGATTCTCCTTCCCACTTCGAAGGCTACAGCTGACTGGAATTGGGTATTTCCTTTCATCCTAGTGAGTGATTCTCTAATAATTCCCCATCAGGTTAGGCTCAGGTAAACTAGTTTCTCCTGAAGACAGTTCTTCTTAAAAATAGTGTTCTGCTCTATTTCCAGATGGTTCCCTTTCCCTTCTCTCTGCCAGAAATATGAGGTGATTTTCTCAGACATTTACTGTGAGACCTAGTCAAGCTGCTAGAGGCAAATTTCACAAAATTTGTGCCACCTCCCATTGGGTCCCTCTGGAATTTTTTACTTTTAGTGTTGTCTACACAGATGAGCCTAACGTAATTCACAAATTACAGTCCAAGTTTCCCCACCCTTTCTGACACTGAGATTTTCACAGAGATTTCTGCTAATGAGTCTCTGCTCTGGTAAGGCAGGAATCGCAATATTCACCTGGCTTTCTTGCCAAAGTTGATGGTCATCGCCCTGTGTCCTTCATCCACTACAGACCCTACAGGGTTGCTGATTTCCAATGCTATTTAATTTTTACATGTAGTTAGGGTGGAGTAACTAACCAGACACTATGCAAGGAACCAGACACTAAAGTGTTCATTGTGGTCATTTTTTAAATAAAAGATTTAAATGCTTCATGATATAAAATCAAATGTGAATTTTTAAATTAAACAACAAAGCAAATAAAACAAATTTGAATCATTATTCTCATGAAGAGTAAGTCATAACTGTCAAAATCCAATTTTGAAAAATAATAGGATGACATTTGCTTTATAAGGAAATATATGCATATTGGTACTACCTTTCCCATGCTCTGAATTTCAATGGAAATACCACTGAAAGTACAGGACTCCATCAATTTCACCAATAGAGACTTTCTGCCACACTAAATATTCATTGAAGCTGTTTCCATTTTGGAAAAAAAAAAAAAGTCATACCCCAGAACATGGCATGTCTAAGCAGTACAAAACAGATTTCACCTCTACTCAATTCATAGCTGCTATTAGTCAGACATTTTGGTGGGAGAAAAAGCAAACAAACAAACAAATAAACAAAAACAAACAGATTAATGAAACTAAAAAGACTTAAACTAAAAAGACCTATATCATTATGAACCATATTTTACAAATTTGCATGTCACAGTTTAAAGACTGATCTTCGATGGATTATTATAAATAGGTCAAAGTGTTTGCATGATGAATTTTAAGTGAAATGAATAATTATAACCTCTACATACCAAATATTTTTAATATAAGAATGTTAAAAATACCATGTATCAAAGAACTGTCATGTTTTCAGAAAGGGTAGACTAAATTAAGATATATTGCTTTGCACTCCAATCCTGGATAAGCTAATAAAAGTGTGCTCAAAGTTGATGTAATATTCACATCTCCTGGTTGAACTAATTGTTCTAAGACTTAAAACAAATTGAAAAATAAGGTGCACTCTTCACTTGCCTAACAACAAGAGTCTCAAGTCCATAAATTAAATATCTATGTGTGTGTGTGTGTGCTTGTGTGTTACCACTAGACAGTTCAGACACAAAGGTTAAAAAAGTCTACTAAAATGCTGTTGTAGAATTTAATTATTTGTAAGAAAAATAAGTGTCTGGAGAATACAGTGACACTAAACTTGATGAAAAATGTACAACATACCCTAAATTTTGCTATTAAGCCTGACTACTCTGATACTTTGCAACTCAAATTGGAAATATTCGAAAGATTCAATTAGAGCAGGCTTCTATTCAAATGAAAGATTTAAACTAGAACAACTGTTTAACTGGTAGACTTTAGAAGGTCTTATAATTTACTTCATTTCTGTGCTATCTGTAGTTGATCCAACTTACAGTTTTCTGAAGAGCCAAGACCTAAGATACATGAAAGCTAAGTTTAATACATTGTCAGACTTATTAAATCAGAACAACCTTCTCCAAGCAGCATTGGATATTCAAGCCCTAGTGATCCCTCTTTCTCATTCAAATGTAAGTGTTGTAAATTCCTTTTCTTCAAATTGCTATTGTCTGTTTTCAAAGGAAAAGATTCTTTCTCTTCAACAATAACTTCCTTTTTGCAGATAGTTAAGTCCTTATCATATTTGAATTTTGATATGTCTGCATGGTACCCCCACAATATAGGGACAATGTCTTTGTACCTATCATAGTACCTCTCTAAGATTGTCGACATATTAGATTCTATATTGTTAAAGAATCATAAAGGTGTAAATGTGTTGTTTATAAGCCTATGATTTTAATTGACTACCATGATAAAAAATATTTTGTCCTGAAATTGGAGGAATTTTCAGGGACTTATACTAGGTGTAAGAAATACCTTGCAGCTGGAAAGAAAAAAAAGTAGGAATAATTAAATTCAACATATTATTTTTTATTATTTAATATCGCCCATATTTTTGTTTTGAAATATTTCCTTTCTTTGATATCTCCACTGTTGTTTATGATGGGTAAGAACTAGATTACATTGCTCTTTTGAAATAGGTATATACATATTATAATTGTTGTTCAAGTAGAAGAAAATCCACAATATACTATAAATACCAAATAGCTGGAAATCAAATATTTCCAAATGTATGGATTTAATTTATGTATAAATGCTACCAAATTTTTTATATAGTGCATGATAAATAAAAGAGAATTATATTAATTTTATTTCCCTTATTCTCCTAATGTCCTTGATCAGAAATAGACCTACATTCATACTGACAACTAGAGAACATACAGCATAAAGCCTTAAAAGCAAGGCAATAAAGACAGAGGAAGACACAGAGAAGGTCTTGTTTTTAAATTAGTTTCAATCTTGAGTTACAGCCAAGAATTTCGATTTTGTAAGCAATCACCTCACCAGATGTCTTGATATACCCCTGCCATGCCCTTGCTATTCTTTTTCTCAGTGGTGCATGTGTTCACATGTAAATAATAGATAGGGTACATTACGACATGGGGTAAATTGAACAGGTTTATTTGGCACTGAGCAAACATCTGCTATATACAATCAAAATTAATTGCCATCATGAGTTTCCTGCACTAACTTATTGTCATCCATTTAGAAAATATCCATTGTCCTAAATAATGTTAATAGAACACAGAGATACACATACATATGGATTAGAACCTGAGCCGTTAGCTTCAGGGTCAGAATTCTGTGACACTGAGCATCAAAGCATTTGTACTTCTCATCATTTTCTGATCTCTGGGAGTAAGGAGGGCTAAATAAAAATCACATCAAAACAAATGCCCCAGTCTCCCTCAAAACTCGCAGAGTTCTGCACAGATTCTTTGAGAACAACTGATTTGGAGTTCTGAGTTGTTACCAAGTCCCCCATTTCAACATCTATGACTTTATATCAAGTTGCACATAGTCATTAATGATGGAACATTTCAGGCCAATAATATTAAAAACCAAATGCTTCATTTAAAGGAAAGATGAAGACCCACCCCAGATTTTTCAAGTGTAATCAAAATAAAATGAAAGAACATAAAAATGCTAAACATTTCAAAAAGTAGGCACATTAATTAAAAATATATATATAGTATAAATTTTCAATAGCATTTTACTACATGTACTCTCACTGACCTAAATTTTTTCTACATCTCCTTGAATATTAACATTAAATTTTCTGGTCCATGCAAATAATAAATATAATGATTCAAACATTAGGGCTAAGCAAATACTTCGCCACACTTGAAATGTGTTATCCACAACCAGGATTGTGGTCACATGATATCCCCCTAAATTAATGATAGCTTTTACCCAATTTATTGTAAAAATCTTATAAAATTATTTTCTCTTTATAAATTATGGTCCATAAAGAGTTGCTTTTCCTTTTTCATAATTTTTTGATAAAAGGTATTGCCAGTGTTTTTCCCGAAAATAATAACCATAAAGAAAGAAGATAACATATTTGATTAAAAGAAAACAGTGGATTCCCAAAATTAAACATAAAATCTCAAAACACTTGGGATTCCTGTAGTCTTCATTGTTCAAGGACAACAATTCAGTTAGTCTCTGCACAGTACATATTTCTTAACTTCAGAAATTGTGTCACAGACATATTTATAAGTCTAATTTGATTCCAAAGTGTTCCTGACAAGATTACTTCTGTTACTTTTCTGCTTAACTGCTTATCAACTAATTACATAATTTACCTCCCTGCTTAGTAAATTAAAATCCCAATACTCCTTATTATAGTGCATTCACTCCAGATGAGTCAACATCTGCACAAAAAGGATAGCGGCCATTCAGTAAGGATGTCACTGTTTCCTAGGGTGAAATACTGAAAATGTCAGCAGGACTTAACACAAAAGTGAGCTCTACACCACAAAGGTGAAAACAAGTCAAAAGTGCTGTAAATAAAACCCATTCTATGTTAAATCAGTAAACTCTGTATTTTATATCTTTTTCAATGTCACTGTCTTCACCAGCATAGTTCTTCATCTTTACATAGTAATTTTTAACATTAAAATTTTCTTACCTCGATCATTTGTACCTTATAGCACATATGTAAAGCAAAAAGGGCAATTATTAACTACTTTAATTTACATATACAACTGACATTCACGGGCACTATAAAGTGGTGATACTAGATTTTAAGATATGTTTTCTCATTTGCACACAAATTTTGTTCCACAATAATATGCAGTCTTAAATATCTTATATTCATTTAAATTTATCACACTCTGAGTCCCTTTAGTTACACTGTCACCTGCATTCCTATTTCTGGCACTTTGAAGAAGGGTTTTTAAGATAGGAATTTTAGGGATAAAGGTATAAATGGGGCAGGCCAGATTACAGAATGAAGAGAGGTGTACTTTCTGATTGCGGAAAGATGTGATAAAAGAGTGTGGTGCTAAAAAGTAAATCCATGTCATCTAGTTGTATAATTTACTTTTCATCCTTAATGTTGGAGGCAAAACCCTGCTCTAGCTGCTAATTCTCTTTAATTTCTTTTTTGCTTTTCAATCATCAGGCATTGAACCTTTCCCACTCTATAACACTCAAACCCTCTACTCTTAAACGTTCTTCCCCAAATTACCTAAAATCAACTTTCCCTCTCTCTTATCTCCTCACAAATGCCCTTCTAACTGAGTAATGAAAAGACTGCCCCAAGCTACTTCAAGTTCCTTTGAAGGTTTTTTTTTTTTCCATCCTGATCCTGAAGCACCCCCACATTCAAGTATCCAATTTTCCTTCTATCAAAGAGCACTTTTCAGAGTGTTTTCAAGTAGAAGACTGAGCAGCACTGACTAGCAGGGAATTATGGTGACTCTCCACAAGGAAAGGAGTAGAATTGCCCTACAGGGTTTAGATAGGGCACTAGAAAGTGGTCTAATGTGATAATGATTTAGTGATAGCTCTAATTATAGCACAGCTCACCCCAGCAAATGTGTATTGAACACAAAGCCATTTAGAAGGAAGTTGCAGGCTTCTCTGACGGCAGAAATAAAGCTACCCATCACTGTGTTTGTTAGTAATAGGTCATCATTCTCCTGACTCAAAATCCTTTCCTTTTTTCTGAATGTGAGGGTATGAAGTACCACTAGATCAAATTTGCTATTATTATAGCAAATTTCTAAAGTGAAAAGTGGCAAGCTTTAAAGGTTTCATAACATTCAGTGAGCACAGTGCCAGAAGTAATTAAATGTTAGTTGACAGGAAAAATAAACAGGAAATCATTTGTTGATCTCTGAGCAAAATAAAAACAATATAATAGTCATTATTATTATTTTAGAATTATAGAGTTCTGGAAACTAGTCTCATACTAAAATTAACGTGCCCTAAATCTTGATTCTATTTAATTTCAATTATCATGTTTCCATAGGTTGACTGTACTGTCATTCTTTTAAGAAATATTTTGTGTTATCCTCAAAAAATGAGAAACTAGGAATTATTTGTCCCTATTTGTCCCTATATGTTAGTACCAGCATAATGGGTAGGCATATGTATCTGTGTTTATAAGATCTATAAAATATTTCTGTAACTCAAAGAATGCAATTATACTTGCCAAATGTATTAAAATTCAGGAAAGTTTGTGTCAATTAAAAATGTAAGTTTGGTTAGACATAAAAGCATAGAACAAAAAATGACTGAGAGAAAAGTTCAACAGTTGGTATTCTTTATACTGTATAGTCAACAGAAAGGTAACTTCAAAGCAGTCTTACATTGTTGTTTTGTCATTTGAAAATCTCTTCCTCTTGTGGAATGGATGTAGTTGCCAACCATAGTTTCGTAAAATAAAATATTTGATTAAACACTGTAACATCTATATTTTCAATTCATATTCCTCAAACACCTTCTACTTATGATTTCACATCCCCATTACATCACCCTATAAATAAATGTGATATTGATGTGTGTGTTCTAGTTTACACAGTAACTGCATTTCTACTTTTACTATAAGAGTATCAGTCATTGAATTCAGGGCCTATCCTAAGCTAGCATGACCACATTTTTTTTTTTAAGATTTATTCATTTATACATACAGCTGGGGTATAGGCCAGAGGCGTGGGGCGGTGAGAGGGTTCACCAGAGACAGAGTGGGGAGCAGAACAGAGAGATCAGAAATACATTGCTGAGGGGAGCAGTGGGCGAGGAAGGAGAGGTCTGCCGCACCATTGTGGGATTCTCCCCGGCTGGGCGTCGAACTCTCTGTGGACAGCACCACAGAGCAGTGCTCAACCGCTGCGCCACCAGGGAGGCCCTAGCATGACCACATTTTAACATAAGCCCTCCACAATAAGCCTATTTTCAAATAATTTCACAGTCAAAGTTCCCATGTAGATATGAATTTGGGAGTACCCAATTCAAATTGCAAATTCTTCATTCAGAGATGTGCTGCACACTAGTATCAGAGAGTATATTAGGATTTTGGGAAGTATTTATTATAGTTTATTTCAATAGTATGAGAGTATGATATAAAGAAATATATATAACACAAGAGAAGGCATCAGAGGTTCTGTGACATGTCCATAATAATTATTACTCTTAAATTGTTGTGAGACATAGACTTTGGAATTCATGATATTTGTGTCATTAATTGAATATCAAATGTCTCATTTGGGACAGTTAGACTCAACCCTCACTTAATTTAGGGTACATACTGAACTAATGTTGAAATGTCTTCTAATTAGTGAGAATTTGTTGCAAAGGTAGCAATGCATAGCCATTAGACCAGAGTGGTAGACAATGAAGAAATGTTTTCAAACACAATCCCCAAAGTGACAAATTCAAATTTAAAAACAAAAATGCATCTCACAAACATGGCTCTGAGATACAATAAGATTAATGATTTAAAGTCCAATGAATACAAAATAAAGTCATCCAGTTAATTAAGGAGAGAATCTTTGGGGCTGAAGCAGTAAAAAAAAAAACTCTCCTATAAGATCTAAAGATGGTATTTTGCAATTTTGTAATCATACCTCTCAATGTTTTCAAGCAAGAATGACAAATCTTCATTTCCCTGTTTCCTATAAAATCTGACATTGAAAAACAAAATAGCCCCTATCTTTCAGATCATGAATAACTGTGTGTCCTTAAACAAATTTCTAAACCTCATTGGGCCTTTTTTTTTTTTTACTTTTATAAATGGGCTTTATAGATTTTTATTTTTTAAAGATTTATTTATTTAGGGGCCTCCCCGGTGGTGCAGCAGTTAAGCGCTGCACTGTGGAGCTGTTGGCAGCGGCGACGCGAGTTCGACGCCCGGCCGGGGAGAATCCCATATGGTGCGGCAGACCTCTCCTGCCTCACCCACTGCTCCCCTCTGCAGTGTATTTCTGATCTGCCTGTTCTGCTACCCTCTCTGTCTCTGGTGGGCCCTCTCGCTGCCCCACTCCTCTGGCCTGTACCCCAGCTTGTATGTATAAAATAAAAAATAATAATAATAAAATAAAAAAAATAAATAAATAAATGGTATTGAGAAAAACTGTACAGCCACATGTAAATAATGAAAATAGTACGTTGTCTCACACTATAAACAGAAGTTGACTAAAAATAGATGAAAGATTTGGATGTAAGACCTTATCACAAAATATATAGAAGAAAATTTTTGCAAATCACTTCACGACATAAGCTTCAGATTGTTTATGAGTTTCTCTCCAACAGCAAGGAAAACAAGAGAATAAAAACAATTGGGATTATATCAAACAGAAAAGCTTGTGCACCTCAAAAGAAACTAAAATGATGAGGCATCTTATGGTATGGAGAAAATATTTGCACACCATACATCTGACAAAGGACAGATATCAAAGATTATTTTATCAATTGTGGTCTTTTGTTGCTATTTAGAATATTACTTAGTTTGAAATATTTCAAAATATATTTCCAGAGACTAAAGAGCCATTAATCTAGAGAGAATATCTAAAAGAAAATTTGAAACTGGGCTAAAATTTAAAATATTATTAAGAAGAAATATTTACATATACAGAAAAGAGTAATATAATTTGTTTACGTAGCCAATAAAATTTATATTCTTTTCATCATGCTAATAACTCTTAACAAGAGATGTACCTTTCTAAAATGTTTTAAAGTGAGCCGCGCAGTATTATTTTGCAGAATATTATACAAAGATCTCCAGAACTTATTTCTGTTGCATAACTAAATTTTTCTAACCTTTGATAGCAACTCCCTACTCCTGCTCCAGGCTTAGAGCATTTTAAACTGCTGACTTTTCTTCAAAAATGTGCACATATATTGGCAAAAGGATTTCTCATGCATTATTGACAACACTATTACTTTTAACACATGCTTTTGTTAAGATACTTTTTTTGTGCATTTTAATAAGCTAACTTCTAAGGACCACATCTATTCCCATTGAAAACTGAATGGTTTTACCACTCCGTTATGACACATACAAATCACATTAAAAAACATAGATCATGTAACCCACTGTCACACATCACAACCTAAATCACAATTACTGAAGTGATTCTACCATAAATATAAAGAAATGTAGAAGAATTTTTAAATTAAAAATTAGGCTATTTAAAGTTTTACTGATTAGGATAAAATAATACATTGATTGTTATTAGTTTGTATGAATAAGAAAGGGACTCAAATATATAGAGCAAAAAAATTGTGTTATACAATACATGCTGTTTTTCTGTTTCTTTTATTGTCTTTTAGAATTGGGCAAAGGCAGATGGGCAAAAGAAAGTAAACTCCTACTATTTACACTCAAATTGAAATATAAGAAAAGGAAAACAGAAAGTTCAATAAATAAAATCAATAAAGGTATACTGTATAATGTATACTCCCCATTTCAAAACTTACTCTACAGCAGTATTTAGAAAGCATTAGCATTAATTATGTTTAATATCACAATGAATCAAATTTGATTTGGGAACCTTGTTCAGTTTGAAATATTCACACTACCTTCATATTTTGAACTCATTTTAAAAATTACATTCTAGAATAGCTACACTCTCATGAATTAATCTTAATTACAAATTATAATTCATTTTTATATAATACGATAATATACTGTAAATGTTTTCAAAAGGATAGAAAATATATTATTCTCTGTAACTTTTTTTTTTCTCACCATTATGGTCAAAGTCTGGAAAATGTTTTGTTGGTATAAAATACTATTTCTTTTATGAGAAAAAAGACCATAGGAAACTACTTGGTATAGAATATGAAAGAACAATGTCCTTCTTCTGAATATTAAAGCAAAATTTGAAAAATGCAGAAACATGCAAATTAAGAGAAATAAAATAAAGGCAACTGAGGGTTCTTAAATGAGACTAACCCACTGTCAGTGCAAATTTGAACATAAGTTTTAGTACACACACACACACAAACACACACAAACACAAACACTCACATATCTTATATTACTATGTATGTGTTATATTATTGTAATGTTATGTGTGCATATATTATGCATTATAATATACATGTAAATATACTGCATATATTTCTTCATTTGACATTAACAAATTTATGAGGTAGGTGCTATTTTGATCCTCAATGTAAATAAGATTAAATGAGATTTATAGATTTTACAAAATAGAGAATTTAAGAAATTCCCTCAGTGGCTTCCCGTTCCACATATAAAGAGATCAAAGTTGCCACTATTTTGTAACAGAAAATAAAACAGAACAGAGTACAAATCCTCAGCTCTTCTATGATTTATAAGAGATATGAGGACACACAACAAAATTGCCCCCACAATAGAAGAAACCAACACATGAATAAGAGAATTACAACTCTCTGATCAAAGATTCTGGAGCAGAAATGCAGTGGAAAACTGTGCTAGGGAGGGAAGATAAACTGTAATTAACAAATCTGTGGAGGTTTAGTGTGAACAACTTTCAAAAACTCCAGTGGGATTTAGTCATTGGGGACCCCTGTAGTTTTGTGCGATTTACCTCAAGGAGATTAATCACAAAATAATGAATTTATTAATAATAAATATTTTAGAAAAAATATGCTTCTATAAGGGGGAGAAGAAAAGGAGAAGCAATTACTTCGAAATACAATAGAACTCTGTTCTTCACAAAGTCTGACCTTACATAGAAATAGTTAACCAGATACCCACCTGCTTAACTGACATAGGAGAAAGAAAATACTCAATTCTATCCCAATCTGTCCAAATTCCCCCACTTAAAGGGAAGGGGGAAAACAAAAATACTTGTGACATTCATTGTCCAGAGCAACAACATCCCTAAAAAGAAACTTAGCCATAGCGCTGGAGAACACTATCACTCCCCTTCCATCTGTTATCATCACATTAGTAAAGACCTTTTTGGAAAATATACATTTTCAAGAAATGACAGGGTACTGGAATTATCAGAACAGGAATTTAAAACAACTATAATCATTGTGTTATGAATTCTAATGGATAAAGTAAACAGCATGCAAGAACAGTTGGACTGCATAATGGAGAGGAGGAAACCATAAAAAATAACAGCAGCAAAATAAGCTATTCAGGAGACAAAACTATGTAACAAAAATGAAGAATTAATTTGATTATCTTAAAAGTAAACTGGATGAAGGAAAACATCTTTGAGCTTGAGAATATCTCAATATAAACCTCCAAAACTGAAAAGCGAATAGGACAAATATTGAAAACACCAGAACAGGCTGATCAAAGACTACAGGTGTAACATACTTGTCATGGCAATATCAGGAGGAGAAGAATGCAGAAAGAAACAGAAGAAATATTTTTTAAATAATGTAACTTCCCCTAACTTCATGTCAGATTTGGGCCTCCCTGGTGGCACAGCAGTTAAGCGCTGTGCTGTGGTGCTGTTGGCAGCAGCCACGTGAGTTCCACGCCCGGCCTGGGAGATTCCCACGTGGCACGGCAGACCTCTCCTGCCTTGTCCGCTGCTACCCTCAGCAGGGTGTTTTTGTCAATCTGCCTGTTCTGCTCCCCACTCTGTCTCTGGTGAACCCTCTCGCCACCCCATGCCTCTGACCTGTACCCCAGGTTGTATCCATAAATAAATAAATCTTAAAAAAAATTCATGTCAGATTTTTAAAAATACATATGTTCAGAAAAATCAAAAACACCGAAAAGGATAAATGATAACGCAAACAAACCTTAGGGATGTTATTTGCACACAATAAATTGCAGATAGTAAACAAATCCTGAAAGAAGTTAGGACAAAAACAAACAACAACAAAAACAAACAAACATAGTCATAAAGGAACAACACTGAAAAAAGGCAAATTTATCATTTTATTTTTTTTCCCCCTGGAATATCTAGGGATGTCTTTCCATTTGTGGAAGATGCCAGACTCAAACCTTTGAATGCACTTACTGCTGGAGAAGAGCGCCCATAACCATGAATACCAAAAATCATATTATGCAATCATATAAGGAATTAATAAGCTGCTAATTGATTAGCCTACTAAAATATGTGCTTGTTTGTTTTTACTAACATCTCATTGCCTAATACATTCTGATTGTGAGCCAGTTCTCTGACATTCCATGTGGTTTAGGTGGGGCTGATGATTATTCTTGTCTTCTATGGTGAGTAGATGACCCAGATTTGATCAACAAAAGTTAATCAGTATCACAGATGTAGTGAGGGAATTCAAGAATGACACTTAACCCAAGTGGGGCCAATCAGCACATTCTCTGGGGCATTTATGTCAGTTATCAGAACAGACATTTCCCCAGTTTTGGGAATGGATGTTATAAATTGAAGTGGCTGACATATATCCTGTTGGACCTAATGAAACAATTCATTTGTTGTAGGAAAGAATGAGGGCATCGTACAAATAAAAGCAGAGTTGAGAGAAGTAGAAAGACAGAGATTGCCCTCAAAATACATTTCGAGGTTATAGTCTTAGTAATGCCTGATGTCACTCCTTCCTCTAGAATTTCGTTACAAACAGGTTAATTTGCTTGTTTTCTTCTATATGTAAGTTAATTAAAATGGCATTTACTTCATTTTTAGAATACTAATAGAGCTTTCTGTTAATGTTTTGTTGAATTTTTACCTATTGGAATAATAAAATCTATACATTTTAAGAAGAAAGAGAAAAAAGCTATTAAGGTTGCATAAATGTTAACCTAAAAGATTTGATTGCATCATTTATGTGTGTGTGTAGTGTATGTGTGTGTATATGTATAAATAATCATGCTGTAACACTTTAAACTAATATAATGTTATATGCCAATTATAATTAAATAAGCTTGGTAAAATATAACTGAATCAATTAATAAATTTGCCAATCTAATGGAACTTTACAAAATTTGGCTTTATAACAATGTAAATATTCAAATAACTGACATATAAGTATGTAAGTCAATTTAATATACGTACACATGATTGTCTTTTCTCTTTTATCTCAGTTCTTTCATCTAAGTAAATTATGGTAGTTCCACCAATTTATCAGTATTTCCAAAAGAGGAATCGTCTTGTGAACTGTTTAGAAATAGGCAAGTATATTAATCCTGGTCTATAGGTAATAAGAATGTGGCTAGTTTGGGTCAGAAGACAGCCATTAAAAGTTTCTTCATGTATAAAATGAAGTATACACAGAGATAGTCATCTTCCTCTGGGATCAGCCATGCTTGCAAATGACAAACCAGTCTGAAGGTAAATAGATTTCAATAATGTTGGAGTACTGGGGTACTAAAGAGCATTACTTATAGGGATTCTGAAACATTTTAATATTAAATACCCTGCTTTCAAATACAAATAAATATAGTGACATATTATTCTACTATATTGGAATAGTTTAATACTGACATTTTATTGAAAAATTCTCATTTATATCGCAAGGAAGTAATGATACAAAACTCATTTTGTAGTCTTCTTTATTCAGGTTTGATATAATGAACATGCTTAATTCTTACAAGTACACCAAATAATTCTTCTATTCCTGGTCTCTAGAAATTTTTAAATCATTTGATCTTGTTTAGACTTTTCAAATCTGAATTTATTCACAGATTAATCTATTTAGCGATGGTGCATGACACTGTTGAAGATTCTTTACCAGTTTCATCAATGACCATAATCAGTAACTGATTTAAGACAAAATTTATATTCTTTCTTGGATCAAATTTGGCATTTTGTATATTCCTTGTTTGAGTGAAATTTTTAATTAATTATCCATATATATTTCGCATTATTTCTTGATGTTTTGTAATATCCCCTTATATGTTGTTAAAGTTCCATTCTCACTCTATTTTTCTGACTTGCCTTGCTAATTATTATGATCTTTTTCTAAAAAAAAATTTTTCAGTTATCAAGCAATATTGTAGAGTGTTTTATTTTTCCTATGATATTTTCTCTTTTATATCCCTTCCCTAGGACAATTATTATTATAGTTGTCTTTCCTTTTTTTCTTGTTCTACTATAGTGAGTTCAATAAGTTTATTTTTTCATTATATTATAGTTTATTAAGTGAAAATACAAATCTTATTAATTTTCATCAGACTAAAGCTTAGATTACATCACATAAATATTGATGAAGTATTGCAATTAATATATTCTAAAGTAGAGCATATAAATAAGCTTTATTTTTGTCTTTAAAGATATTTTGAGAATGAATGTATCAATCCTATTCATTTGACTTTTAAAAAATAGTGCTTTTTATGGGGCCTCCCTGGTGGTGCAGCGGTTGAGCACTGTGCTGTGGAGCTGTCGGCAGCATGCAATGCGAGTTTGACACCCAGCTGGAGAGATTCCCACATGGTGCGGCAGACCTCTCCTGCCTCGCCCGCTGCCCCCCTCAGCAGTGTATTTCTGATCTGCCTGTTCTGCTCCCCAACCTCTCTCCGGTGAATCCTCTCGCCGCCCCACGCCTCTAGCCTGTACCCCAGCTTGTATGTATCATAAATAAATCTTAAAAAAAATAGTGCTTTTTTTTTATTCTGTGGAATGTGTGTATATTTCTAACTTGTCATTTGTGTTTTTTCATGATTTTTTTCCTGTTTAGAATTTTAAGCAATTCTTTACAATTTGATTAAGAAAAAACAAAATATAACTGGTACTTTCTAATAGCTGAAGAAAACTGTTTTTCTGCCTGAGAATCAGTGTTCATAAATGTTTTATTTTCAATAGAAAAAAATCAATTTTTAAATATGAAATCAGTCATACTTGATAATAGTTCTCTTAATTACAAATTCAATTCCTTTGTTTCCTATTTTATTTACTTATTTCCTTTAGGAAATATTGAAAAAATATGTGCTTTCAAAGTCTGATTTAAAATTACACATTTGATGGGCCTCCCTGGTGGTGCAAGGGGTTAAGTCCCAGCACTATGAAGCTATCGGAATCCACTGAAACACGAGTTTGATCCCCAGCCATGGAGCTAACCTACATGGCACAGGAGACCTCTCCTGCCTGGTTCGCTGCTCCCGCGTCAGTGTATTTCATTCAATCCGCCTGTTCTGTTCTCCACTCTGTCTCTGGTGAATCCTCTCACCACCCCCACACCTCTGGCCCACACCCCAGTTCTTGTATGCATAAATAAATAAATCTTTGGGGGGGAAATATATATATATATATTTGAAAAAAAAAGTTTTTTCTTTAATGTTATTACTTATTTTTTCTCTAACGTCATTACTTATTAATTCAGCAAATATTCATTAAAGTCAAGGTAAGAAAAAACTGACTAATCAATATGCCAGCCCTTGTATAGCTTTCTATCTTTCAGAACCCCAATCCCTACCTAGCTTCATCTTCAAGGTTTCCTTTAGTCTTCTGCCTAAATATATGCACCTCAAATTGCGATTCTCTGCTATCTCAAATAAAATGATTTCTGCTTGCCCACTAACACTGGTCAGCAAATTTTTCAAAAGTCATGTTACTGAAATAAAATTAGTCATTTCCTATCAATTTGTATGTGCTCAACATGAATATGACAGTCAAATTCTAATTTTGGCTCAAGTTTTTTTGCAATCTGCAATAAATTGATGTTTACATCACAAAATGCATGCCTATAGTAATAGGCCTATGGCTAATACCTGTAAAAAATCAAGTCATAAACTACTTCTTAGATTTTTTTGCTTGTCTCTTGTACAGCTGTTCAGGAGCATCTCTGGGGAGTCTCCAGCAGTAGTCAGCCAGCATTGCAGTGGACCATTTCCCCTGGTATCTTTGTTCCATTGATGTGATCTCTTGATGAAAACGTTTGCCATGTTCATCACTAACCATACCACAGTTTTCAGGGAAGAAATCCAGATGGGAATGAAGGAAGTAGATCTTTAGAGACATATTGCAGCCAAGTTTCTGATACTGCATCAGCATGTCTTCTCCTAGTTCCTTGTAGTTTTCTGCCCTAACATTCCCCAGAAAGTTTGTTGACAATAGGCGAAAAGCATTCCATGCTTGTTTGGCATCACCATGCAGCAAGTTGTTGAACTGGTCATTGTTGAAGAGCTCTTGAATCTGAGGACCCACAAAAACTCCCTCTTTAATCTTTGCTTTGCTTTTGATATAAAGTAATTTTGACATCTTCTTCTAGAAGATTCCATTGTTGGAGTCTTGATCCTAGCAATTCTGCCTTGTTCTTGGATAAGTCCAAATCACAAACCAGGTCATTTAGTTCTTCCTGTGTTAGTCTGTGTGGGATTGATGATGCAGCACAGTGAAAAGCTGGATCACTGCATGCTGATGGAACAGGAGAAGAACAGGTCGGCTCACCCTTGTCCTAGTCACATGAATCAAGAGAATATTCTGCTGGAGGTTCTGGAAGAGGAAGCCCCTCATCATGGGGAACCGGTCTCAATGCAGATGGAATGTTTGGGTAGACTATTCTCGACTTCTTTTGCTTTGTTATTCCGCCAGAAAGAGGAGGAACCAAGCAGAAGTAAGTCTTTTTGTGGTTGCTTGGCTCTCTCCACACCATGGGGACTACAAACAACATTAATGTCTTTTGCCATTTAGCCACTATGAAAGCTGTGTTGTACATGTAGCACAGCATATATGTGGGGCCCAAGGCTTGTCTTGCTCACCAACCTTGCATCCGAAGTAAAGATGATAAGCCTCCTTCACTTGAGAAGTGATACTTTTCTTCTAGTTGGCAAATGTCACTTCCCCACAAACAGAGCAGAAATTGTCCACACTATTAACACACTTTCCAGGCATTACTGTTCTTTATTGTGCCTAATTGGCTAAAAGAAAAACAGTTCTATGGAACAGTATCGTAAACTGTCTTGCACAAAGTCTGAAACATTTTCAATGCTCAGCATTTCCGACAGGGCTTTATATAGTGCACTGCTGACGTCAGCTTATTTCAGCAATCTCCTGGCAGTAGTATTGCATTGCATCAGAAAATGATGCAATCAACTCTGGATGATGTGTGCACGATGGTATTATGTAATGTGATGCAATATTACATAATTTAGGCTAATTTAGGATGTTGTTGCAGTCCTACTGGATAAATTTACACGGTGAAACATATAAAATGAATTATATGAAATTTCTTCAAAACGAGAGCTAATAAAAAATTATCAGGGTTATATTCAAGTTCAGCACACCAAGATACACAGATTGGGGCCTTTTAAAATCAGTAACCATCTCAGTGTTGACCTGTGTAATCTTTCTATTTCCTTATTGAAGGTTAACAGGGGTAATTGTACTTTAATACTGAGAGTGCATTGAGCAATGAGCAGTACTTCTAGCATGAGCAATACTTTTCTCTCAATACTTCTCTCTTTCCTTCTTAGAAAACAGGCTTCTGGGCCCCCATGCTGGCACAGGGGTTAAAGCCTCAGCATGATCAAGCTTTCGCCAGCCATTGAGTCATGAGTTTGATCCCTGCCAGGGAGCTCACACACATGGCACAGCAGACCTTTCCTGTCTCACATGCTGTTCCCCTCAGCAGTGTATTTCCATAGATCCACCTTTTCTGCTCCCCACTCTATTTCTGGTGAATCCTCTCACAATGGCCCCCAATGTCTCTGGCCTACACCCTACTTCTTCTATGCATAAATAAATTAAAAAATGAATCTTAGAAGACAGGCTTCCCCCAGAGAGATGATTATAGTCTTTACCTACATAACACATTTTATTACAAAGATAAGCCTTAACAGTGGACTGATGTGGATTTTCCACACAACCAGCAACCGGTGAAGTTTGAGGATAGAAGGCTGAATATCCATTCAATCCTGAATGTTTCTTTTGCTGTTACAGATCTCACCTTAGAATACAGCTCATCAGCAATAAAGCTGATATTCTGATATCTGTCGATTGTTATTTTCAATTGGTTCAAGATTATTGTGTGTTCTATTTTCATAGGACACTCAAAAAATGTAAATTGTCACACTTTCCCTTAACATATATTCCTTGAAGCAGATTCTGAAATAGATAATTCTGTACAGATTATTTAAAGGGGATTGTTCTCAGATGATACACTGCATAGAAGTGAGAATGGCAGCATTAACTCAAGAGTGACAAAATCTTACAGTGTAATTGTACATGAAGGCTCAGCTAATCCTGAAGGTTCTCTGAATCTGGAGTTTCTCTTCAGAGTTTTCCCACACTGAGGCAAATGACTAGGCTGAGTATAGCTGATGTTAGCAAATGTATAGCTGAGTTAGCTAAACATTGGTCACAGGCTGCCCTCCGGGAAAGGGCATATATAGGCAATACGGTTCCTTGCAGCTGAAGGGAATTCCCAATTGTAGTTTCATACTTTGTTAAAAGAAATGCAAAATGACAGTTACTCTGCAAAACAATTTGTCAGTTTTTAATAACAGTATATGCATAGTTTAGACATATACCAAAGTCCCCTTTCCAATTTAGTTACCAAAGTAAACTAAAATTTCCTTTACATAAAAATATGTACATAAACTTGAATCACAGGTTTCATCTTATTAACCAAAAACCTGAACCAATCTAAATATCCCTCAAATTATCCAAGGAATGGATAAACAAATGCAGTAAAACCATACATTGGAATACTACACAAATATAAAAATGTAACCTACTTCAAATACAATACTGATACTCTCAAATACTTTATATTAAGTGAAATAAGCCAGGCATAAAAGGCTACATATAAGATGATTCAATGTATATGAAACCCTAGTAAAAGGCAGTCTGTGGTGCTGAAAATCGTATTAGCAGTTTGCAGAACTGGTGTTGGACAGATGGGTTCACTACACTAAGGAAAGGAATTTTGTGCAGTACTAAAACACTACTTTATGTTCATTTTGGTCATGACTTCATGAGTGCATGTATTTATCAAAGCATGGAGATTTGCCCAATAAGAAAGTGAATGTTATAGTATGCAAGGTTACCCCCCCAAAAAACAAATTAATTGAATTAGTTATTATTATTATTAATAACCAATAATTAGCTCACAGATAATTTCCTCACAGAGAATTCAACTGTAGTAATGTGTAGTTAAAATTATTTGAAAACCCTAGAAATAATTTTACATGACAATAAAAAGATGGATGTGTACATGACATATTTACAGGGCTTGTTACAGCATTCAAAAAGTTCTAAAATGATTTAAAATATAGATAAGGAGTGGTGGTATATGGATCACAGGGCTAGGATTTAAAAGCAGGTATTTTTTGCCACTAAAAAAGACTTTATTAGTGAAAAAAATAGGCACAAAGTCTATAATGTTACCTAATTAAAGAAGGTAGAGTTGGAAAATAAGCACAAGAAAAGATTTTCTATATCATATATTATTATAGAATTGCAAATTAAAGTGACAATGAGATAAAATTGTAGTCTTCTTAGAACAGCTAAATTCTAAAACACTGACAACAACAAACAACAGTAAGTATATGGAACAGTAAGAACTCTCATTCATGGATTATGTGAAGGCAAAATGATACAATCACTTTAGAAGATAGTTTAGCAGTTTCTTGTAAACCACTTGATCTTACTATAAGATCTAGTGTCATATGCATTGATATTTACCAAAGAGTTGAAAACTAAAACCTACAAAAACCTCCACAAGAATGCTCAGAGTAGCTTTATCCACAATTGGAAGCAATCAAGATATTCCTCAATAGGTTGAGTGGATAAATAAAATGTGGCTCTATATTCAATAAACAAAAAGAAACTAGTTATGAAACCAAGAAATGACATAGAAGAATCTTTTTAATCTTTTTTTTTTCAAGCTGGGGTACAGGCCAGAGGCGTGGGGTGGCGAGAGGGTTCACCAGAGACAGAGTGGGGAGCAGAACAGGCAGATCAGAAATACACTGCTGAGGGAAGCAGCGGGCAAGGCAGGAGAGGTCTGCCGCACCACGTGGGATTCTCCCTGGCTGGGCGCCGAACTCACATCCCGCGCTGCTGACAGCTCCACAGCGCAGTGCTCAACTGCTGCACCACCAGGGAGCGCCGACATAGAGGAATCTTAAATGTATTATTGCTAAGTGAAAAAAGCCAATCTGAAAATTTACAAACTATATGACTCCAACTATCAGCCATTCTGGAAAAGACAAACAACTAAGATAGGAAGGAGATCTGTGGTTGCTAGGGTTCTCTGGGGGAGGAAATAATTCCTGAATAGTATAACACATGAGGGTTTAAAAGCAATGAAACTATTCTGTATGATACTGAATACTGTATATGTGTCATTATGCATTTAGCAAAAATGCATATACATCACAGAGAGAATGGACCGTAATGTGACCTATGTATTTTAGCTACTACTATTTTACCAGTATAGGTTCCCCAGTGTGTGTATCACACTGACAAGTAAGTTATTGAAGGGGGCAGGGAGTAGGTAGTGAGGTAATATAAGAACTCATACTCTCTACACAATATCTCTGTAAACCTACAATTGCTCAAAAAAAATTCTGTAAGAACAAGCAAGGCAGGCTCTGAACTATATAAACAGTGTAATATTTAGTATACAACTGTTTGCTTTTCAAAGGTAAAAATAAAATTTGAACACTTAAACAAAAATTGAGCAGTTTCTTTTTAATTCTTAAGTTAGGGCAATTTTCACCTGAAATAAAGTCAGAATTGGTTATTTGAGTATGTAGTATAACAGGAACCTTACAGCAGTCAGTCTGCAGTGATGTGTTCAGAAAGAATCTTTAAAGACTGTGAATGAGAAGTAGTAGAATAAGAATAATATTGATAGCTGTTTACAAAAAATTAATTGTCTAGAAATCTCAGCAAACAAAAAAAATATATAGTTGCTATACAAATTAGTTACACTGCTTCTAAAAATTGACACTAAAAACCATTTCATATAAAATTTTTGAAATTCAGGCAATCACTATTTTTTATATGTGTGTAAAGTGGTGGAATACAAAGACAACAACAAAATAAAATGTGTGGAACACCGATATAAAGCTGCAAAAAGAGGCAAAGTTGAAAGTGACAACAGTTGTATTCTTTTATTAGAATGTAGGTGGAGGAAGCTCCAAATTAAGCCTTATGGTGGTTAAAAATGGAAAGACTCAATCAAAGTGATAAGTAAAAAGACTCTTTTGGAAGTAGCTCACTATTTCCAGCACGTGCTCATCTATCTTGTAGACACTGAGCTAGAGTGACTTTCAGCATAGATACAACTTGGTTTTGTCAAGAAGGGAGGAAAGATTGCAGAGAAGGAGTTATTAGGGCATTGAATGATATGTACAGTTGGATTTAATTAGGGCAAAGTGATAAGTGATGGTTTTAGCACAAGAATTAACACAGATGGTTGAAAAAGACAAATTTAGTATCTTCAATCTGGAAAATGTCAGGCTCAGCATAGATAATGAAGTCCTAGAAAATAAAGAATGAAATAAAGGCTCTACTTGAAATGGTAAATGATTCTAGGAAGGAAAGCATGCACACACTATACTTAGAATTCCTAAATAGATAATGACTATATTAGCTTAACTCAGATTCTCTGCTATAGTAACATAATGAGTACAAAAATGGAAAATTTCGGTCAAGATAATAAATATTAAGCTAAAAGTTTTAATTTTTATTTTAAAAAGAAAGATATGAAATATAATGAACACAGTTCAAATTTTATATTACTAAATTTTAAATATCTTTCTACACAAATATATTTATAAACCACCTCATTTTAAAGTGATAATTAGATCTATAGATAACCTTTAGGGAAAGTGAGCTTTAATCATTCCTAATTATTTCTTGGAACTCTCTGCAAATTAGTAACAAAAACATTAAATTAAATTAGTTAATTGTATTTTCTATGCAATATCAGTTTCAACTTCTATTGTAGAAATAATTAATATTGATAATAATTGATATATATTCAAATTTGAGCTACCCAAAAGGCAATATAATCAACAGGAAATTCATTAGATTTTAAATTAAAGGAAAAATGAGTATTGGGTCTTTAAGAGAAGACTGAAAAATTTTTTTTATTTTAATACCTCATAGACACCTGAAATATTTAGGTTTGCTTCATTTGAACACCACCACCATCTGAGAGACAACAATTTTAAATTGAATGATCAGAGATATCTGTTCTATCATGGACACTGCTTAATAGGAGTCTGTGTAGGAAAGTAATAGAATAAAGAAACCACTTAATCATGTAGATAGTACAGTAATTGTACATATATGTACTATATATGTACACATGTATTAATATATACATATATAGATACATCATATGTGTGTGTTTATATGTATATGTGTGTGGACATGTAGAAAGAACAATTTGATGCTAACAACAAAAACAAGTCAAATATCTTTCTGAACAAGATTCGGAATGAAAGCAGTAATTATCACAACAGCAGTTGGACTGCCATACCCCATGTCTATGCACAAGCAAATATGTTTTATTCCTTTTGGCATCAAACTCTATTCACAGTACTGGAATGAGTCTCACCACTTTTAAATTAGAGTATGGCATTAATTTCCTCTCATAAAGGACACCCCAATATCTACTGTAAGCTACTTGTCCCTAGAACTTTTGCCTATATGAGTAGGGAGAAATCAGGATCAGCTACCCGTATTTTCAGTATTGGTATCTTTATCATTGGAGTAAACATCAAACCACCGAAAAACGTGCTCTACTTGACTAGTGTTAGAGAAGCTAGGGAGAGTTTGCACGACTGAGGTTATTGGGGTTATAAAAAAGTCTAGCAAAACTAAGAAATGTGAACTGAAGGTGAGAGAAAAAAAAATTCTTAAAAAACCGGAAACTGCAAATCAAAAGAATATGAGTAAAAGTAACATGAAGAAAGTTTTTAAAAAGTAACTGAAACAATCTTATTAAACAGAGAAGTTAATTTGAAAATGATTTTTAAGAATAATTAAATAAATAAGCATATATACCAAGTATATGGATGACATACAATCCACCTGAAATTATTTTTCCTACAGAACGTGAGATCATTTCATTTGTCCTTTATAGATAATTGGTTATTTTTTTAAGATTTATTTATTTATTCATACAAGAGCTGGGGTGTAAGCCAGAGGCGTGGGTGGGGGTGGTGAGGGGATTCACCAGAGACAGAGTGGGGAGCAGAACAGGTGGAACTACTGAAGTACACTGCTGAGGGGAGCAGCAGGCAAAGTAGGAGAGGTCTGCTGGGCCATGTGGGAAGCTCCCTGCCTGGGGATCAAACTCATGCTGCAGTGGTTGCCGATAGCTTCATAGTGCTGAGACTTAACCCGTTGAGCCACCAGGGTGGCCCCGATAATTGGTTATTCCAGGAAAATTTATTAAAATGGTTTTCCTTTTCCCATGATAATGTAGGTCAAAAATGTTCATAAATTAAAGGGCACTATGCCCTTTAATTTCTTGAGATTTCTTGAGATTTTATTTACATAGTATCCATAAATGAAACAAGGAAAAGTATGCACCTTTAACACACTGTATGTGTTCCCATACACCTTATGAAAATGAATATTTGAGAGTCTGGCAAACCACAATCCTATACAATAGAAAGATAATTTTGTATTTAATTATTATACTCAGACTATTAATATTTAAAACTCTCAAAAAGAAAATGGACATAAATTTTAAAAAAGCATCCATAACACATCAAATACATAAATTTATGAGTCTCTCCATGACCATCACATTTCTTTCAGTTATTTATAACTCATTATTTTTCTTTTTAACTCTAACAGGTAAACAGACATTTAAATTGGTACACAAAAACTGAGAAGGTCTTTACACCATTGTTGTTGTTGTTGTTTTTTCTCTCTCTCTCACTTGTATTAACTTTTGTAATTATTGTGGCTGAGTATAACTCTCTGTCAAGCTACGCCATGTTCTCTGCTCTTATCCTTGACATGCAGAGTACCATATATAATGCATTCCTACTCACGCCATATTTCTAATTTTTCTATATAGCACAAACAAGAAGTCATGAAGCCATGAAACTCCCAAGTTGTTAGTAGCTACACATCAACTCTTCTTCTAAATATACTTGATATATTCTTTTAGTGAATGAAAGAAGCAACCAGACCAGCAGGACAAAAACTATTTTTGCACTGCTTGCTGAGAAAGTAAGAATGCCAGTTTACATAGCTATTAAATGACATGCCTTTCTACTGAGACTGCCAACAAAGGTGTTAAATGTATCTGAAAAGACTTGATACAGTTCAAGTTTTACAACTGACCTTTTTCATCTTTGAAATTACATTCAGTAATATGAAAACAATGAAAATTAAGAGAGTTGTTTGGAAGTTAGGCTTTTAACATGACTAAATCTTTCAACATCATTTAAACAAGAAGATGTTTATAGTAAAACTGAAAAATACATAAATTACAAAATAAGTCTAGAATTGAAAATGTTAATGAGTTTGCATTGCACATAAGAAGTGAAATATAGAAAACCTGATTTTCTAAATCATAAAAGTAGGATAATGATAATAGCATGGTTATTGTATAATACCAAAATAAGGAAAATTGCCACCATAAAAATCATAAAAGGGATTAATTCTATGTAAATTGACTTAAAAAATCCCAAACATCTAAAAATGTGAATTGCAGAATACTTTTTCTCCCATACTTATGAATAACTTTTCTAGGCACACTATTAATGCCAGGTGACTAGTGACAAAAAAATACACAAATAATTACTTGTTTCCAATGCTGTCTGTGAATATAAGGAGTGGCATTAAACATTTGTATCACCTACATTGCTCCAGTATACTTTCATTCATTTCTTCATTCACTAGGCATAAAAATATATATAACAACTACAATGCACACAACATTTATTATGATTTTCCCATATATACATTTTATTTAGGAAGATAAGAGAGATCAAGAAAATTATTTTTAAAAATTCAATGAAATAATGAAATTCAATGAAAATTACATGCCTAAGTTTTAGAGTACTATGTTCAAAACATTTCCACATAGCAAGCACACAACATTATTATACAATATGACAGGAAAAAACAAATAACTTGTATTTGGATGAGACCACACTAGTCTCCATCTGGATGCTGAAGAAAGTAATAGCTCAGCAAACCTGCAATACATTCAAGGCACACCCATGTGTACTATCCAGTTCACTCCAACTGTCAAGCTCACCTTAGGGAGTACCCAAGTGGGAAGAGATTGACAAGACAAGTCTTTTTGGATTTGTATACTTATAAGTCTTACATTAGATATTCATTAACTCACAGAAGAATATCCTATGTTATAAAAAATGCCATCTATACCCTTAAATCATCTACAGAATTGTAAACCAATATCACCTTAAAAGTATAATACAATTTAAAAAAAACAACAATAGTGCAAATAATAATAGAAGAATCTATACAAAAATACCATATATAAAAACATTTGGGATAAGTAAAAAAAATAATGACATTAAGGTGCTTGCAAGAATGTAGTGAACAAATGTTATATTAGCATGTTTCATGATGCAATATAAGGAATTAAGATTTTATGTGATTCA
The DNA here is from genome assembly GCA_004024925.1 of Scalopus aquaticus. Classification (NCBI taxonomy): domain Eukaryota; kingdom Metazoa; phylum Chordata; class Mammalia; order Eulipotyphla; family Talpidae; genus Scalopus; species Scalopus aquaticus. The sequence continues at coordinate 240,786 of PVIJ01000337.1, forward strand.
CAACAAACTGGGGATAGATCATTATTCGAATATTAAAGGGGTGTGACAATTTTGCAAAATAATTTCTGTCTTTGAAGTTATTGCAACAACCTCAATGTTATGACTAGAAAAATCTATAAATTTGTGAGCTGGCTAACACTTAAAAGTAAATTCTGTGCTAAGCCTGTTATTAAATTAACTAGACTGTGTCTCTACCCCAGGCAGGATCTTGAGCGAGAGTCAGATAGCTACAACCACAGTATTTTAAAGTATTGCTTTGACTATAGCACTTTTACTTTAGAGCACCATCCCTACATAAAATAAAATTGAATGCTACTTTGGGAGAGTAGGGAAAGTTTGGAGGAAATTCCCTAACATGTACCTGGGAAATGGTCTAAGGTAGTCGAGAGGGACACTGTACCTAGAGGATCCAGTGACTTGGGGCAAATTAGAGCACATTCTAGACACAAGAGACTAGATTTGACCACAACAGAAAGACACTGAGGAAATTCAATACTACACAACAAAAGGTGGGGGAAGGGAGGTGCCTAAAGAATGCAGCAGGGGGTGGAACAAGGTGATACAAACCTGTGATCCCATGTTTGGTTGGGGGCCTAGGAGAGAAGAGAGTTAACTGATGTTGAGGTGCACCTTAACTGAGGTGAGATGACTACAAAGGTGTCGGGGTTAATTGGCAGGATGGAGGCCCAGTGAAGAGGCCTGGGTACAGAATGGCACTCCCCTTCATCCACCCCCACAGGATAAGCTGATGCTGTGATGACGCAACAATGCTGTGAGTCCACAGGCTATGGAGACAAGGTACTGGAAATACAGAGAGAAGGCCTATTAGTGGTACCTCAGTCACAGGAAGTCCTAAATACCACTTTCACTAGTGACTGAATCTTGTCAGGTCCCTCCCTCAATGCCTGATTCAGCAGCTACAGATCAGTTCACCCTGACTTACAACTGTCACATAACACACTGAAATGCCAAGCCAGGAAGAGCCAAAACAAAACAAAACAAAAAATTAAAAACACACATACAAACACGGCGCCATCTGCTGGGAAAGTGGACATTCTGCACCCTTAGGACATGAAATACAGCAAATGGGAAGAAAGAAAAATACAACATATGACATCTAGAGGTCTCAGAGGACACAGGGAGAACAATTCTCCAGAATCCAACCACAAGGGCATGAGATATCTTTCCTTCCTATCAGATAGAGTATTCAAAATTACTATCATAATGCAATTCAAAGAAATGGAAGAAAATGCCATAAACCGGAACTAAGCTATATATAAAAGAACTTAGAAAATGAATGTCCTGAGAAATAAAATTAATGAAGATGATCAAAATCAAAGCTTTAAACAAGAAAATAATGGAACTCAACACAAGGGTGACAGCATCAGAGTCACTTCCTACTTTGTTCTGGAGAAAGTAAACTAAGATGACGAACATATAGGGACTGAACTCAGAAGACCCCATAACTTGGGGCAAAACCAGAGTATGTCATAGTAATTGGGACTGATGCTATCTGAGTGCTACAGAGACATGGAGGAAATTCAACTCTGCATTTAAAAAAAAAAAAAGTGTAAATGGGAGAAGAGACAACTGCCAGAGTAGGATCCTTGACTAATAGAGTACCTGGAGCAAAACAAATTACTGTTCATCTAGCCATGGCAGATATGGGTAAGAGTGCTGGGGAAAGTCAGAGAAACAGGACTGCACTTGAGGAAGACAAAGCTCAGAAAAGCACAAATCCCTACAACCATTTCCCTAGGAGCAGATAGATATGAAGACAGTGGATATAGTGAATCTTCATTGGAATGTGCCAGGGTTGTGCTGAAAGACCAGTGCATTGCAGATTGCAGAGATAGATCTGAAACCCAGAGAGGAAGGTTAGCAGTGCTAACAAATGCACAAGCTTATCCATGTATACCACTTTCACCAGTGACAGACTCCTCATAAATTCAGAGGATCTTTAGAAATAATGTGAACATTTGTATGCTAATAAGTTAAATAATCTGAGAGATGGAAATATTCTTAGAAATATACAAACATCGTAGACTGAATAGGGAAGAAATTGAAAAGGGAAAGAGTACAATGCAAGCTAGTAATTTGAAAAAGCAATACAACCACCCCCCCTTCCCACCACCCACACAAAATGCCCAGGACTAGAATATTTCAAAAGTGAGTTCTACCAAACCGCCAAAGATGAGCTGATACTTGTCTTTTTCAAACTCTCCCCAAAATTGAGAGCATACTTCCAAACAAAATTATGAGGACAACAATACCACAATACCAAAGTTAGTAGTGACACCTGAAAAAAGAAAATTATGGGGCCTCCCTGGCGGCGCAGCGGTTAAGTGCTGCGCTGTGGAGCTGTCGGCAGCTGCGACGTGAGTTCGACGCCCAGCCAGGGAGAATCCCACATGGCGCGGCAGACCTCTCCTGCCTTGCCCGCTGCTCCCATCAGCAGTGTATTTCTGATCTGCCTGTTCTGCTACCCGCTCTGTCTCTGGTGAACCCTCTCGCCGCCCCACGCCTCTGGCCTGTACCCTAGCTTGTATGTATAAATAAAAAATAAATCTTTAAAAAAAAAAAAAGAAAATTATGGAAAATTTCCCCAATGAATATAGACACAAAAATTTTCAACAAAAATCTTAGGAAAATGAATTCAACATTGCATTAAAAATATTATAAACCAAAACCTAGTTGGATTTATTCTAGGAACAGAACGTTGGTTTAACATCTGAAAATCAGTAAATGTAACTCACCACACCGACAAAGGAAACATGAAAATCACATGACCATAAAAATATATGCCAAGAAAGCATTTTGATAAGATTCAACATCCATTTATAATGAAAAGTCTGAGAAAACGGGGATAAATGGAACATACTTCAACATAAAAAGGATAAAATATAACAATCTGAAAGATGCCATCATTTGCAATGATGAAAAGTTGAAAGTCTTTCCAATAAGATCTGGTATATGTGATAAGGATATCCACTTTTACCATTAATATTGAACATGGTAGCGGAGTCCAAGCTACATCATTTAGGTAAGAGAAGAATATAAAAGGAATCCAAATTGGGAAAGAAAAACTGAAGCTATAAGTATTTACAGATGGGATGATAATATACACAAAGAACACTGAGGACTTCACTAAAAGAGAGAACTAATTGAAACAATAAATCAGTTCAAATACGTAGAAGGTTACCAAAATCAATATACAAAAATCAGTCGCTTTCCTATAGGCAAACAATGAACAGGAAGAGGAGAAATCAAAAAATAAAGCCATTTATAATTGCATCAAAAATAATTAACTACCTGGGAGAAAACTTACAAAGGAAGTGAAAGACATGCAAAAAAGACTCTAAGACATTGTTAAAAGAAATAAAAGATACAAAGAAATGGAAATATATTTCATGCTCATGGGTTAGAAGAATCAGTTTGTCAAAAATGGTCATTTTATCCAAATAACATACAGATTTAATGCTATACTTTCCAGTCTCATCTTGTGCAATTCCCTTGCCTCCAACCAGTATTTGTTCAATTCATCAGGCCATTGTTTCAATAAGGCTGCTCTTGAATATTCTAAAATACTGAATGAAAGAACCATACTATATTGTTTAGTCTTATTATATTTTCTCACAATTTTAATTTCTTTTATGATTTTCTATTACACTTTATGAATTATTCTTATTTCTATTGGTTATTCCCTAGTTCAGCCCTCCAGAATATAAGTCCCAGAAGGAAAATGATTCTTTTTGTACTGATATAGTCCAAATACCTATGGAGTCTGGCACATAATAAGCACATGACACATATATGGTGAATAAAAAAAAATATTTTAAAAAATTAAATATTACTAACTGTACTAAAATCATTACTATTAAATTAAAATGAATTAATTACATTTTATAATGTGATTATAAATTGCATAATTTATTATAAATAGCATAATTCCTCAATAAAGCTTTTCTACTTCTTGAAAAATAAAACTGTTTGCTGCCTCAGGGATGCATATTCTATCAAATAATAAGAAAATCTTGTTCTTGATCTGATCCACTGTCTTTGAAATCTTTAACATTCTCCCATATATACAAGCACAAACACAAACATAGTTGAAAGAGTAGAAAAGAGTGCCCTGGAATTCCTTGTTCTCTATTAACAGACCAAGCACATGGTTATGGTTAGAAGAAAGCTCATGTACTAACATCTCCACCTTTCTTCTTATTCAAGCAAGTTCTTTAGTTTTAAACTCTTTATTCTGAGAAATTTTTTAAAATACTGATTTTTTTTAATATCTTCTATTAACCATGGTTACTTTTGTAACCTCAGATAGTAATAGTAACCTCAATTTTTGTAAAACATTACTGGAATTTATACTATGCTAAGCTATTGTAAGTTACTACAAAACTAACATTGGAGAAAATAAATTGATGCCTTAAAAGGGGGGGATATAAAAAGGCCTTTGAGAAGCAGTGATTCAAATTCTGTAAAAGGTTACAAAAATGTATATACATACAACTATTAAATAAACAAAGGGTCCTTTGTGGAAAAAAACAATTAAAATTAATTTTGGATTTTTACTATCAAAACTGCATAGTATATTTCAGACATGAAATATAATTTGATTTTCTATATTGTATAAAACTATTACAAATTAAAATTTCAATGCAAAATGACTTCTCTTGATTTTTTATTCATAATATTACTTCATACTATAAAAATTCTTGAAAAGTATAACCTTTAAAAATGTCTATGTATGGCATGCAGATTTTATGAGCCTTCAATTCTTACTCTGCTGCTAAATATATCTACATGCAAAACAATGGCCCCTTAAGTAAGATACAATAAGTTTGAGTTTTAAACCAGATCCTGGATATGTACTGCTTTGCTTTGTTGTTGTTTTTTCCCCCAATTAACCTCATATTAAGAGATTTGTTCACAAGCGTTAGGGTCTGAATAAGGTTTGTGAATGTAATGAGATGAAATAATATGACAGCAGCATGTAAATATAGTTTATATTGTTAGATACCAATTGGGATGATTTGTATGTCAAATCAGCTGGGCAAAGCAGTCCAGTGTTAAAGTACTAATAGGGCGGGAACCAGGGCAATCATGCCCTGCGTTCCTTTATAGAATGAATTGTTGTTCCATATTGAATCTTTGCAATTCAGTGTGAAGTATGCTGACACAATCAATAATTCCCTCTTGAAAAAAAGTTCAAAGATTCAATGTGAATAACATTATCCTATTTTCTCAAAAGCCCTTTCCTGCATCAAGTAATATGGCTTCAGACAAGGATTCCAACTGAGTTGTGGCATAAAAAAAGATTACAAGGATTCAGTGGATCAGCAGGAAGCCCAAAAAGAAAGCTTCCTTTCTTACAACTTGCTTGATTAAACCTAATGATCTAAGAAAAAATTAAGATAACTAACTTATTATCAATATCTCCCCTTATACTTTGCTTGCCTGTATGCCCAAACTGAAATATCTATTACATTTCTGAAAAGGTTCTGTTGTCAAGTTTTTCATAGACTTACAAAATTTTATTCCTTTTTTTATGATTTATTTATGCATACAAGATCTGGGATATAGGACAGAGGTGTGGGGGAGAGGGATGACAGGATTCACCAGAGACAGAGTAGTGAGTAGAACAGGCAGATATCTACTGAAATACACTGCTGAGGGGAGTGGTGGGCAAGACAGGAGAGGTCTGCTTCACTGTGTGGGTCAGCTCTCTGCCTGGGGATAGACCTTGTGCTGCAGTGACTGCTGATAGCTTCATAATGCTGAGACTTAATCCCTTGCACCACCAGGGAGGCCCCCCAAGTTTTTATTCTTGATTGTCTCTAAAACATCAATCACCTACACAAGAAAGATTTTTCCCCTATGCTTTTAGTGGAAGGTATCTCTGACCCTTTCCCCAGATCCCTACCCCACCTCTACTTTGTGTAATAAAACCTATAGGACATAGATTTTTACATCCCATTTTCTTTTTTTTTTAAGATTTATTTATTTATGCATACAAGCTGAGATACAGGGCAGAGGTGTGGGGCAGTGAGAGAGCTCACGCGAGACAGAGTGGGGAGCAGGATAGGAAGATCGACAGAAATACACCGCTGAGGGGAGCAGCGGGCAAGGCAGGAGAGGTCTGCTGTGCCATGTGGGAATCTCCCCAGCTGGGTGTCGAACTTGAGTCGCCACTGTCGACACCGCCACAGCGCAGCGCTTAACCCACTGTGCCACCAGGGAGGCCCTACATCCCATTTTCTTAAAAAAAAAATCCAAGAAATAAAAATAATCTGTTTGGCTTATTCAATATTTTCATTCAATATTTAATTATTAAATATTTTCATATTCCCCTTTGGTTGATGTTTTTTAAGTAATAGAATGTTATTTTCACTGATAAGTCCTAGGATCAAATATCCCTACATATTTTAATCCTGATTCATTTGAAAAGAAATAGGGAGATCTGTGTAAACAGGAAAAATAATTTACTTCTGAGTTAACAATTACACATTGAAGTTTTCCAGGCATGATCATACTATGTAGCTTGTACAGTTCTAGATCTTAATAGTGTTGCTCTCTTCCTTTATATGTTTATATACAGATAATACACACATACACACATACAGACACACACAAAGAAACTGGACCAAGTTAGAAAAGTTGATTTGGAGCCAAAATATTTTGGCATCATCTACAACTGTACAGATAACCCCATTAACTAAGCCATTTCTTTTCATCATTATGAACACATTACCATGCAAATCCAGGCTGCATTTGAAGTAGAACCATACTGTCCATGATAATAAGAAAGCTAAATTCTTATCTCTGAAAGTGATCCAATTATATTTCACTATAAATAACATATTTTAGAGCAACATCTGGTAGAGCACAAATATTATATGCCTTTATTTTTGAAGATAATCTCCACTATTGCAAAAGAATTCAGTTTTCTCATTTGGTTGTGAGACTAAATGGTGTTTAGTTGATATGTAGTATAATTTGAAAATAAATTAAATTTGCAGGACTAGACTCCAAGACTCCAAAAGATGCTAAAAGGAGTCTTTGTCATCCTAGTCTGATATACAAATATGAGCAAACCTGCAGGTTTATTCTAGGCTATTCTATTGTCGTATCCTACATCTCCTATTTAAGAACATATCTATATCCTATTTTAGAATTGTACTCATAGACTCTTTAGAATGAATAGATTTTCAAAATAGTCAACTTGTTTTAGCACATAGTTGATTATCCCTGAACACATAAATTGATTCATTTAATTAAACAAAGCATCCAACAGACAATACTGACCACATGCTCCTGAGCAAGCTCAAGTTTCAGGTAATTATATCATTGATAAATGATCTTCCTTTTACTAGGGACTCAAATGTCTAATATACTATTACTTTTTGAAATAAACATGACTGATACCAGTTTATGTTCCTTCAAGTAAGTTCAAGCATAATGATACTTTCCTAAAGTTTATTTTTCTCTATGAAGTGCCATTTTTATAGTGATCATTTAGAGTTTAGAAATTAATATTTTAATTTTCTCTATCCCTCACAAGTCAATGCTTTTATATAAGATTAGATTAATATTAGTCAATATTAAGTATATTTACTTAACATAAATCAATAAAACAATTTTTCTTAAGAAGTCAATTTTAATTCAATCCATTATTTAAAATAGTTTTATCTTTGGAGTAACTGACATTTCATTGTTTATATAGAATGCACATTTTCTTTTTAGGTGTATGAATATCATTTCAATGAGTTTCTTAAACAGAAAGTCAACAAATCTAAAATCTAAAGGTATTCAAGAAACATTTTAGTATTCATAAATTCACTGACTTGTCATATTATATTCTGCATAAAGATTTAGGAGACATGAGTAAAACTTTTTATTTGGGGGCAGGGGACAAATAATTCATGTGCCATATTTATGATTCAAAAAATGTGTTTTAGGTAATTCTGGCTGCTATAATATTACCATAAAATGGGTGACTTTTAACTTCAGGAATTTATTTCTCACAGTTCTGAGGACTGGAATTTACAAAATTAGGGTACCAGCAAATCTGGTGTCTGATTAGGGCCCACTTCCTGCTTCTTAGACATCTTGGTTCTGTCTTCACAATGCAAAATTAACTCAAGAGCTCTCTAGGTCTCTTTTAGAAAGGTACAAATTCTCTTTATGAACAACCCACTCTCATGTACTATTCAACTCCAAAATACCCCACATTCTTATTTGACCATGTTAGGGGTTAGAAGTTTAACATGAATTTTGTGGGGATACACAGTGTGTAACTATTCCTGCATAAAGAGTGAAAGAAAGTAAAATATATTAGAAGACATTGCACTTATTCACTTAAGTCAATTCAAATCTTTAAAAGTGTATTTTGGAATCAGTCAAAAGACTCACTTTTTTATGAAACTTTTTTTTTTTTTAGTTTTAAAGAATAGTGTGTATACAAATCCAAAATTAGAACAATAAAAAAACACTGTATTATTCTTGTATCCATATTGATGAAAGTAGAATAAAAATTAAAACTTTACATTTTCATGCTCTGTCTCAATATCAAAGACCACGATCTGGCAGTGAGCCTAGAGGAGCAAAGATTATGTAAATTTTATTCCCTTCATAGAGCACCTCGTAGAGTGGCATGTACCTGTAGGTGCTAAGTAAATAATTTTGACAAAGATAATGATGACTGCATATTGGCACTGAGAAGAAAATTACAAAATTTAAATAGTGCTTTGTCGTTTAAAAAAAATTGCAACCACTCTTTCATAATGATTCAACTACTAGTATTTCTCTCTACTACTGCTTCTTGCACTGGCTTCATGCCCTTTTATTGTCCTTGATTTTTTATGCTAGAAGGTGATTCTATAAACAGGACAAATTAGAATAATTTCATTTGATTGCCTCATTACCTTTTAGCATGCAGTCATAGTTGAATAGCTTTTACTGAATCCACTGTTAAGAATAGCATTGTAGTGGGATACCAATGTGCATTACTATACAGTTAGGCAATAAACACTTGTAGACTTCATAAAGGGTATTGTTTCCAGATTCTTATCCAAATTAGGGATCTCCTTCACAATGTTACTGATATTGATCTACCATCACCTGATTATTTCTATTGTTATAAAACGTAGACTTTCAACATATTGTATGTCTAGATACTCCAACTATTAGAAAATATTTCAATCATTGAACCAAAACCTAAATTCAAATATTTTTCCTTTGTTCATTTTCTGAGATCATATATAGACTAAATTTCATTTTTCCAATATAATATCTATACATTTTTTCCATAAGTAGTCTGATCATCCATTTGTTTTCCTTGCAAAACACTCCTTACGCCTATTTTCCCAAAAGAACATTTGTCCACCACAGGAATTGTCTCAATTTTTTCATTCTTTTTTACAAAATGAAGTACTGGTATTAAAAATTGCAGACAATAAGTAACAGTCAGTCTGTAGATCTTTAATTAGTCCTAACATCATCTGTATGATAGTGTATGTAATACGTGTGCTATAATAGCTATCCATTTAACATGCTTAAATTTGAAAAAAATCAGCAAAGCTGACTCATCATCTTTTCCTGAGGGCATTTGTTGATTAAAAAATACAGGACTTGTGGTAGGAACAGTTCACTGCTAGGAGCACTGGCAGCTTTGGCAGGAAGATTATTCAACCACGATGTCTCTGTGAACCACTTATGTCAGTCAACCCTGTGATTGCCTAGATTACAGCTTGTGAGATGAAGGAAGCTACCAGGTTATCAGTTACTGTGGTCAGTGGAAATGTCAGAAATTATATTTTAGACATATATGGAAATTAAACATTAGACATTTATGTGGAAAATATGTAACGGGTAGAACTACCATAGGGAAAAATAAAGAAAAAAATCTGAATATTATTGTTAGAGAAGCTTAGTAAATTCTGTGCTTGGTATAAATTCGCTATTTTACTATTTTAAGATTTTTTTGATTTAGGTATCAGTATTTAAAAAATTAAAATGGCTTCCCTGGGCATCCCTGTGGCCTAGGGGTTAAGTCTCACTGTTGTTATTACTACTATGGCCTGAGTTCTATCCCGAGTCAGGGAGCTAACCCTCATATGGCGCAGCAGACCTCGCCAGTCTCTGCTGCTGCCCCCCTTAGCAGTGTATTTCCATAAATCCACCTGTTATGTTCCCCACCCCATCTGTAGTGAATCCTCTCAACCCCTACACCTCTGGCCCACACCCCCATTCTTCTACACAAAAAATAAAATAAAAATAAAATGGCTTTCAATAAAAATGTTATGAACATGAATGTTGCACAAAATTTGTACTCATGAAAAATGATTATTTAACATGTGGAATTGGAGAAAATGTTCTCCATAGCATGTTTTGTATGACCTATTACATATATCAAAAATTTTTTGAATTATGTCGGATTATTTAAAACTCCAAAGATTTTGTGAAGGCAGAAATACAAATTCATATGTTATTGTTCATTATTGTGTTTGCATTCATATCAGTTCCAGTAAAAATAAAAGCAATCCACAAACATTTAAGTAGCATTTGCATATTAACACCAATAGATTATTTGAATATACAAATAGTAAGCTTTTTTCAAATAATTATTTATCTAATAAATGGAATAAAATTAAAACTTTTAGAAGTTAACTAGATATGATTATTTTTACATTTATTTATTCATACAAGCTGGAGTACAGGCCAGAGGTGTGGGGCGGTGAGAGGGTTCACCAGAGACAGAGTGGGGAGCAGAACAGGCAGATCGAGGAAATACACTGCGGAGAGGAGCTGCTGGCAAGGAAGGAGAGGTCTCCTGAGCCATGCAGGAATCTCCCTGGCCGGGCGTTGAACTCGCGTCACTGCTGCCGACAGCTCCAAAGAGCAACACTTAGCCACTGCGCCACCAGGGAGGCCCTAGACATGATTTTTGGAATGGTTTTATTAATTCATTTAAAATACTGGGCCTCCCTGGTGGCGCAACAGGTTAAGCACAGCACTATGAAGTATCCAGAGCCACTGTAGCATGGGTTTGATCACCGGCCAGAGAGATTCCCACATGGCGCAGCAGACCTCTCTTGCCTTGCCCACTGCCCCCCTGAGAAGTGCACTTCAGTCTGTCTGTTCTGCTTCCCACTCTGTCTCTGGTGAATCCTCTCACCACCCCACGCCTCTGGCTACACCCCAGCTTGTACGCATAAATAAATAAATCTTTAAAAATAAATAAATAAATACATTTAAAATATTGTACACTAAATGAAAACTCCTTACACAGTAAAAATTATATTAATCATATATTAGCACTAATATAAATTTTAGCAACCGATATAATTACGGCAATGAAATTTATTTTTCAAAATTAAAAATCACATGCAGTCCAATGTAGCTGAAAATGGTCAAGAGACTACATAATTCATAAATGCATCCAAGTTAGCAGTGATATTTTAGCAACTGAATTGAAACAACTGTCACAATTACATACACAAATTACTGAATTATATATTTTTGTGTAATAAAACTATCTTTAATCACCATAGTTATATCCTCCTCCTCCTCATCATCATCACTATCATCTTAGGCAGGCTGTACACAATTTCACTTTTTGCTACCTATTACTAGTCAAATTTTAGAAGGGTTTAAAACTTCAAAAATATATATATTGCATAAGTACATCAGAAGGCTAAAACTGTAATGAAATTTTATAAATGGTTCCTTTACATTTGGTCACATTTGTTTCCAAATCAGATGGGAATCCTTTATCAAAGATTTCAATAGATGAGAAATCAAAATACCATACTTTGTAGCTTTTTTAAAAAAAGACTTATTTATGCATACAAGCTGGGGTACAGACCAGAGGCGTGGGGAGACTAGAGGGTTCACCAGAGACAGAGTAGGGAGCAGAACAGGCAGATTGATAGACATACACTGCTGAGGGGAGCAGCGGGAGAGGCAGGAGAGGTCTGCCATGCCATGTGGGAATCTCCCCTGGTGGGCATAGAACTGGTGTCGCCACTGTGGACAGCTCCACAGCGCAGTGCTTAACCGCTGCACCACCAGGGACTTTTGTAGCTTTTAGCTTTGTAGCTTTTAAACAATTCTGATTATTGAAAATAAAATGTGTAAAATATCACTGCAAAATGCATTAAAATGAATTACTAATAAATTAGGTGAAGAAAGACATTGAAAGCATGATGGTAGTTTAAATAGTTTAAATTGAGTTTAAATAGAGAAGTACATTAATACTAAAATTCTATAACTACACCCGATAAACATTTTGAGAAAATGTTTTTATATATGTATGACTTTTTATTGGGTAAAATTTATTTTCCACAGTGTAATATAATTCTTTTGTGATGTCCTAAAATTTGCCACAATCAAATATGGTGAAACTTTGAAAATAAAAATTTAAAAACACAGTTTGTACAATAAATTTTAGATTTAAAATATGTTTTAGAAACATTATAGTGTTAAAATATCTGAAAACACTCAGGCTGAAATCATGTATTTAAACATGATTTAAGTGTGATTATTTAGTACAATTCATTGAGATTTTCAGTAACTCAGAAATATAGATTATTTAATCAAGTACATGGAATCCTTTGAAAATGATTTCAAATTTATTATAAATAAGCTTTAAAATTATAAGCAATTTAAAAACTCTAAAAACTTTAGAAATTTTGGAAAATGTTACACTAAACATATGTAAAATCACACTTCTGATATTCAAGTGTATTTTTTACCTGCAGACGTCAGATTTAATTCAAAGTTTTGCAAGATGTGTTATCTTTTTAAATATTGCTGAGTGATTTAGATAATATTTTGAATTGTATCTTCATATTTATGTTCTTTACATACTTTTATGTAAAGAAATGGTTTTCTTTTTTTGGGGGGTGGGATTGGGGTACAGATTTGTCAAACTTTCTTATCATGTATTTGCTGGTTGGTATCATCAGATTCATTGGGATGCACAGATAGCTATAATAAACAACTATAATAATCACTGGAAAGAGTAGATTGACCTGACTAGAAAAATCTTCTCAGAGCTCTCTTTAGGGGTTGGGGATAACAATTCTGCTGGTGGAAGTGTACTGAAAGCCATCATTCTATCTTCACTTTTCCTTCTTTTGCTTCATTCTTGCAAATTTCACAAAATTGATCCCATGAGTACTCTTTTATAAACAAATTTCATGTTAACTTATCACAAGAAACCTAACTTTTAGCAACAATAATGCCGACAATGGAATGTTGTGAGGATACATTATATTCTACATATAAACCACTTAAAACTGTGCTTGGAACATACTAAGCAATGCATTTCTATGATGAATGATCATAATATTTTTATTTTCATTTATTTTTTTAAAGATTTATTTATTTATGCATACAAGCTGGAATACAGGCCAGAAGCATGGGGCGGAGAGAGGGTTCACCAGAGACAGGGTGGGGAAGAGCACAGGCAGACTGACGGAAATACACTGCTGAGGGGAGCAGCGGGCGAGGCAGGAGAGGTCTGCTGCGCCATGTGGGATTCTCTCTGGCCAGGCATCATACTGGTGTCGCAGCTGCAGACAGCTCCACAGAGCAGCACTTAACCGCTACAACACCAGGGAGACCTGTGATCATATTTTTAAAAGAATCTACCAAAGGACCTATATTTATGATGATAACAGTTAACAATCAATAAATATGCTGAAATGTCTTCTCAATGACAGAAATTTAAGGAACTCATTCATTAAAACCTACTTTTTGGGCAACATATAATAATTAACCTTGCTTATTCTGTAAAGCTCTGAGGAGAGTTAAGGGCTGTACATCTGGTTTATTAACAGCCCCAAACCCTGCTGATTCAAGAGAGAAAACCTATATTAATTCATAATCATATTAATTACACTAAATATAGTAGGAAAATCAAGCTCTAATTACATATTTATTTACCAATATTTTATAAATTATTCAAAATTTTAAATAGGTTAGAATGACTATATTATTATTTTGCTCACAATTTTATGGCATAGACATTTGAAAAGGCTCAGCTGGACAGTTTATTTCTAATCAGGTGACATCAGGTGGCATTACTGGAGGTGGATGATCTACTTTCAGTTTGGCTTTTTCACTCACTGAGTTGGTGTCACTTACATCCATTTGCCACTTTCTCTTTCTCCAAATTGACAGATTATTATTTTAAGTCACTATAACCTGGCCCATGGCTTGTTACTTGATTAGAGTTTTGGAAATATTTTTTCTCTTTAACATCTAAATTCTTCATTCTGCTATCCCTTTCCCATAAGAAATTGATCACAATTATAACAAAATAAGCTTCTTGTGTTTCCTGCATAAAGAAATTTAATGGCTCAGTAACTTCTTTGCATTTTATATTATATCCGGTCCTTCCAGTCTAACCTGATACAGGATCTTTAAAATTTTGTGAGCTTGCAATATATCAGATTTCAATCCATTCCATTACATGAAAGAAATATCGCTTTCCAAGACATGCCCTGCTCTACAATGATGCAAAGTCAATTTGCTGTGCAATATTTTCCTAAAGAGTTGTACAAGTATTTTTGTCTAGTTGAAATGGTCAGTGTGGCATGCTTTTCTTAGAGGCACTTTTTTCTGACAGATAGTATCTAAGAATATTCTTGTAAGATTCTTAGAAGAGCTAATAAGTATGACCCTAAATCTTTCTTAGATAGCGAGAGAGGATCTTGGAGTCATTCCATTGTGAAATTGACCCTCAAACTTGCTTCTATGGTACCACACTAGATTTTTTTCTTTCCTTGAAACCACTTCTTACCTTGAAAATCTTTAGCTAAGAGGCACTAGAGATGAAAACTGAAACCAGCAAGTTTTTGTTTATTTTTTAAATCACCAAGTCCTGCATCCTTCATATTTCCTCTAAATCTCGTTTAAAAAACTGAACAGTTTCTACTATCCTTGTTATCTCTTTTCTATTTTATCATAGGCATTAGGAGGGGCTTTGGGGATTTTTTAGATACTGACTGGAAATTTCTCATGATGGAACAAAAGACCATTATCGACCCTTGATATTTTTCACATTATCATTGACAACAATTTTGCCAAAATTTCTTCTACCACATACTAAGTTTCCCTTTTGTCCAGCTTCCAATAACATAGTCTCACTTACCTTCAAAACAATTCTCAAAGATCTTTCAACTTCTGACAATCTCAAAGCAGTGCTACATTATAAGTTGTTTTTTTTTTAAATAGAATTAGACCAATCACAACTGTGGAATTATTTTTAGTTGTCAGTTGTTTGTATTAAAATATCTGAAATTTAGGGGCCTCTCTGGTGGCTCAGCGGTTAGGCTCTGCGCTGTGGAGAGCAGCAGACAACAGCTGTCAGCAGCAGCAACGTGAGTTCGATGCCCGACCAGGGAGATTCCCACATGGCATGGCAGATCTCTCCTGCCTCGCCTGCTGCTCCCCTCAGCAGTGTGTTTCCGTCGATCTGCCTGTTCTGCTCCCCACCCTGTCTCTGGTGAACTCTCTCATCTCCCCATGCCTCTGGCCTGTACCCCAGCTCGTATGCATAAATAAATAAATAAATATTTATTTAAAAAATCTGAAATTTAGTGGCTTAATATAACTCTTTTATTTTGCTTCGAATTTTTGCTTAGGACCTAGAGATGATTTCTGATGAGAGTTTATCTCTGACCCAAGTAATAACACCTGTTGTAACTGAAACTGAAGGATCTTCTTAATGATGACATTTTAATCCGTATATCTATTATCTTGAAGCTCCTTAACTTCCCTCTCTCTTTACACAGAATCTTCTCCTACCAGACTTCTCCACATGACCTGATACAGTCTAACTTTTAACATGCTAACTAATGTTTCCTAGAACAAGTTTCTTAAGAGATATCATTCCAAAAGGTCTAGAAAGAAACTGTGACACTTCTTATGACATAGCTACACTATCACTTCTGCTAAATCCATTGATCATGCAAGTTACTAAGGTTGATCTATATTAAAAAATATGAGGAGGGGGTAAATGTCATCTTTCAAAAGAGGAATAACATAGATTTACAGAATGGAGGCAATTTATTAGGGTCAAGCAAACTAACAAATCTTGTTACAATCTCTCAAAATATAATTAAAAATAAAGAAATCCGATATGCAAGGGCAAATGGAGGAGACAGGCCACCTTATCACCAAGAAAATAGGAAAAGTGTTCAGAAGGGAGGAAGGGGTGCCATTGGAGGTGAGAATATTAGGCTAAATTGTGTTCCCTAGACAAACATTCAAATTTTGAACTCTTAACCTCCAGTCCCTCAAAATGTGACTAGTAATAGGGCTTTTAAAGAAGTGATTAAGTTAGAATAAGGTAATTAAGGTGGGCCCTAATCCAATCTAACTAGACTCTGTTTTTAGGGGAGGTAACATGTTCTCCTGCCCGCACTTAGATGCAGTTGACCTGGACCAGCTACTGGGAACTAGGTCTGGAGCTGACTGTCAATATAACAAGGAAAACAGGTGTTCTCTGGAAAAGAAGGAAGTTCTTGTATCTGTGACATACTGCCATTGCTATGAAGATGACATGGAAGGAGATACATGGAAGATAAACATATAGAGACTCTTAAACACTTAAAGATTAAGAGAGACATGTGGATGAGACACACATGGAAGGCTGACAATGGCAGCCATTATCTAGATTTGTACTTTAATTTGCCACTTTAATTCCACACTTGCCTGGCTCCCTTAGACCCCTTCCTGTGGTTCCCTACTAGAAGGTACCTTAAGATTTATAATAAGCTTTGAATTTTAGCAGCTCTACTTTTGGTCCACCCTATTTGGCTGAGCATTTGTCCACAAGGTGATGGGTAATTTGGGGTGATTTATTGGAGGAAATTATCTTCTCTTCTCTCCCCTCTCTATGCATATTAATTCTATTAAAATTATTTCATACTAAGAGTTGGCTTTGACTTCGTGCTCATGGATAACTGGAACCCTTCAGATCATGCAATTTTGTGGGTGCCTGGGTGCCCCTTTATGAGATTACCATCTGCAAGCCAAGGAGAGAGACATCAGAGAAGTAAACCCTGATGCTACTTTGAATTTGGACTTTCAGCCTCTAGAACTGCTAGACAATAAACTTGGTATTCAAATCCATGCCAACAAAAAAGAAAAAAACTGAACATTTACTATAGATATTATAAAAATCATTTAAAACCTTATTGGTTAATATAATGCAACCATGGATTTACAATAATGTATGGTAATTTTAACTGATAATTTGAACAGTCTGAATTATTCAATCCATTTACATGTGTGTTTCAATGAATTTACAAGACAAGGAGATAGGCGAAACAAATTCCCAGAAAAAAATTTTGGACAATCATACCACAAAACATAGTTTTAGAAATTGCTCGTGCTAAGAAAACTGAACCCTCACTTAACTTTTGTAGCAAGAGAGAACTCCATTAAAAACAGATCCATTATGATAGATGACTGGATCAAGAAGATGTGGTACATACATTCGAAGAAGATAAACACATGCAGTTTGCAGTGACATGGATGGAATTAGAGGGGATTATACTCAGCAAAACAAGTCAGAAAGAAAGAGAAAAATATCGAATGGTTTCACTTATAACAGGACTATATGGAAACCAAATACGAGAGAGACCCTTGGGGGGTGGGGGGAGGGGAGGATAAGGGCACAAAATGGAGTAGAAAAGGACACAAGGGACCACAGAGATGGATCATGGGTGAATTGGTGGTGGGTTACCCAAGGGGAATACAAAATGTAAAAGATATAAATAACAATAAAAATATATATATTAAAAAAAAGAAAAAGAAAAATATCAAATGGTCTCACTTATAACAGGAATATAGGGAAACCAAATAGAGTGTCAACCAGGGAGAGAGGGGGAACAATTGGGGCTTAGAACGAGGAAGAGGGGAGCAAAGGAGACTGTGGTGACGGTTCACGGGTGAATTGGTGGTGGGAAACCTACAGGGAATATACAGCAATGTAAAAGACACAAATAAAAATAACAAAAAAAGAAATCTTAAAAAAATAAAAAATAATGTCTAGGAAAAAAAAAAAAAGAAAGACAGATCCAGGGCCTCCCTGGTGGCACAGCGGTTAGGCCCTGCACTGTTGAACTGTAGGCAGCGGCGAGGCGAGTTCTTCGCTAGGACAGGGAGATTGCCACATGGAGTGGCAGACCTCTCCTGCCTCGTCTCCTCCCTCAGCAGTGTATTTCTGTCCATCTGCCTGTTCTGCTCCCCACTCTGTCTCTGGTGAACCCTCTCACTGCCCCACACCTCTGGCCTGTACCCCAGCTTGTATGCATAAATAAACAAATATTAAAAAAGCAAAACTAAACAGATCCAACCTCTCTACACTTGAAATAGTACATAGTTCTATAAAGACTCTGGATACAAGACTAAAGGTCAATTCCCTTAAGAAATGTGGATCTCAATTAGTTTAAGAATAAAGTTCAGAAGCAACTTCTTTTACAAATGCAAAAAAATTAATGACCACCTATTTCTTATTTACTAAGTCTGATCACCTCCTGGGACTTGAATAGGACCTGAACTAGTGCTAATGGGTCTGTGTCCTCAAGGCAAGGTTGGCCTTCCAGTGGTTTGGCGGTTCAGACTGTTTCCCATACCACTTTAAAAATGAAACCATTGTTTGTGTCTAAGCATTTTCTCAAAAATGTAGAAGTCCTTTACTGACCACTATAAAACTTGATGTCAAGAGGAAAGACTACAGATTTTTAGAACTTCCCTGTTACAGTGAGAAAATCATTGCTGTTATCATTTCTATTTCAATGTGTGTAAGAGGTTTATATGTCAGTGAAAGACCCAGTTTGTTTCTAGAGGTGTGAAATGGAAATTTCTATCATGAAACCTATAAATCTCTCTCTCCCCATAAATGTCTGCAAGCAATTTGGAGAATAGTGTCAGTAAAGAACAAGAATCTGAAATCTGCAACACTGTGTGACATTATTAATGAAAATAATAATTTAAAAGCTCCAAAGTAATCTGCTATTTTACATTTCAATTTAATGCTGGCCTTGTTGCCCTCTTTTGGGGTCAGTCTATTCTCAAAGATTTACTGTTCTACTGTGATTGCTCTGAGTTGTCACTCAAATATTTGCTGTTAAGTTTTCCTAGATTTCATTATCATCATTATCACCACCATCATCATCATTATCGTCATCATCCAAGGAAATCAGACAATGAATGTTGTTTTAATTATTGACAGCAGAAGCACTACTAGCATTTATGGAAGATCTACTATGAAACCCATACTATCGTAAATAATTTACATACATTTTTTATATTTATAAGTATGCAATGTAAGTGCCATATTGAAGTAGGGAAAAAAAGTAATTAATTTTTATTAAGAACTCTAGGGGAAAAAAATGAACTCTAGAGAACATTTCAAACTGAGTGTTCCTCAGGGAGCCAGTAGCTGAAAGATTTTAGAAGGGTGATGGGGGAGACCACTTCAAATTTAGTTTTGTTTTGAGGCTTGTTTCTGACATTCTTGGAAAGAATAGGAATAAAAGGAGTTATGTTACTAATGGCACCATTACAGGCCCTGGCCAAAAGAGTGGGCCTTTTGCCCTTTAGAGAAGTAATAGCACTAGGTGTAGTTGATCCAGGCAAGGCTTTCTGGAGTCAGTGTTGGAAAGGAGAATTTACCCTGCCTTCTCTAAAGAAAAATTAGGAGGAGGTATTTAAAGGGTAAGCATAATAGCTTTTTCTGACTTGGGCCAATCCTGGGCATGCCCACATGTTATATTCCAACTGCACATGTGTGCTCTTGGCTTTCTCCCTCCAGGAAATTGTGAGATAATCATTAGTGAGGATCTATTTTTTTTTTCAGTCTATCATGTTGCATCATGGTCAGTTTTGTGGACATAATTATTTATACAGTACTTACCGGTCCATGATTTAGTTCACTTGTTCAAACAGGACTCGAAGAAACTTATTCTACCTTCTCCAAACCTAAGTGCCCAACAACAATAGATTCATACGTAAAGAAAATGTGGTATATATACTCAATGGAATACTACTCAGCTATTAAAAAAGATGTAATCTTGCCTTTTCCAAAACATGAATGGAAAGTGAGGTGATTAGGTTAAGTGAAAAAAGTCAGAAAGTGAAAGACCATTACCAATAGTGACTCTTGAATGTAGAATATAAATAAGCAAAGAAAATGAGCATAGTACAACAAAAATATCTCAGGGACTCTATGAAAAATATAGTGATTGCCAGAAGGGGAGGAGAAAAGTATAGGAAAGAAGGGTAAAGGACAACCACCTGACAGTGGGAACGACACTAGGATTCTGATTATAGAAGAGGTGACGCTTATTCTCCCATAGTGATGCCCATAGAGACAAAAGATACACTCCCAAATTATATAGTATTGTAAAAACTGGTAAATCATAACATTTTATTGAATTAAAATGTATTCTCATATACCTAAATGAATTTAGTAGAAGTAATGACCATTACATGACTTATTCCAAAATTAAAATTTGAAGAGGAGCATTTGTCTTAGACCATAGAAGCAAACAAAACCTTCTATTTATTATCATTGTTTTTCCCTATCAAACTATATTTAATCAGGATGTTGAGGGTGATGAAACTAGAGTTAAAACCATTTAGATAATGTTAAATCTCAGAGTTAGAGGAAGTTTCTTTGTACAATTAAAAGGTGAATTTGCTTAAGCAAACATAAATTAGAAGAGTAGGGGAGAGAATAATGGGGTAATAAATTCTCAAAAAAGCAAAAAAGAGAAAAGAATTATATGAAAAACATAATTTGTTAACTGTAGTAAATCCCAAATAATGAAGAAATGGCTATAAATTTAATAAATGCATAACTTCTTTCCAAATAATACCATGTTTGCACAATAGTTTATGAAAAGTTGTCAGTACTAACATGCACAGGAAAGGTACATTCTATATGATGTCTTTTTAACATCACCATGTAACAGATTTAAAATTAATTAAATTGCTGGGCCTCCCTGGTGGCATAGAGGTTTAAGTCTCAGTGCTATCAATCTATCACCAGCCACTGCAGCATGAGTTCAATCCCCAGCCAGGGAGCTAACCCACATGGTGCAGCAGAACTCTCCTGTCTTTTTTATTATTATTAAATTTATTTCTGATTCGATTTTTAGTGTTTCTATACTTCTATTGACTTTTATGTTCTTTTTCTAGTTCCTTGAGATAAGAGAGAAGGTTATTTATTTCTCTACCTTCCCCCTCTGATAGTTACATTATTATTGTGTTGCCTTTCCTCATAAGGTCAATAATTCTCAGTGTTTCTTCATTCACTTTCTTTTTTTTTTTAAAGATTTATTTATTTATTTTATTTTATACATACAAGCTGGGGTACAGGTCAGAGGCGTGGGGCGGCAAGAGGGTTCACCAGAGACAGAGCGGGGAGCAGAACAGGCAGATCAGAAATACACTGCTGAGGGGAGCAGCGGGGGAGGCAGGAGAGGTCTGCTGCACCATGTGGGATTCTCCCCGGCCGGGCTTGAACCCGCGTCGCAGCTGCCGACAGCTCCACAGCGCAGTGCTTAACTGCTGTGCCACCGGGGAGGCCCTTTTATTTTTTTTTTTTAATGTCAGTTCTCCTTCCTATTCCATCTGGGTTCAGTAAATAGTCACATCTTCAAGTACACAGGATCATTCTTCCATTTCTTCTATTAAGATAACTTTCTCCTGATATTTTCACCTCCTGCATTTCTCTTTTTATATTATGAATCTCCAATGTTATCCAATTTCTTTGAGTTTCTTTATAATGGCAATTTAATTATATTAATTATTTAAAATAGTTATTGAAGTACCATTATTTTACATCTTTGCTAGTGTTTTAATAGTATAAGATTTCCCCCATTCCAGGTGTAGTCACAGTAGTCCTCCCTCCACTGAACTACCCATAGTCCTCCAACATAGTCTATCATGGTAATATTAAATTCTATATCTGATAGGAGGAACATTTCTTCCATGTCTTGAAGCTGTGTTTCAGACATCTGTTCTCTCCCTTTATTTTATTATTCCCCTGAGGACTCAAAGTGCCAATTCTTGGGTTTCTCATCCCCATAATTTGTTTTGTGGATCATCTATAGATTGAGCTTTCTGATGGGCATGGCTCCTTCCCCCTCTCTGCTCAGCAGTCTCACTGGTCTGGACAGTGGATGGCAGGGTACTCTGTGAGAATCAAGGCCTGGGGAGAATATAACATGTCCCTGGCAGGAATCCAGGGCCTCACAGCACAGGCAGGCAGCTGGCATAATCCCTGAATACTTTAAATGTATATATTCTACAAATGAGAATGCTATATTACTAGAGTGCAAGCACCAAAATCAGCTGAGGTTGTGCTTTAGTACCACTAGTCCATGGATCTTGTTCAAGTTTCAATAATCTATTTTATACTAAAATGACTCAACTCAAAATCAGATGAAAATTGTGTTTTCTTGATTCTTTAACATCTTTTAATTTGGGCCTCCTTGGTGGCGCACTGGTTAAGCACTGCACCATGGAGCTGTGGGCAGCAGCAACACAGAGTTCGATGCCCTGCCAGGGAGATTCCCACATGGCGCAGCAGACCTTTCCTAACTCACCTGCTGCTCCCCTCAGCAGTGTATTTCCATCCATCTGCCTGTTCTGTTCCCTACCCTGTCTCTGGTGAACCCTCTCGCCACCCCACCCTCGGACCTGTACCCCAGCTTGTATGCATAAATAAGTAAATCTAAATAAATAAATAAATAATGATCCTATAAAAAAATCTTTTAATTTGGAAGTTTTTCAAATCTTTCATTTGACTACAAACATTCTGTAGAAATTCCCTCAATTTTGATTTAGCTGACATTCTTTATGCATAGGTTATAAAATTTTGGCAAGAATATCTCACAGTAATGCTGTGTTCTTCTCATTACATTTTATTGGATTTTTCCAAACAGACTTGATGTTAATTTTGATCACTTGATTAAGGTGATATCTATTAGGTTTTACCATTACAAAATTGCTTTTTCCTTATTTTATTGAATACATACTTCAAAGAGAAATACTTTGAGTCTTGGCAATATCTTATTCTTCATCTAATATTTACACAGTACTTCTATTATCCATTCAAAAATCTTTTTAGAATTATTATTGTAAAGGTTGTGAAATGGTGATTTTAAAATCTCCAGTCTTCCTTCCACATGTTTAGCTGTCATTTCAGCATAGGGTAGAATTTCCTTTCTTTCAACTTTATATATTATTTTTTCTCTATAGCTATAGAGAAAAACAGTTTACTTACAGGTATACTTTCTCTTATTTTATACACCAAGAAATAATCTGTCAACATTAAAATCATTAATTTTAATATTCAAATTCTTCCTATTTTGGCCAGCTGTTCATTGATTGAGTGGTTATTCAAACAATTTCTGTATTATTTATTCTCCCCCACCCCCTTACTTGAGCATGTTCTTTCCAGAACAAACATATTTTATATTTTTTATTCTAGCCTTAAAATCAGATATCTCTCCAAAGGTGCCTATAGCTTACAGTGATGAATGCTACTTAGCGTTAACAAAAACCTGTGCATTTGGTGTACAAATTACGGTATTACAAATGCTAGTTATTCTAGACCTTCCTAGTAGATAGATCTGACAAATACGCACTTATAATTATATATACCTGTACTTCAGTATTTATCTGTGTAAATATATTTACAGCAACTATTTTCTATAAATGTCTACATGTGCCATCACTCTTCATACATACACTTGGGATATGCCCCTCATACCATACTAGAATCCTCAATCCTCATTGAAGGAGATTGCTGATTTAAGGGATCCGAATCTCAAGATTTTTGAGATGAAAATTAGCAAAATGTAAAGGATGGAAGAAAGAAAAAATAATGCAGGAAGGTTAACTATTCATTTTTTTGGAAATGCTTGTATCACAAAAAAACAAGCATATTATTTATATCAACAAAATATATACATTCTCTAAAACAGTGTAGTGTAAGTGAATATCCTTACATTCAAAGTCCTTCATTCTCCACTGCAGCACCAGGAAAAAAATAAATAAATAGGAAGGAAATGAAAGTAAATGCATAAAACATTATTTAAAAACACAGAAAAAATATATAGAAAACTAATTTCTATATAATTCAGCCTATTTATCAACCATGTTTTTGTTGCTGTTGTTAAACAAATAAATTTACATTGAGATACTGAAACTTTGTTTTATTGGTTTTATATCCTGTGACACCCTAATCACATAAAAAGGGCTAATTGTTCCCAAGAATACACTTCATATTTTCTTAACTAAAGCTGCTTAATTTTCAAATTTTCAGAAGACTTATTTGATTTTAATATAATGGACTCATTAGGCATTAAGGATTAAGAACAACCTCTCATTAAGGTAAGGGATATTAGCAGGACATTTTACATAATTTTAATATATGAGGACTTGAAGGTTTATATTGTCATCCTTCCCTATGTACTTGTAACATAGTAATATGCCCATTGAATTTTGGGTTTAAGAAAGCTGTTACTTCCTATTTCAAAATGAATATGAGGGTAATTTCAAACTTGTTTTTCCTTCCCAATAATTGAATGCTCACCACAGAACAGCAGTAGGTCATATGGTAGTAAACATACAGAAAAGACCCAACATCATTAATTTAAATATAATTAGTGCAAAGACACTGATTAACACTAATGGAAACATGCAAAAATGTATGTAATTTGTAATAATGCTTAGGTCATTAAAAATACTAAATGTAGAAGCATAAAAAAATCGGAATCAAATATAAGTTTAAGCAAATACTCTATGAATTACCCAGCTCTAATATATTTGCTAACAGCCAAAATGTTTCTAATAAATTTTCAGAACATTCTCATATTGCATACCATAAAGATCATTAGTTTTATTAAATATTTTATGTCATATTTTAAGAATGTACACTGTATGATTAAAAGAGATTTCTGTTAGGATGCCTCTACTCTATAATACAAATTTAAATGTACAATTTATATTAATTATATCTAAATATAATTGTTATCATGTAAATTTAAAATATACAATATAGAAAGCCATAACAACTCACTAATTTTCCCAAGGAATTGTATACACTATTTAGTTTCCTTTCAGTAAAGAAGTTCAGATTTTTCATCATCTATGGAATGAAGCACTTTAGTTCAATGGCTATTTTAATAATCCCACTCTGAGTTTGAAACAGCAAAATCTTGGACCCATATGCTATATTGAAAGAACATGGACATATATAAAATTTAAAAAATAGATGTATTAAAGACTGATTTGATGTAAAAGATATGAATTAAGTCTGATGAGGAAAGGCTAAAATAGTTTATGAGGAAATAAAAAGCATAAGTGGAATTTTAGTTACATCATTTATTATATATTAACATTGTCTCCTATATGTCCATAAACAACTTCAAAATATTTACATTTATCATTAATTTTGTAGAGCTAATAACTTATGTATGTGATAAGGTCTCAGTTGAACTTTAAGGTTAGTATCAAGGAAAAATAAGAATATCAATGATGAGCAATCACATATTTGTTAGGAAAGTTATAAAAAGTCTGAGTTATTTCCTGTTATTACATTTTCAATATAAATATCTAAATAAGATGAAAAAAGTTCTCTGCTCTTGGCATAGGCTGAATGATAATTATCCCATCCTCCAAAAAACATGCCCATTTAATGCTTGGCCCTGTGAAATGTTTTACAAGACAAAAGGGATTTTGCAGATTACATTAAGAATCTTCAGATGGTGAGATATTTTCAGTTTAGCTTGGTGGGTCATAAATGTAAGTACAGGTGTCTCCATTCAAGGGATATAAAGGGCTATTGTACAACATAGCAAGAAAAGGAAATGTTAGGATGAAAGTAGAAATTTGAAGTGATGCAAGCATCAGCGAAGGAATTATGCATAATCCAGCAGAAGCCAGAAGAGGAAAAGGACAGATTCTCCCATGGAAACTCCAGAAGAAATTACCCGTTTTGACACCTTGATTATTTTACTCCTGCAAAATCCATATTGGACTTCTGTCTTCCAGAATAATAAAATAATAAATCTGTTATTTGAAGCCACTAAGCTTCTGGTAATTTTTTACAGCAGCAAGAGAAAATGAGTATGTCTTAAGTCTTTCTTATCTTTGTTTATGACAAATATATTCTTACTGCTAATACATAATCAGGACTACCAATATTACAGAAAAATAGTAGCGTTGATGTTTTGTGTCTTAAAATGTGAAAAGCATTGTGTAAATTATCTCCTATTTTAACTCTGAATGAAACTTTAAGGCAGATCCCAGACATAAACACTAAGGTGCAAATATACCTTGACTTCTTTTCTTTTCATTTTTTTACTATGTAATCTTAAACTCACCTTTCAAAATGAGTCATTCATTTTTTTATAACATTCAGCTGAAATTGCCTGATCACTGTTTTTTTTCTATCATCATCAAAATTTATTTGTATATTATATTCTACATAATTGACTTTGATTTCATCATGAAATATTTTTATTCAGTTTTTCCCTATATAATAATGCTTCTCATTAACACCTGTTCATCAAGTAAATATTAATCCCAATACATTATAATGAAGTGATTGTGTACAAATCTTTATTAAAGGAATCCATATATAAATGTGATTGTGTATATAACTTCATTTTGTAATAGGCAATAAATCAATGTACTTTAAAATATGGGCCTATATGCATGTTTTGGTTTGATCTCAGCCTATCCATCATGATGCTACTGGCTAGCAATGCATGGGTACTTTCCTAGGTCCTAAGTCAGCCTACAGACAATTCCAGAACAAGAATCAATATTGTGAGTAGATCAGCCAGTATGTATTTTATTATTATTGCAAGATACGTCTCAGCAACAATCATCAGGTAAATATGAAAAAGCAAGCTTTATTATTCACAATTTCTTGAGGGTACACAGCATGACTGGGACCCCACAGCGAGGCTGCAGTCGGAGGGTAGGATGGAAGAAAGAGAGTGAAGAAGAAGGAATGTGAAATTCAACCTTTACTAAAGTTAGAAGTAGGGTACCTAGGATTTTAGAGGTTCACACTCTTGGCAAATTTAAAACATATGAACAGGGGTTACAGCACATGAAGGAAAAAGTAGGGTCAGATCAAGCAGTCAGTTTTCTACCAAGGGCTTTCTATAAGGAGAACATGATGGGCGTAGGATGTACTGTCTCTTTATCTAGTTTTGTAGCTGACAATATGTTTATTCAAGATAGTATCTTTAAAATGGATGACAATCAAAAGCTTATTACCAGTGAATATGTCACAAAAAAAGTTATTATCAGACACGTATAGTACAATGGGATTACAGGATCTAAAAAAGTTTTTAGTTCCTAATATTGATTCAGTCTATAGAATATTTTATTGAAGAAATACAGGAAAGGATGTATTCATTTCTCTTTGATTCATTCAGAAATGATTTATTTATTTTTCAAAAATCATATGGATGCCAGGGAGAGTTTTTCAAGAACTCAGAGTATAAACCCCTGAAATCAACTGCTACATAAAAGCTAGAACACCTAGGAAACTGTCAAAATCTCCTCTCTTTTAGAATTCTAGAAACTAAGTAAAGGCTTTCAAAATCTGAGAAAGTTTTATTCAAGAAAAGCGGCTGAATTTCAGTACATATGGTAAATTTTGTTACTTTATAACTTGCCCTAATCTTGCTCTTTCCCCAGGCATTGGCCTTGAAATTCAATAACCATAAAGCCTTGGTAACTATGAAAAGCAGCATCCTAGCAACCACCAGAGGAGGTGGGTAGTAAGGTGTATGTGTGAACATGTCTGCAATTCTTTAAAAGCATCATCTCAGAGAAATGTCATTATTTGACATATCTGGCAGCTAAGGAAAGTTCGTTTCTCAGGGCTTGTCTTTTGTTAACCTGACTTATAGCTTAGTCTGTGTGATGTCTTATCCCCAGGGTAATTTTCAAAAAACAATCAGCGGCAATTGTGTAAAATCAAAGCAAAGTAAGACAGTATTACCAGTCGGACTAACAAAAGATTGACCAAAACCCTAAAAGGAGAGGTAGGAAGTGAGATTTCCATGGGGGGCTTTGAAAAGTTCTTATATTTTTCTATAAATCTAGAAGCCACCACACATTCACAGAGCTGTGTGAATGCCCATGAAAGATATAAGAAAACACTAATCCCTCACCTCTGGCTGATATCAAGGCTCTGGAAAGCCAGACGCAAAAGTTAAGGCAGATTTTTAACTGTCTGTCAAAGCACTAAACATATATCTCTAATACACACAGACATAGGCAAAGATTTATGGATCGATACATTTAAGGAAATTTCTGTCAACTCATTAGCTCACTACTAACATAATCAAGCAGAGACTTTAGTGGTTACATAAACAAAGATCATAAACTTCACAGATAATCTGGAAAGTCACCAAACAAACAAAAAGGCTATGATCATCGTCAGTAACAAACAGTGATAACATCAACCGCTAAAAGGAAGTAGTCTGATTTCTAGAGTTGTCACATTATACTTTTTAAAAAGTCTCCTTTTAATGAATAAATATGAAATACACAAATGAGCAAGAAAGCATGTCTCACATATAAAAAAACAAATCAGTCAACTGAAAATATTCATAGAAAATTTCAGAGGTTGGACTTACTGGGGAAGCTTTAAATAAAATAGAACATGTTCAAAGAATTAAAGAAATTACATCTAAAGAATTATGGAAAATAAGAGAACCATCTCACCAAAAAGAGAATATCAAGCTACCAATAACAGACATGGTGATTTTCAGAGGTAGGGAATTGATTACTGATTGTGATTATAGTTTCATGAGTGTATATTTATCTCTACAGAAATCAAGATATAAATGTGTATTTATATTTATACATACACACATGTATATAAATATACATACACACATGTATATGTAAATATATATTATATCTCATTTTATGAGTCAATCAAAAAGAGAAATGGATAGAAATTTTGGAATTAAAAGAATAATCATTGAAATGAAAAATTACACAAAAGTTCAAACTATCTTAATATAAACATTCATATATATGATATCTACATAGGACAGCACTTTGTATGTCCATTGAAAAAAATAAATGGATAGAAATTATGTAGTTGAAAGTACAATTATAGAAATGAAAATGTCATACAAGAATTTTCAGACTACGAACTGGTAGAGGAAATTATCTGCAAATCTGAAAACATGTAAAATGACATTAGTCTGCAGAACAAAAAGGGAGTAAAAAAATTAATGAGCCTTTGATATGTTCTCGAAAATAATAACACACACAAACTGGAAGTATCAAAATGGAGGAGTGGGAGCAAGGGGTACAAAAAACATTTGACAAAGTAATTCCAAAATTTCCCAATTATGAAAAAGAAGTATTAATTTGTGCACTGAAGAGGTTCAACCAACTCTTCCAGTAATCTGTAAAGGCCATTCTGTCTGCTTCACTGAATCAAGAAACAGATAAAAATTGTAATAGACATATAACAAGTGCAGACAAAATTTACCACAAAGAAACTTCCCCCAAAAATGTCCAGCTTCAAATATATTCACTAATAAACTCCAGTAAACATTTAAAGACAATCAATCACTCACAAACATTTCTGAAAAAAATATAAAAGGAGGGGATACTCTTCTTGAAGGTTACCTTCATTATCTTTTAAAAGCTCTGCCACTAAATATAGTCTCATTAGAGGTTAGGGATTCAACATATGAATTTTAAGAGAACACAATTCAGTTCACAGCAGAAGGATAACCTAGAAGAAATGGACAAACAGCAAAGAAACAAGTTTCCCTTGTACAAGGGAAACTACACGGCATTGTTAAAAGAAAAAGACACAAAGAAATGGAAAACTATTACCTTCTCAAAGATTTGAAGATTTAACACTGTGAAAACAGTCATTTTACCCAAAGCAATATACAGGTCCAATACAGGTGCAATACCTATCAGTATCAACGACATTCTTCAGAGGCTTGCATATTCTGACTTAGCTTCAAAATATGCAAGAGTTTCAAAATGTACAAGAGTAAAGGACAGAACTTACATTCTGGGTTCATAAATAGCATGGTGATAAGTAAGATTTAAATTAGAACTCCAGTTTCCTCATCTGAAAAATATCAATAGCATTAACTAAAGGTGTTGCATACTATATACAGTTCCATAAACATTTTCTGGCATATAATAGATACTGAATAAACACTATATTCTTAATCTAAGCCATCCATTTGGCCCCAGCAATTAGCACTATGAGCAATATGTCTGGAGGACCTACACTCTCCCACTGCACAGAGATGTAGGTGCCTAAAACTGTGCCAATTCCAGGCCTGTATTTTAGTTGGTTCCACTAGGTAGGTACAAAAATAAACACATTGGAAAGACTGAGTTCATCTTTGTTATTTGCAGTTTTTTTCTATGTACTCTAGGCCTGGATTATGTCATTCCAAGGGGAGACACTGGGGTGTACAACAGTCTTTCTAATTGCAGTGGTCTAGGAGTCCCCTCCCAAAATGGTCATGCCTGATATGCCTGGTGGTGCTGCACTCTCTTGCTGTGTAGTTAAGCAGACACCAGAAAGTACACCATCTCCGGACCTGAGCTTTGGCTGACTCTCAAAGGCAGGCACAGACAAAAAAACAAAAAAAAATTGGCTGGGCAGATTGAACTCACTGTGGCTACTTAAGGTTTCTTTTTACATACTTTCTAAGTGAAAGTTGGAGGTTGTACAGTAGGGAATGGTGGGCAAACTTCCTAGGGTGGGCACAGACAATCCTGGGAGTCCAGAGACTGCACAGGGGATAGATGGATGTCTCTCCCCTCTGATTAAACCAGTCATCAGCCACCTGGGAGCTCTCTGCTGAACTGTTGAACCAGCTATACTCTCACTGAAAAAGTGTGCTCTCTCATTCTTGGGCCAGAGTGGTGAGAAAGCTGGGATAGACTAGAGGGGGAAGAATGGGTATCCTTCCTTGTGAACTGACATCAATCCTAACTTACTATTTCTCAATATTCCCTACCATAGCCAGTGATTCCTGGCTATCCTCCTTATTAAGAAACTGAACTACATGTCACCAGCTCCATTTTAGATGTAGCTGCTCCTGCCAGAAGCCTATCCTTATTTTTTCTTTAAGAAGTAATGACTCAAAAACCTTGTCTGTCCATAATAGTCCCCCAATACCCCTCATGTTTAAGCTAAAATTAATCTTAAGTGATCTCATTTAAGCAACTGGTTCATCTCAGTTATTGAAGAAAATCAAAGAAGTGAGCTAGGACTCAACTGGATTTGGCTGGAATGACTTCACATCCTATTTTCTCGGAAGCCTGTCCTGGCCACAAACATACCTGGCCAGATATTCATGAAGCACAGCCTTTAGACAATGTCAAACCTTTATTCTTTCAGAGTTTTATTCTTGTTGTTTTTCTTATTTTTTGCGTCTATAATATATTCTTCTTTAGTTACACACAAACCATACTCTGTCACTTCTGTTTTTGTTGTTGTTGAAGTTTTAAAAAGTTTTTATTAAAAAGTGTCAGTAAAACTTGTTAATCATGTTAAAATGACTATTAAAATTACAAGACAAAACATGTTTTCAGAGTTTCAGAAATGGGGAAGTGTGCAGGATTGAAAAGATTTGGCAAAACAGTCAATTTGTTGGAAGAGTTAGTGAAATTGTCTTTGGAACTTGTGTATGTGTCATGTTAGTGTCAAATCAGTATTTTTTTCTCCTAGAAAATATGACTTGACAAACTGGTGATAAAAATATTTGAACTCAGATATGCTTTGTTGAAAGTCATTGTTAGGTTTATTTGCTTTGTCATGTTATAGTTATTTTCCAAATTTTGACTTCCGTTTCATTTCTTAGTGTTTCCCCTGATTTCCTTCCTTCTTTGTTTCTGTCAAGAAAATGTCAGCATTTATTAGAAGGGGAAATATAATCAAAGTCACATCTTTACTAATAAGCAGTAGAAATAATTTGAAACATAATTCCAATCAATATTTTAGAGACTCTTCACTAATAAGTTAGCCGTAACTTTACATTTATTGTTGGATAGAGGGGGAAGGGTTTGCTTTTATAGTATCAGAAATTGGTTTAAGTCACTGATTAGCAAAAACCGTATAACTAAAACAGTGCTTTAAAGTGTAAAAGCAAGCAGGCATTATTTTTTAGAGGCATAGGGATGGAGAAAGATTCTTAGAGTAGGTTGCTGAAGAACAGGAACCTGCTAAGTATGTATTATCGCTACTTAAGAGAATTGTAAAGGCCTCAGAGCAGATGAGTGAGTGATGTGCTAGGAAGGATAGACCCTAAGTATTAAAGTTATTAAAGTGCCTATACTTTTCAGTGTCCCCTAGCTCCAAGTCTGATGTGAGAATTTGGGGGAACCAGAGGATCATAGGATCTCTGGACCAGAAATGAAGGCATTCTTAGATATGCAAGGAAAAAAAAAAAAAAACTAAATACTTAGGAGCAAATTTTACAAAGATGGTGAAGGACCTATACAATGAAAATTATAAGACATTGTTAAAATAAACAGAAAAAGACACAAATAAATGGAACCACATTCCCTGCTCATTGATTGGGTGAATTAGCATTGCTAAATGGCCAGCATTGCTAAAATGGCCACCTTACACAAAGCAATATCCAGACTCAATGCAATCCCTAACAATATTTCAACTGCATTCTTAAAAAAAAAAAAAAGAACATTACTTAAATTCATATGAATCCTAAAACACCACAAATAAGCCTGACAAAAAATAATAATGGTACAATCACATGCCAAGATTTTAAACTAAACTACAAAGTTATAGTAATCAAAACCATTTGGAATAGATTGAGAGCTCAGAAAAAAGACTTCATTTAAGATGGGAGTTGATTTACCACATATGACCCAAGAGGATACACTGGGGAAAGGGACTTTGACAACAATGATGGAACTGCATGGGATAATGCAAAGTGAAATAACTCAGAAGAAAAATACAAATATTGGATAGCTTCATTTATAAGTGGAATATAGATAAACAATTTAGAGTGAGATGAAAACAAATCAGTAATGAACCATATAAATTAGAACATTGAATTGGGGTAAAAAACAATTAGGCATGGTGGAAGATGTCCATTTGACAGTGTTGAACAACTATTGATGCCTTCATGGTAGATGAGGTATGGTAACATATTCTGAAGGAGTTGTGATCCTATAACTCTAAATCATATACAAGTGTTAAAACAATGTTACCTCAAGAGAAAAAAGGAGATGGAAGGGAGTAAGAGAGGGAGGGAGGGGGGGAAGGTAAGAGGCAGGGAGGGAGGGGGGAGGGATTGACTTGTTATTTTAGTTCAGATTTTAAATTTCAATAAATTTTTTTCAGAATGTGATGGCACTGAATAATCACAAAATGGATTTTTCTTATAATTCCACTTGTTCATTTTTAGCTGGTCCCTAATGGGCATTTTTAACCCTGCACAAAAATTTATTTTATTGGTCCAATAGTGTTATTCTGAATTTCTGACAAACTGAATATAAACTTAAAATTTGCTTTCTTCTAAAACATGTTAGAATTTAGTAAAGGAATACATAACATAAGCATACACAGACAAAGAAAACACAGAAATATAAAGATGAAACAAGATGTCTAAGCATTTCTGAAAGTGAAATGCAAATGGGAGAGTGGTAACTGACCAGAAAACCTAAGCTATGAAGAAAATGAGACCAGTATAACTTGCAAAGACCAGAAAAAAAAATAAAAAAGTGTACGTTCCAAATAAACAAGATGTTGACATTTGGCATTAAAAATCAAAGTATTGTTTCAAAGGCCATTAAAAATACATTAATTAGCTCTCAGTTTCATCCAAAGGAGGCAGGTTCTCTCACTTCAGAAAATGGTAGATATTTTCTCCTTAGGAAGATCTTATAGCCAAATAATTACATTATACTTAGCTTCCAATCTAATGAATGGTAGTGAGGTACAATGTGTAGTCATTATTTGCATGCTACACAGTGATACCCCAATATTTTTTTAAACCTGCTCCCATACTCTGCCCTACTGTCCAGACAAAGGACTCTGTAAACAAAAGTAAAAATACTCTAGATATTTCTCTAAGTAAAATTATTCTCACCTCTCACTACAGGATTGTCAATAATACTACAGTTTTTTAAACTTTATAATCTTTTATATTATTAATCAATTTTCCCCATTGTTTTAGGATGCTATTAGTAAAAAAAAAAAAAAGAGAGAGAAAGAGAGAGAGACCGGGTGGAGTGGAAGGATAAGGAGGAAAAGGAAAGTAAAACAATAACATGAACTTAGAGAAAACTGGAAAGCAAATAAAAATAATTACACATATTTAAAACACCAATAATCTTTTTTAAATATTAGTATTATATATGGATTTATATATTTATTTTACATGATAAATACTTACATGTTGCTTACATACTGACAAGGACTTTTCCATGCTTTAAAACTATTAATTAAGATTAAGAAAAAAGAAACATGTGGATATCTTGTATAAACATGTGGATACCACCAGAAAAGCATTCAAATGATAAGAGCTCATGAAAGATAAAATGATTGCCCAGTATAAAAATGCAAAAAATAAATTCAAAAAATATATACTAGCATGTAAAACAAAAAATAAATAAAATAGAATAGAGTATAATTAAACTGAATTAAAATGACCATGAATATCTATAATATGAATGTAGTGATTCATTATATAAACTTATATATGCACTCTTTTAAATTGCACATTAAATTAAAAATAATATGTTTCCAATAGAGCACAATCTAGGCACATTTCAGTGGAAAAGAAATTGACAAAACTTAATATGGGAATCAACCAAAAATATAAATAGTAAAAAGAATAAAATCCATGAAACAAAATGAAAGTGTTTTTTATGACATGGGGCATTACATTGTTAAAATTCAACAAGCATTAGAACTAATGCCTGAGCATGTTCGGGTACTGAATAAATATGTGAATGTCAAATGAATAAGTCTACACATACAATAATTACAGTGAAATGTAAAGCATATTGTACTGCAATAGTAATAAACTGTTACAAGACTGATGCCTTAAAACAATCCAAAGGCCAAGTCAACATAGGACATACCTTGCATCACTCTCCTTTACAAGAGGAATATAGGAAATAATTGAGAAAATCCTAGTAAAGGCTGGGATTAGAACACTCCTTGTATCTCAGAGACCAAAACAGACATTACAAATGAAGCTGGGTGAGCTAAGCTTCTTTGTGACCGAAAATGGTTTGAGAAGCAACAGCCTGGTACAGACAGAGAGGGCAGAGCTGTCAGCCAAACCAAAGGTATTGCAGCCAAAGGTATTTTTCAAGGACCAGGTACTTCCCAAGGTAAAATCAAAGGGTATTCATATGTGTGGGGACCCTGGCAAAGAAGAAAACAGAAAAAAGTGCTGTTTGCTCCCCTCCCCCATACCTCAAGATCTATACTATTGGGCCTTCCTGGTGGTCCAACAGATTTAGTCTCAACCTATGAAGTTATATGCAGCCACTGCAGCACGAGTTCAATCCCCAGCCAGGGAGATTCCCACATGGCACAGCAGACCTCTCCTGCTTTGCCCATTGCTCCCCTCAGCTGTGTGCTTCAGTCGCTCTGCCTGTTCTGCTCCTCGCTCTGTCTCTGGTGAATCCTCTCATTACCCCATACCTCTGGCCTATACCCCAGTTCTTTTATGCATAAATAAATCTTAAATATATATATATATATATGTGTGTGTGTGTGTGTACTGGTGCTGTGAAATATACCGACAGTCAAAAAAGAGGAATCACAGCAGGGTCAGGCATACAAACCAGGCCTCTTCTGACATATTCACCAGAGTGGCTGGTCCGCTCTGTGTACCTCCTCCTCCACATTGACATAGTATCAGTTCATTCAATATTCGTCAGTTTTCTGTGGTAACTATAGAAATCAACAGTAAACAAAAATATAAATAAAAAAGCTATAGGGCCTCCCTGGTGGTGCAGTGGTTGTGCGTTGCTCTGTGGAGCTGTCGGCAGCGCGCGATGCGAGTTCGACGCCCAGCCGGGGAGAATCCCACATGGTGTGGCAGACCTCTTCTGTCTCGCCCGCTGCTCCCCTCAGCAGTGTATTTCTTATCTGCCTGTTCTGCTCCCACTCTGCCTCTGATGAACCTTCTCGCTGCCCCACGCCTCTGGCCTGTACCCCAGTTTGTATGTAAAAAAAAAAAAAAAAAAAAAAAAGCTATAGCACTGTCTTACTGAAAAGAAAAATAAAATATAAGCAACTAAGTTGCTGATCCAGCTTTTAAAATAACAAGAAGAGAATAGTTTAAAAGATACCAGGCAAGGCAACTGAGAAGGCAGAGACATGTCCCATAAGGAAACTTGAGACGACTCCCAGATAATATGAAATTTTAAGGAGAGAATAACAAATATTCAGAAAACAAACTTAATAATGTGGAGGTTTATAACGGAATAGATTAAAAACATACAAAATATCTATCCTGAAGAAACTAAAAAGATATATGATAAAACTCAGAAAAGCAATACAAAACTCAGAAAAACAAGCTCACAAATAAAATTAATGAGCAGAAGGAAGATACTGAAACTATCCATAAGAAACAAAGAGATTTGAGAAGTGAAAAAACAAACAAGATCAAGAGTGTTATAGAAAGGTATGGGAGTAGAATTGACATAATAGAATAACCAATCAGTGAACTTGAGATGGAAACCCAGAAATGATTCAAGTGTAAGAAGAAAAAAAAATAAGGCTTTAAGAAAACAAATTCTGTAAGATCTGTCTGACTGCATAAGGAAAGGCAATATAAGGAAAATGGGTATCACAGAAAGTGAAGACAGGGAGAAGGTAGCAAGGAACTTATTCAAAAGGTATAATAGCTGAGAACTTCCAAACCTGTGGAAGGGATGAACATACCATTCCATAATGATAACAGAACACCTGGTTAAGGAAATGCAAACAGATTACAACAAATACATCAGAGAAACTATAAAACATTCAGGACAAGAAAAAATTACATATATACGCAGACTATTAAAGGCAACTAGCGAAAAGAAGCAGGTAACAAATAAAGGTATTCCCACAGACCATCAAGACTTTCAAGCAGAAAATCTCTAAGTCAGGAGAGAATAGAATAACATATCCAAAATGTACCTTCTTTGCCATGCTCTTTCCCGTGCCCTGTAGAAGGAGGTGTTGTGGCTTTAATTTTGGGATCATCCTTCTTTATTAATAATTAATTTATTAATTTCTTCCAGATGACTGGAGTATTGATAGTCTTTGGTGGGGAGAAGACATTCGGGCTGGGGAAAATATACTATTATTTCTCTCTACAATCAAGTCTAGCTCCACTCAGTACCCAGTGCCTACTTTGCAGGTCCCCGTATCAGTATTGCTGGACTCCATGGTTCACAGGAGATTTCTGTCCAGTCTTAGAAGAAAAGTGTGTTTGTGTTGGGGGTTAATACTAGTGGGGGTGGGGACAGATGGGAGAGGATTGAAAGGAAGGTGCTCTACTGCATTTACATATTAGACAAATGTTTGGGGCTGATCAACTTGTTCCAGGGTTCAGTCAGGAAACAATGTATTATTCCTACACAATGTGCCAGTCTGGGCATCTGGGCATATACCATGACTTTTCTGAGTTTCCCCTGCCAGGAATAGCAACACTATGCTGAAGGCTCTCCTCTCCTCCCCTGCTTCAAAGACTTAGTGAGTAACAGAGCATCTACCTTAAGGAGAAAAACGTGTGGGTCAATCCAGCAATGCTGGCTATGAGATGGTGAGGTTAAGCTGTATGTATAGGTTACAGTTGCACTTGAAGGAGAGGTTTGCAGGTACAGAATGATTCAGCCATATTCAACCTCATCCTTCATTACTTCACATTTAAAAAAGAAAAGAAAAACAGAAACACAAATCGAAAGTTAAAATGGAATCTGAGAGGACTTCTACTTTCAGACAGAACTCATTACTAGTACTGGATTTAATCTCCTGCCCGAAAAAAGAAAAAGAAAAAGAAACTTAGAAATGAAACAAAAACATATGATAACATGTAGACTTCATAAGCAGCATTTTCAGTGCAGAAATAAAGTGAGGCCAGAAGTAAATATCCCCACAAGGTCTGACAGAGTCACTTAAGAAGAACCAGTTCTTGGGTGAACTCTATACTCTGGACCAATATATATGCCCCCTTTCCTGTCTCTTGAGTATCAAAGGTAGTAAAAATGCACTACCATTGCTAGCCCCACAATATTAATCCTTTCATTGTTTTTACTACCCTCACCCTATCCTGCCCTCTAAAAAGAACAGCTATCAAATTTTCCTTGATTACTGTGTGTGAATATTCCATATAATTCCTGCAGGAACTCTGACTGTTGCATTGGCATAGACTCTAGGACACAAATATTACTAAGCACATCTTTTTTTGGCGTGTAATTTATATAAAAATTTAATGTTAAATTTAAGTTTTCTTTTTTTAATTAAAATAAGCAATGTTTTTTTTTTTTGTTTGTTTGTTTTTTCCCCCCCTAGGGAAATTCCATAGTCTAATGGCAAATTTGTCTCTATATTTTCTGTGAACAGAGATTCCCAAATAAATAATCAGTGTTTGACAAGATTTACTTTGGGTCAAGGGGAATCTGTCTACAAAGTTTAGTTGAAGATTTTCATAATACTTCAAGGGATGGCTGTGTAGTTCAGTTATTGTAGTGTAAAGTGAAAGAAATGATGTTGAGAGAATAGTACGTAAGTCAAGCTCATACTTTGTGGCATGGGATCATTGAAAATTTAAATTAAAGCAGTTTACTAATTTTCTTTAACCTTTTTAGCCACTGCAGTCTTGCATGTGGCAAGGGAGCTTTCTCGTGGCAGAAAAGAGAAGAGCTAGTTCACAGTTAATTTTACAAATTGCTTTAAAAAGGTCATTTATGTCTTGATACCTTTTTAAATCTATATTCAGAAAAAAAAAGAATACAGCTGTCAGTCATTTTTTTTAATTTAAACAACAGCATGTAGAATTAAACTTTATATACATGATTTCTCTGTGTTTTAGCATTTCTTTTAGTTCCTTTCCAATCCAATTTTTACAGGCAGAGTTCTTTATAAAAACTGTGACTGGTTCTTTGCCAGTGACTGTCTTATTGATAAATTATAGCTACAGATCCTTTCCAGGCTCTGCTATTGTAGAAAATTCCTGTGCTTTGGGGCACTACTACCAAAGCTTGAAAAGACATTCAGAACAACACCCTGTAGTTGCACGGAAAAAAAAAAAAAAAAGAAAGAAAGAAAGAAAAAAAAGTGTTTCAAATTTAGCCCTATATTCTGAACACAGGACTAAACTTTCTAGAAATATTCCTTAGAGAACATTTCTTAGAGAATAAAAATCTTAGCTTTCATGGATAACAAGAGTAACTGGGTAAATATAAATACACTGGACACCAGCCAACCTGTACTTTACTACATGATGTGAATACAAAGAAAGTAAAATAAAATGATGTGGGGTGGAAGGGGTAAGGACTCTAAAATTCAACCTAGACTAGTGAGAAGTTCACTTCATCATGAGTGAGAAATATTATTAAAATCAGGAATCTTGTTAGTTCTAGTTGTATGATCACTGATAATTCCTGACGAACACATCACCTGCTATGTTTGGGAAATCACTATTTTCTATATAAAATGAGTTTATAATTATTCTGATTTAGATTTATTTAAGTTCAGGACTCAAGCTTCCACTTGAGGTCTTCAATTTGATCTCTTGTAACACGCTGAATTCATGAAGACTTTCTTTTTACAAGTCAGTGGCCCAGTGTTTGAAAGTTGCTAACAACTACAAAATATGTTTTATTTTCAAGAAAAATAAGAGATATACTGTAGCAATGTAGATTATTTAAGGGCACAAACTCAGGAGTCATACTGCCTTGAGTAAAATATGGAGATGTCTTCAGTTACTGGCCGTATCATTTAAGGTCACACAGTAACTTATCAGGGCTTCCATTTAATCTTCTGGTAAACAGTTAATAAAACTACCTACTTAGGGGCCTCCCTGGTGGCACAGTGGTTAAGTGTTGCGCTGTGAAGCTGCAGCGGAGATGCAAGTTCGATGCCCGGCCGAGGAGAGTCCCACATGGTGCGGCAGACCTCTCCTGCCTTGCCCGCTGCTCCCCTCAGCAGTGTATTTCCGTTGATCTGCCTGTTCTGCTCCCCGCTCTGTCTCTGGTGAACCCCCTCGCCTCCCCACGTCTCTGGCCTGCACCCCAGCTTGTATGCAAAAATAAATAAATCTTAAAAAAAAAACTACCTACTTAGTATTGCTATCTTTTGTAAAATGCTTAGAACAGTAGTGAGTATAAAACACTATAAAGTGAATACTAAACTATTCTGCATTTCTTCAACAGATTCTAGTGTACCTCGGTTCTTCTTAATTTGATGTTTAGACTAGAAAACCAGTGCTTCCAGTATGATTGAAAATGTGGTTCCTTTGTTTATTCTCAATGTGTTATTTCAATGTTTGAAGTTATCATTTTAGGAACTAGCATCCACATTTTGAGTATTGAATGAGGACTCAAAACCTGATGTTTTGCTTTCCGTCTCATTCTGAGCTTATTAATTTACTTATCTGACCACAAAAAAATAGGACCTCTCATTTCTCCATCACATTGCATCTAATTGAGCCCAAATGCCTTCAAAAAGAGTATAGATTGACCCACATGACAAATTAATTATCTTTGGTAAACATTAGTTCTGTTCATCAAATTTTAAAGATTCTTTACTTTCCTGACAACTTCACTTTCTTGCCCTACTTTGACCAATTAGATGATAGTGGGAAGTAACACTTTTTGATGTAAGTTTACAATATGCTCTCCCTTATTTACTTTAGTGAAGAAATTATGGAGGTGACTCAGCTCATCTACAGCAGGAATGAAGCATGAGCACCAAAAAGAACACTGAAATTCAGATAACACAGACATGTAAAGTATAAGGTTTTACCTGCTTATAAACCTAGTAAATTAACCTGCTACAATTTCAGGTATATATATTGACAGGAGAACATAATACTTCTGGATCAGAAGCATATGCCACTTATTACTCTAAGCAAAAAGAGAAGCCAGAGCAATTTCATCCAATTCTTAGGAAACAAGATACACGCCAGTTTATCTGTGCATGCAGAAAAAGAAACAAAAAGGTTTATATGGACTGCTGGTACATCTGCCTAGCATTAAGTATTTCTCTCCAAAGAAAAAGGTGTCTCTAGAGTTATTACCCTGAATTATAAGCGAATGTTAGAGGAGAAGAAGAGCTTTGCCTCTTCAAATCTCTCCAGAGAAATACACTATCTCGTTTCTGGATTATTTTTCCAAACATTTTCATAGCTCAAGCAGCTTGGACTTCAAATTCATGGGAACATCACTGGAACATTATCTCACAATATTATTGTGATTTGGAGTTCATTTTATCTAACATACTTAATATCAAATATTTATATAATCCATACTTATTTTTTCAAGATTTATTTATTTATATATACAAGCTGGGGTGTAGGCCAGAGGTGTAGGGTAGTGAGAGGATTCACCAGAGACAGAGTGGGGAGCAGAGCAGGCAGACTGACTGAAGTACACTGGTGAGGGGAGCAGTGGGAGAGGCAGGAGAGGTCTGCTGCGCCATGTAGGAAACTCTCTGGCCGGGTATCGAACTTGTGCTACAGTGGCTCTGGATAGCTTCATAGTGCTGTGCTTAACCCGTTGCGCCACCAGAGAGGCCCTTATACTTAATT
Source organism: Scalopus aquaticus (assembly GCA_004024925.1). Taxonomy (NCBI): domain Eukaryota; kingdom Metazoa; phylum Chordata; class Mammalia; order Eulipotyphla; family Talpidae; genus Scalopus; species Scalopus aquaticus. The sequence continues at coordinate 282,638 of PVIJ01000337.1, forward strand.
TTTTTTTTCAATCAAGCAAACGTCTGACATATCCTAGAGACATTTGTTACTTTAATTTTAATAATATAACCAAAAACATAACGAGCAACTACCAGGTTGTGACAGAAAAATGATACCTAAGGGACCAGAGGTGGTCTGTTTTACACACACACACACACACACACACACACACACACACACACACACACAAATGTGAGTCAGGTCTAAAACTAGCAGAGGTGTTCAAAGAGGTCCTGAAGTAGAGCTAATCATGTGCTGATAATGGATAGACATTATTAGAAAATTACAAGACAATGATAAGCATAAGCAGATAGAATTAAACAAAGCATAAGCAGATAGTTCTGAAAAAAATTCAAAAAACAAAAACACACAAAGAAAACATTCATTTCCAGAAATAGCCTGTATCGAAGATTCTGGATGTCAGTTTCACCAATTAAAGGCAATAATGCAAAATTTGTTAGGAAAGTATGGTTTTCCTAATCCAGAAATGATGAAGACAAGTTCTAGGTAAATTGCTTCTGCACCCTTCAAGAAGTGAATCATTGAACACTGGGATGTGGAGGTGAGCCACTTCTGCCGTCATAATACCCACAGTTATAATTTAGCCAGTATGACATCATAAAGAAAATGCCATACACTATCCCAAAGCATCAGGAAGATGGTCTTCAGTGAATCCTAAATGATAACATTCTCTGGTCCCTGTGTTAAAGTAAACAACACCTGAGGGGAGAATCCTATACCTCTGAAACCCAACGTTGTAAACTGTTACCTCAATACAAATAAAAACTACTTCCTTCTTTGCTCCCACATTTTCAAAATTTGCACATAAACCATTCATGTCTGACTCCCTCTATAAGTTGTAAAACACCTTGGGCTGTACAGGACACTCAATGATTGACTTATGCTAATCAGGCTGTATTACCAATACCACTAGACACCTAAGCCAAAACAGAAGATATGAATACCAAAGTAAGCCAGGCCGTTCTACCAAGATGAAGTGGATGCAATAGGTGGTCACAAAGACAATAACTCAATACACTGTGCTGCAACAGATTTTTATATAATTGTATTAGGTTATTTCCCCCTCTTTTATAATTCTCCTGAATATCAAAACATTAGTCACTGCAAGCTTGTATACATTAAAAATGGTGGATGGGGGCCTCCCTGGTGGCACAATGGTTAAAGTCTCAGTGCTATCAAGCTATTGCCAGCCACTGTGGCCGAGTTTGATCAACCACAAGGGAGCTAATCCACATGGCACAGCAGACCTCTCCTGTCTTGCCCACTCCTCCCTTCAGAAGTGTATTTTAGTAGATATGCCTGCTCTGCTCCCCATTGTCTCTGGTGAATCCTCTCACCCCCTGCACCTCTAGCCCACATCCCAGTTCTTGTATGCATAAAGAAATAAAAATAAATCTTTAAAAAGTATGGTGGTGGACCTCCCTGGTGGTGTAACGGGTTAAGTCGCAGCACTATGAAGCTATCTAGAGTCACTGCAGCACAAGTTCGATACCCAGCCAGGGAGATTCCCACAAAGAGCAGCAGACCTCTCCTGTCTCTCCCGCTGCTCCCCTCAGCAGTGTATTTCAGTCGATCTGCTTGTTCTGCTCCCCACTCTATCTATGGTGAATCATCTCACCCCACCTTGGCCTACATCCCAGCTTGTATGCATAAATAAAATAAATCTTAACAAAAAATTATGGTGGGGATGTCTCAATCTGTTTGGGAACTATAACAGAATACCAGTGACTGCGTTGCTTACAGAAATTTACTACAGTTCTGGAGGCTCAGAAGTCCACCATTAAGATGCCAGCAGAAATCTGTGTCTTGTGAGAGTCTGCTGTTTCAAAGATGGTCATCTTAATGTGTTCTCACATGGCAGGAGAGAAAGATGTTGTCTAATATCCCTTTTACAAGGACACTAATCTCATTCATGAGAGCTACATATTCACAACTTCATCACTTCCTAATGACTTCAAACCAAAATATCATCACGTTAGGAATTAGGATTTCAACATTTTGGGGGGACACACACATGCAATTTATAGCAGCTGTCTGGTTGGTACTTAAGCATTGCCAACTTTAATACACTTACAATTCAACTCATATTTTATGAGTGGAGCATTTGAACTCAATCTTATCTGTTCTAAAAAAAAATATATAGCAGTACTGTTTAAACTCAAGAATCCTTGAGAATTTCTTTCCTATAAAATTCAAAAGGGCAAAGTATATTCATTGGTCTAGTTCTTCCACATGAAATAAAGTTTATGATCTCTGAGGTTAAGCACAGGAGTTGACAACATGATTTAAACACCCCTGGCCTCTTAATGTGTAATGCTTATCTAACAGGTAATGCTTACTGTCAATGGCAACCTAAGAAATCAAGGCTTATTTCACCCTTTCTGAGAATCATGTCAGAGTCTTGATTCCTCACTGCATTATTAAAGGCAAATATATAATAGTACTCACAATTCTGAAGAAAAACAACAACAACAAAATAATATTCTTTTTCAAATGTACGTAGTTTGTCAATTAATAATTATAAAAATAGTAACTGTTCTGAAGAATTTGGGGTATTTTTATTTGTGGTCATTGTCCTCTGGATAAAAAGTGATTCTGAATTTGACAATGACTTGCAGTATACTGTTTGAGAACATACTCTTTTTAAGAGGTTGAGCAGTATACTTTGTAGTACTACTTCTATGTGACATTCTTCTATGTGAATGGACAATGTTAAAGGAAAAAAATCAAGCTTCCATAAGAGACCTATTCTTTTCAGGTTAACCAAAGAATTTATTTTGTCATTATAATGTAGCTTTTCTTTCTCATTGCTTTGTTTCTTCACAGCCTATTACAAAGTTTGGTAGTTTCTCTTAGATAAAATTAAATCTGTCATTCAATAGGCGTTTGCACTTTGAAAGAATAGGAATAAACACTCACAGAATTTCATTAAATTTTCCCTAGTACTATATTAAGAACCAAGTAGATGCATGTTTATTATTATGAAGTTTCATTTTAAAAGAAATCTTTCAAATGAGAGGCATTTGAGTTCCAATATGTAATTCAAAAAATTATTCTTCCAAATCCCATAGCACTTTGTAATATTCATATCCTAGTACAGATCACACTGAGATATAACATGGTAAGAATTGGTCTTTCACATCCCAACTTCAGGATATAAATTCCTAGAGGGCATCTTTATATTCCTAATGGCTATGCCAGTGCTTAGCACATGAAAAATTCCCCCTAAATACTTGTTAAATGAAGGAATCAACACATCCATTCTATTTTTCTTTCTAACTCCATAACAAGTGACAATTACATAGAAAATTTCTAAAATCTGAAATTCCCAATGACATAATTTAAATTTTTCTTTTTTTTAATTTTATTTTATTATTTTTATAATGTTTGCTTTCATATTGTTGCAATAAACATAGGGTGCAGGGATTATTTTGAAATAATGTTTCTGTGTCCTTTGGGTAGATCTCTAGGAGTTCAATTGCTAGGTCATATGGTAGATTCATTTTTAGTAGTCCAAGGAACCTCCAAAAGCTTTCCATATAGTGGTTAGACCAGTTTACATACATGCCCACCAAGCAGTGTAGGAAAGTTCCTTTTTCACCACACCTTCACCAGCATTTGTTGTTGTTGTTTTGTTTTTTAATGTTTAATGTGTGCCGTTCTTACTGGTATAAGGTGGTATCTCATTCTGGTTTTGATTTGAATTTCCCTGATTATGAGGGATGTTGAACATTTTTTCACATGCCTGTTGGCCATTTGCATTTTCTCTTTGGAGAAGTGTCTTTTGAGTTTTTCTGCCCATTTTTTGTCTGGGTTGTTTACTGTGTCTTTGTTGAGTCCTGTGAGTTTTTTGTATATATTTGTGATCAGTCCCTTATCTTTAGGATGGAGTGCAAAAATTTTCTCCCAATCAGTAGGGTGTCTCTTTGTTTTGGTTAGTGTCTCTTTTGCTGTACAGAAGCTTTTTAGTTTGATGTAATCCCAGCTGTTTATCTTTTCCTTCACTTTCTTTGCTTTGGGGAATGAGTCTTTAAAGATGTTAATAAAATGTAAGTTTGTAGTGTTTTACCTATATTTCCTTGTAAATATTTTATGGTTTCAGGTCTTCTGTTCAGATCTTTTATCCGTTTTGAGTTTATTTTTGTGCATGGTGTGAGGTAGTGGTCTATTTTCATTCTTTTGCTTATGGGTGGTCCAGTTTTCCCGGCACCACTTATTCCTTGTTCCATTGTAGATTCTTTGTTCCTTTGTGAAAGTTCAGTTGTCCATACATGTGATGCTTTATTTCTGGGCTTTCTATTTGGTTCCATCGGTCTGTGTATCTGTTTTTGTTCCAGTCACATATTGTTTTAATTATTATGGCTTTGTAGTATCATTTGAAGTCTGGGAGTGTGATTCCTCCATTTTCCTTTGTTTTAATCAAGAGAGCTTTGACTGTTCGAGGTCTTTTGTGGCTCCATATGAATTTCATCAATATTTATTCTATTTCTTTGAAGAATGCCATTGGAATTTTTATTGGAATAGTGTAAAATCTGTAAATTGATTTTGGTTGGATGGCCATTTTAATGATGTTAATTCTTCCTATCCATGAGCAGGGGATGTCTCTCCATTTCTTTGTGTCTTCTATTTCTTTTAATAATGTTTTACAATTTTCTTTGTACAGGTCCTTCACCTCTTTAGTTAGTTATATTTCCAAGTTTTTTTTTTTTTCTTTCAATTGTAAAGGGGATGGTTTACTTGATTTCTTCTTCTTTAGAGTGATTGTACACAGGAAGGCTACTGATTTTTGCATGCTGATTTTGTATCCTGCTACTTTACTAAACTGATTGGTTGTCTTGATTATTTTTTGTGGAGTTTTTAAGGTTCTTTATGCATATTATTATATCATCTACAAATTACATTACATTAAATGATTTTTCAGATGTTGAACCATTCTTGTGCAAGAGGAATAAATCCCACTTGATTATGGTGTATCCCTTTGATACATTGTTGGATTCTGTTGGCAAGGATTTTGTTGAGGACTTTTTCATCAGTTTTCTTTTTTGCAGTGTTGTCTTTGTTTGGTTTTGGTATTAGTGTAACGTTGGCTTCACAGAATGTATTTGGTAGTGTTCTTTCTTTCTCATTTTTTTAAAAGATTTATTTATTTACGCATACAAGCTAGGGTACAGGCTAGAGGCGTGGGGCGGCAAGAGGGTTCACCAGAGACAGAGTATAGAGCAGAACAGGTAGATCGACTGTAATACACTATTGAGGGGAGCAGCAGGTGAGGCAGGAGAGGTCTGAAGTGCCATGTAGGAATGTCCTGGGCCGGGCGTGGAACTCGTGTCATGGCCGCCGACAGCTCCACAGCACAGTGCTTAACCGCTGTGCCCCCAGGGAGGCCCTTCTTCTCAATTTTTTGAAAGAGTTTGTGTAGGATAGGCACTAATTCATTTCTGAATGCTTGGTAGAATTCATTTGGAAACCATCTGGTCCTGAACTTTTGTTTTTCGGGAGTGTTTTGATTACTGTTTCAATTCTGCTGCTTGTGACTGGTCTGTCTGGGTGTTTTATTTCTTCTTTATCAGTTTTGCATGATCATATCATACTAGGAATTTCTCCACCTCCTCTAGATTGTTGAATATGTTTGCATATAGATTTTCATAGTAATCTCTGATTATTCTTTTGATTTCTACTGATTCTGTTGTAATTTCTCCTCATTCGTTTATGATCCTATTTATTAGGGTTTTCTCCCTTTATTTCTTTGTGAACCTTGCTAGAGGTTTGTCTATTGTTTTTTTCTCAAAGAACCAACTTTTGGTTTCATAGATCTTTTTATTGTATTTTTAAGTTTTATTTCGTTTATTCCTGCTTTGGTTTTCATCATTTCCTTTCTTTTACTGCTTTTGTTGTTGTTGTACTTTTCTAGCTCTTTGAGATGGGAGATTAGGTTATTTCTTTGAGTTGTTTCTTGTTTCTTGACGTGAGCCTGTATTGTTATATACTTTCCTCTTATTACTTCTTTTGCTGCATCCCTTGCATTCTGGAAAGTGGTGTCCTCATTGCCATTCAGCTTAAAGAATTTTTTTTAATTTCCTCCTTGATCTCCTCTCTACTTCAGTGGCCTTCCAGTAGTGTGGATTTCATTCTCCATGAAGTGAGATGGTTCCTTGTTTTCTTTTCATGATTTATTTCTAGTTTGATGCCTTTATAATCTGAGAAGATGGTTGGAATGATTTTAATCTTAATGTATCTGTTGATGCTTGTCTTGCGGCCCAGTATGTGATTGATTCTAGAGATTGACCTGTGCACACTTGAGAAAAATGTGTACTCGAATTTTGGTGGGGGGGGGGTACAGTTTTCTATAGATGTCTGTTAGGCCCATGAGGTCTAGGTCTTTATTTAGGGCTCTAGCATCCCTGTTTAATTTTTATTTTGTTGATCTGTCCATTGGTGAGTGGGGTGTTGAAGTCTCCTACTATATATGTATTTTCTCTGATGTCTGTTTTCAGAGCTGATAGTAATTGTCTTATATATTTTGTTGCTCCTTCATTTGGTGAGTATATGTTGATGAGCATTATATTTTCCTATTGTATTGTCCCCATAATAACAATGTAGTGTCTATGTCTTTTTATCTTTTTTAGTTTGAAGTCTATTCCATCAGATGTAAGTATAGCTGTCCCTGCCTTCTTTTTTGGTCCATTTGCTTGTAGAATTGTTTTTCCAGCCTTTTACTTTCAGTCTGTGTTTATCTTTGTACTTAAAATTGTTTCCTGCAGACAAAATAGAGTTGAATATTTTTTTTTTAATCCAGCCTGCTACTCTGTATCCTCTAATTGATGAGTTTAGACCATTTCCATTCAGAGTTAATATTGATACGTTGGTGTATTTGTTATTTTGTTTGTCATTCTGTGGTTTTATTCCTTGCCTTAGTCTGTTCTTCTTAGTCATTCCTCTGTTGGTTTTTACTTTAGAACTTCTTGTAGTATTTTTTGAAGTGAGGGTTTAGTATCAATGAATTTCTGGAGATTCTGTTTGTCTGAGAAGATACTTATTTTTTCTTCATAGAGAAAGGAGAGCTTTGCAGTGTAAAGTATTCTTGGTTGGCATTTGTTGACCTGGAGTTTGTTGAATAAGTCACTCCATTCTCTTCTTGCCCCTGGTGTTTCTTTGGAAAAGCCCGATTGGTTTTCCTTTGTATGTTATCTGTTTCTTCCACCTCATCAGCTCCATTATTTATTCCTTGTCTTGGACTCTTGGTAGCTTTATTATTATGTGTCTTGTTGTAGATTTTCTTTTGTTGTGGTAATTTGATGTTCTTCTAGAGTCCTGTATGTCAATTTTCATCTCTTCATTCTTGGGAAGTTTTCTTCAATTATCTTCTTGAATAGTTCCTTATTTACTTGGTTTTTCTCCTCACCTTCTAGGGTATCTATATCTCTTACATTCCTTTTCTCATGGTGTCAGATAGTTCTCAAAGTGTTTCTTCATTCTTTCTCCTTCATGCATCTCTTTCCTTTTTTTCAGTTCTTTTTATATCTGTATTTTTGAGAGTACTGATCCATGTTTCCATTTCATCAATTCTGTTTTCACTGCTTTTCTCTCAGTTCTTTAGCTCTTCCATTAGTCTTTTAATCTTGCTGCTGCAGCACATTCCTCACATCCACAGACCTCCCCGATGTGGGTTGCAGATCCCCCTGATGGTGGACAGGGCCCAGGCCATTCCCCAATGTGGCGCTGGGCCGTAGATGCCCCGCTTGACAATCTCTTCCTGCTATCTGACTGCAGGACCTTTACTCTGACCTCTCCATTGCTGGAGGGGGAGGGGGAGGGACTTCCGGTTATGGTGCATAGCTACAGTTTACCTGGGTTCAGCGAACCCTTGATGGTAGGCCACAGATTCCCCTGATGGGAGCCCAAGCCATTCCCAGATGTGGTGCTGGGCTGCAGATGCCCCGCTTGGTGACCACTTCCTGCTCACCTCTGACTGCGGGACCTCTCAGTTGCTGGAGAGAAAAGTGGAGAGCCTCTTTTTTTATTTTTTTCTAGCATTTCACTTAACTTTTTTATTCTTCACAATAGATTTGTTCAAATACAAGCATATACAATTTAGATTTGTTTTCCCCGTTTTCATAGTTCTCTGGACAAGCTGTTTTGAAGCTTCCTTTTTTCACGTTATAATATATCTCAGATTTGTTCATATCAAAACACAACAAAGGACTTCTACAGATTTCAACAGCTAAATAACATTTCACTATATGAATGACAAAATAATTATTTGATGATTACTCTATGGATTGACTTTAGACTCTCAATCTTATGCTATAACCAACAACATTATGAACAAATAAAATGTATAGGTCATTTTTCTATATATGGAATATTGTCATCTCTCAGTCTCTTAGGGATATTGTATCCTGTGTCCACTCCCTACACTCAGAGATACTAAGGTGCCCAAATGATCATGTCCTTTATGTAGAATGGTATAGTAGTTGCACTAACCTATATTCATCCTATCATAAACTTTAAATCACCTCCAGATTGCTTATAACAACTAGTTCAATACAAATCCCTTGTAAAGTAATTGTCATGCTATGTGGTTTATGGAGTAACAAGAATAAAATATCTGTACAGTTTCATTTTTGCTCAGTATGGTCACAACCATGTTCACTATGGTCACAACCATCATAAGCATAACTGCAGAGTTTATGCAGCTGGAATCCATGGATATTGAGAGTGGCTGTACAATGTGAAACAAATTCTTAAAATCAGAATCAATGGATCAAAAGAACTTTAGTTTGTTCATAGAGCAATTACATTGCCTTCCATGTGGAGTGTGCCAATGTACCCTCCCACTAGCAATGAGAGAGAGTTGACAGTTTTATGCATATTTGCCAAGAGAGTGAGTTATCAAACTTGGATTTTTGCTAAGCTTACAGGAAATAAAAACAACAAAAAAACATTACCTCAGTGAAGTTCTAGTTTATATTTTTTTTCTTTTAATGAATGATATTGAACGTCTCTTCATATGTTTAAATGTCCTTTTGAACTTTTGCTCATTTTTCTACTTTGCTAAAATGTGGCTGCTATTTTTGTAGGTGATCTTTTTAAAGCAGTGAGAGGAGACCTGCTAATTGATCTCTATGATAATGTACTATAAACATTTTCTTAGATTTTCATAATTAATTTGATTTTGTCTATGCATTTATATTATCTAAGTTTGAAAGTGGTGATTTATTTTTATTTTTTACATATGGAAAAACTGGCTTGTGTTCACAAGTTTTAAAATGGAGGTCAAGGGCCTTCCTGGTGGCACAGTGATTAAGCGCTGTGTTGTGGAGCTGTCAGCAGCAGTGACGCGAGTTCGATGCCTGGCAGGGAAGAGTCCCACATGGCACGGTAGCCCTCTCCTGCCTGGCCCACTGCTCCCCTCAGCAGTGTATTTCTGTAGATCTGCCTGTTCTGCTCCCCGCTCTGTCTCTGTCTCTGGTGAGCCCTCTTGCCGCCCCACGCCTCTGGTCTGTACCCCAGCTTGTATGCATAAATAAATAAATCTTTAAAAATAAATAAATAAAAATGGAGTTCCAAGAAGACTATGGTAGAGTGAAAATAACTGGATCACCTGTTCCAGATACTCACTGAACTACAGTAAAATAAAGACCCCCCCCCCAAAAAAAAAAAAAACAATGCTGAAGAAACATGGACAACAGCAGCACAGGATCAACAATCTGCTGGAAAGGGGTAGGAAAACTTTAAGAGAATTTTGTTTAGAGTGATAACAGAAGTATAACTCACAAGAGGGAGAAACAGTCACTGTGCAGAGTCCCCTTTACAGATACTGACTCGACATATGGGCACATCAAGACTCCTGAGACCAAGCAAGAACTGCACTGGACAAGGGAGTGTGTGAGCTGACCCCCATGACAGAGGGTACACTGTTGGAGAGCTCCAAGGCTAGGGGTACAGAGTATGGACTACTAAACATTTTAGATGCTCATTTTAGAACTGTAGTCGATATTGGATCACAGTACCTGAGTCTCCTTGTAGAACAGACTACTACTGGAAGCTGAGCCTAAGATATTCAAAACACCTGCCAACCTCCAACCAAAAGCTAAAACCAAAAGAAAAAGTGCTTAAACAGACTAGAGCACAAGCACCTACTCACAAGAGGATCAAAAACCCCAGGACTGATGCATTGTTGGAAAAGAAATGGGAACAAACCCCAATCTATGATTACATATGTTGTGCCAGCCTGTTTTGCCAGCTTGGCACCAATGCTGGTTCCCTATGATTCATGCAGATGGGCAAGAATGAGTCCTGGAGCCCTCAGTGGCTTTTTATTATATCTTTCTTGTGAGGCAGGCAGGTGCAGAGCAGGTAGGGTGGCCAGGGGGCCAGAAGGCTGGCAGGCCTCCTAGCTCCCGGGAAATCTTCCTTTTCTCAGGGCTCTCTGCTGCCCCCGCTTCTGTCATACTGCTCTCACTGCTGCAGTGTTCTTTCTTCCTTGTGTTCTTTCTGCACCTCCCCCCCCACCTATGACATCACTCCTATATAGCATTCCTCCAGCCCCAGGCGCACCCACTCCCACAAGTGCACTCCACTACGCTACACCATGCAACGCCACGCCCTTTTTCAGGCACCTGCCATCAGGCAGGCACATGGGCCTATAGAGGCCCATCACCAAAGGGGTTGGTGGAAAATCCTGATAATTCTTCTGCCTATCCTACACCATATCAAGTACAATCCATGCCCAGTGTTACATGCAGTGTTTAAACTAGCCTAGAGTAGAAGTGGACACAAGATTATAAGAGACACTTTGACTAAGGAGCTGGCCTACAGGAGGGGATTGCCATGGATATCCCTCACACAAATCTGACACCCATAGCACAATAGGTAGTTCAGCTTGCTGAATCTGTTGGAAGTTTTTTTCATGAATCACGGTAGTTTTGAAAGACGGGAACCTTATATTCTCATAACTTTAATTAAACATGTAAATCAAATGATTTGTTAGGCAAGTACCTTGAGATGCAGCATTCTACGTGGCTATGTTGACATGCAAATATTATAAGTAGAAGGAAAGATAAAGAGGAGAATTATTGTGCATTACTAAGAGAAAGTCGCTACCTAAAACAGAAAAAAAAAATTCCAAAGAAAATATACTATAAATATATGAAAGATCTTAGTATAGCAATATATCAATATGAATAATGGGCTGAAATCCTTAGGTTTAACAAAGATAAACTATTCATATGTTAACAAGAAGACACCAAGGATGCCAAATATCCAAATCAAAATGACATAGATATGTTCTTTGAAGAACATCTCACTCATATGATCTTTTACTTTTAAAATATAAGAAAATCACGGATAATAGAGAAAACACTTTAGTATGTAAGAGCTCTTTACTGTATGGTAATGTAGTTATTAAATCAGAATCAGTGTAACATATTCTATACATAATTTCTGTTCTGTCTTTATCCATATGACCTTGACACTCCACCTATAAGGTGTTTCACTTAAAAGGTACTAAAATAATCTTACTCCTTAAAATTAAGAGATCAAACTGCTGCAACAGAGTCTATGTTTTTGTAAAATATAGCATAAAATTATGAATTATAATGAATTCTCATTAAAAATAATCTTTACTAAAACTAAAGACTCACTATGCAGTAATAAAATTCTTTAATTTTTCTAATTTAACTTTGAATTTAAAAAATAAATTACACTTAAATATTACATGCTGAATATCTAGTAATGACCATAATTTAGAATAACAGTAAGTTAATATTATCCTTCTAAAATATATTGAGCCCTTATACTTTTAATACTATCATATTGATAAAACAGATTTTATAGTACTTCATGATTTTTCTTATTAATCATCTCAATGTCCCTATGTAAATATTACTCATTTCTTTATTTTACAAATAAAGAGTCTGAAGCACATGAAACTGAAATTTGGGTCCATTTCTTCCATATTTCTGTTTCTCTAAAATGGTTTGATCAACTCACTTGCAAATATTTTCTAGAAAATGCTTTTTACTTTAATAATACAAAACTATGGCAAATGGAATTTAATGTATTCTTTCCTTTTAACTCATAAATATTTTGAACTATTGTGCAGTGAAATATTTTGAAATGAATCCATTTTTAATGTGTACAGTTTTGTAAATTACATAAATTTATTTTTAAATAAAATTTGTAATATTTGCAAATAATTGCATTGTAAATTACAATTTTGTTATTGCACACTGTATATTGGGCTTTAAAGTGCCAAGTGAGCATGAACTGAAGCTTATTGATCTTGATCTTAAAGAATCCTGTGGCTAAAGAGAATCATATCTGGGTGGATTGAAAAGTTATGGATGGTTAACTGGTATCACATTATTCCTTTTCTAATTTTTCACGATTTATATTATCTTCTTCAGGTTACTTTAAGCTTTCAGAACAAAGCAGAACAAAATTTGAAGTTTCCTTTTCACTACATTTTAAGAAGAACAAAGCCCAAGAAAAGCAAGTTCAAAGAAAGAATACTTCAGAACTCAAATCATATTATTTATAATCTCAAAGCTTTTTTTAAATGTTCAAAATAAATAGAGACCTAGAACCTATTTAGAAATACTTATGGGGTAAAATTTGGTATAATTATAAATATCATAAATAGATTCAGAAAAAAGAGCATTTGAGTTAGGAATAAAATAATTAGGAGTAATAAAAGAAGTTTTACGTGTTTTCAAATATTTCATCATTCTTAGAAGACAGAATCAACCAATCTGGTGAATATGAAAACACCAGAACAGTAATCATTCAAGATCACTGTTTGTAAACTAAATAACTAAATTTCGTTGACATGAATAGTTAAGATATCTTAAGAAAATATGATAAAGATTTCTAGATTGTCTTCTTATCTCTAAAGAAGTTCGTATAAAGTGAATTCTAATATCCCTTCAATTTGACTCCTGCATAATGTTCTTTTACATACAGATGCCCACTATCACTGCCACCAATCGCCTTTATAGTAGCTATTCCTCTGGATTGGTAGTTGGGGTATTATAACATGAGATCCAAATCTATATGCCTGCTTACCACACTCCATTCATATGTTTCTCGGTCTTTTTACTTTTATTTGTGGTGAATATTCTTTTATTTTTTAATGTATATATATTTTTATTGTTATTTATATATTTTACATTTTGTATTCCCCTTGGTATTCTTAAAGACAAAATGAATTCAAAATAAACTTAACACATTTCCTGATGCCCATAACCCTTTTATGGCAATGTATCATTATTAAAAATGATTTATTGTATTTATTTATGCATTTACTTATTTCTTCATAGATAATAAGCATTGCTCATGAATTTGTAATTGGGGACAGTTTTCTATATTGAAATAATTTGGGGTGTTAAATGGAAATTCCTGGACCTAAACCTAGAATTACAGGAAGAAATGCAGTTATCTTCTATAACATACAAATTTATTCTTAGAAATATTTAGTGTGATTTCAGCAACATGGATGGAACTAGAAGGGATTATGTTCAGTGAAATAACTCAGAAGGAAAAATAAAAATATTGGATAGTTTCATTTATAGGAGTAATGTAGGGGAACCAAATAAGGGATCAGGGGTAAAATAACAACAACAGCAAAACCACAACAAAACAAAACAAAAATAAACTGACAACCATAAATAGAGACATTCTGGAGGGTGGGGAGGGAGAGGGACCGAAACAAGGGTGGGAAGAGCACAAGGAACTATGGTGATGGAGCACAGGTGAACTGGTGATGGAAATCCTAGGGAGTCTACACCTGGGAAAAGAAAGCAAACATTGTTCAAAAGTGAACAATGATGTAAAATACATATATAAATAAATTTCCAAAAAAAAAAAAAATTGGTGGCTCAGGAAAGACGTAAAAATATAGAAATATTTAGTGTGATTAGCGAAGCCACTGATAGAAGTTCTTTTATTTACTCATTTCTTTCATAATTTCTCTTAACTTTGGCTCAATGCACACCTTCAATGTCACTTAGTAAAAGATCTAATCCTAAATAAATTTTTGGAAAATAAGGATATTCTTAGACTCATCAGTCTGGGCAGATTAATGCTAATCTTGTTATAAATCTTGCCCCCAAAATTTATTTTCTGAGCACATTCCACTATTTATGTCTATTTATGCCTATTTATGCATTGATCACAATTCTGTTTCAAAATAGACCAAATGGAAACACAATGTTTTGCCTGTATGATTAACAGTGTAGTCCATATTACCCTATTCCATCAAGTTGAACCACCTTGCTCTCAAAATAGATTGAATTATAATTTAATAGTTCACCTTTCTTTATTCTAATTGGAACTCCTTTTCATCCAAATGTGAAAAGGAGTTACACCTTTTCAGCCTTATACCTGTGACTTTCTTCTTCAGAGGGTAAGTGCTAATCTAAGGTATGGGATTCTTCTACTTCCTGAATTATTTAAGACTTTATGATTGGTTTGCAGCACTATATATGATTTAGGGGAATACACCTCAACAAGGAAATCAAATACATAAAAACTTTATGTGTGGAATGCTTGACTTTTTGTAAAGAATGAGGGAAATCCTATCCTCATAGAAAAGGGGCATTTAAGGCAATATTACTAAGCCTCCAGTTTGTTCCCTTTTCTGTTCACCTCTCTCCTCCATATGCCTAGACAAGATAAAACAGATGCTCATTAATTTTTAAAATTCCTTTAAAATCTATAATACACATTCTCATATTAGCAAAATAAGACACATGGTAGTTATATAATTTTCAGTGAGCCCAGAATTAATCAATAGATCAACAGTCCTGTATGTGAGATAAGCAGTCAGGTCTAAAGATTTTTGCTCAAAGCCAATGGCAACTCTTAAAGTTGCCATTGGTTTTCATGATCTGAGTAAACAAATGGCATTGTTGCACGATGTCAATAGCCTACATTCTATGCCTTGTTTTGCTTCTAACAGATTGTGAAAAGACCAACAGCTGTTACTGAGCTAAGAAGAACTAAGCATTTACAGAAGGTGGTAACACCTGTTCTTTTCTTGTTCCACCCTTTAAAATCTGCTACTTTATTTTGGAGCTGAGTGGAGAAAATGGCAGTGACTCAATGGCAGGGGGAGTGAGTAGTCAACTGTGGCTCAGTTCTGATATGAAAAGTATTATCATCTTTACAAGTCACCACAATGTGTGTTGATGAATGTCTTCTCTTGTTTTTGCTTTATCCATTTCAAGAATCTGTGAAAAAGATTGTAAATAAAAAGCAGACCTAAATTGAGCTGACTTAACTGTAAAAATGAAAGAGATTTACAACCCAATATAATGCAAGGCACTGTATATATGCAATTAATGATCTTTCCTATGTTATGCTTCATTTTAGCTTCTTTACCTTAAAAACTAGAAAGATACTTGCCAAATTACCACCTTTTTGATCCAGACAGCTGTGAAATTCAAATTTAAAGAGCCACTCGGTGAAACAGATCTTCTAAATAGTTAAGGGATTATGGAAAATAGAGAATTAAGTCACTTGGGGATAAAAATAGTTTTTAAAATCTGGTAGCTTGAGTTATCTAGCACTTTTATAGAATTTTTCCCTTAATGCTAAATTTTAAAATGGTTTGTACAGAATAACTTAGGCCATGAAATATAAGATAAAGATTTTCAACAGAAGTAAATGTATGATGTACATTAACTGAATCAGGGAGTCCCTACTTAACCATGAGGTATTATACACTTTACCATTCTAAACTGATTAATGTTATAGAAATTCAACTGGAATTCATTTGTTCAATGAAGAAAATCATCAAGTGACAATCTCATTGTTTTTACTTCTTTTCATATCTCTCATACTGATTAGAAAATTGTTCAATATTAGGTAAAAGAAGGACCTGTAGTTAGAATATTTATTTGTATTTTATTGATGGCAGTGTTTTCAAAAATTCACAATGGCAATACAGGCAGGAAAATTTGAGAGGAAGATACAAGGCAATAATGCAGTGAGGTAAGCATCCAATGATTCAAGAATCCATGAAGTAGTGATAACGGGCAAAAGGGGTTTCAAAATTGCCAAAGGCAGTGCCCCAATTGCTTACTGATTACTATATTGGTTCTGCACCCATGGGCACATTTGTAAGACTACTCAGGTTTAGGGAACTACAACAATGGGATTTATTTAACAAACAGGGAAAAGCAAAGAATTACTGAAGTCAACATATAGCCGATTACCTTACTAAAGCAATGTCCAGTCCTTTAAGTCCCAGAAAAGTAACAAAGGTGGCATCTTTCCGCCACTGCTAATGTGGAGCTCCTCTTCCAAACAATAGGCCACGTTTCAAAAATGGCATCTTCCTTCTTCTGCAGATGCGCAACAATCAGACTGTAGGCCAGGTTCCAACTCAGGAAAATGACACAGAACACAACTGGAGATGCTCCTGGAACTGCTGTTGTGCCCCAGCACAGCACCAGGCCAACAACACTGCAAACAGCAACTACAGCGGCCAGATGGCCCAACAGACTGCACTCGCGCCTTTTAGGAAGGCGCCCACTTCAGGCCTCTGCCTTCTTCCTTTGGCTGCAATAAAAACAAAACTGGGAGCAGCTCCCTTCGCTCAGCTACTTGCAAAGCCTCCAAAGTCGCTTGTCCCAAAGTCACTAAAGATTCCAAAAATGGTCAGTCCAGAACTCTTTATCCTGCTGGCTCAAAAACTTCTGGTGTCTGATTTACAAACTCAATCTTGGTGGCTACATTTTCTGCCGCTGATTCCTCTATTCCTACTTCATGGCAACTGCCTTCCCCTTCTCCTTCAGTCCCTTTTATTTCTCATCAGACTCTCCACCCCAAACTGCAAACTTAGCATTTTCCCTGGGACTATTCATTCTCATCAGCAAACCCCCTCCAGGGGGCACCACCTTTACTGGACTTTGGACTCAGCCCAGATACAGTAGTTCTATTTGTTATTTCACTTTATAGCTCAACCTTTTTCCTGAATAAACTATGCATTAATGTGGTATACCTCAACCTCATTTATCTTTAACAACTTTCCTTGACTTCTGAAGCAAGTAAGGAAGAAAAAAACAATAGGACAAGTTATATACATGAAGAGAGAGAGAGAAAGAGAGAGAGACAGACAGACAGACAGACAGAGACAGAGAGACAAAGAGAGAGAGACAGAATAGCTTGAAAGTACTGGGTCTCCCTGGTGGCGCAGTGGTTAGGCGCTACACTGTGGAGCTGTCGGCAGCAGAGACGTGAGTTGGACGCCTGGCGGGGGAGATTCCCACATGGCTTGGCAGACCTCTCCTGCCTCGCCCACTGCTCCCCTCAGCAGTGTAATTCCGTTGATCTGCCTGTTCTCCTCCCCACTCTGTCTCTGATGAACCCTCTCATTGCCCCACGCCTCTGGCCTATACCCCAGCTTGTGTGCATAAATAAATAAATCTTAAAAAAAAAAAAAGAAAGTACTGACCTTTGGACAGATTGATCTAAAAATTCAGGCCACAAGAGATGTTGGTTATTTTTTTTTTTTCTCTAAAGATTTATTTATTTATTTATACATACAAGCTGGGGCACAGGCCAGAGGTGGGGGGCGGCAAGAGGGTTCACCAAAGACAGAGTGGGGTGCAGAACAGGCAGATCAGAAATACACTGCTGAGGGGAGCAGCGGGCGAGGCAGGAGAGGTCTGCCAAGCCATGTGGGATTCTCCCCGGCTGGGCATTGAACTCTCATCGCGCGCTGCTGACAGCTCCACAGTGCTGTCAGTGCTCAACCGCTGCGCCACCAGGGAGGCCCTGAGATGTTGGTTTTTAATTGTTGTTTTGAAAAAGCATTTGAACTTTACCTAAACATTAAACATGGGTTTCACTCAATAGCAACATGTATTTCATTTACAATCATCAATTAAATATCAATTCAGAGAATAGCCCAAATCTACTCAGTCTGAGTTCTTCCTGTTTTTGTTGTTTCTGTTAGTTGTTCGTTGGTACCTTTCTTATACAGTATCATTATCACATAATATCATATCTAGATAGCTTTTAATTACTCTGAGCACATTCTTCATTGGTGGTTTATTTACTTATAATATTATATTTTTCTTTCCAATCCACTCAGACACATTTTCCCCCATAGCGCATGTTGGCAACAGTGCTATCCCACACATTGAATTCTTATACTATAATTACTTTAGATGTTGATACAGCTGCAATAAATTTGTCTAGATAGCTATAAAATCTGTTTCTCTTATCAGTATTTGTCAAGTCCAGGGCATAGTCACTGATGTTGGTGGCATAGTACTTAGATACAGAATGTGAATTTGGGGGTGGGGGAGGTAATTTGTGACAAATGACTGCCTGTCACACTGACAGCTTAGACCCAACACTAAAAATAGGAAACACCTCCTTGTAGACTATATAGTCGCCCATAGGCCACATTTATCAAGAGAAACCCAAGTTAAAAAAGTGATTTTTTTTACTTGAGTGATTTTTTCCCCAAAAGAATATCAGTGTTTCTTTTATTCCTCCATAATTAATTTCTGCTCACTTGAAGGACATACAGCAAGTAGACTGATATATAAAGCTATTGCCCTCTGATAGCTCACCTCTACAAAATGCGAAGGGAACTGATACCAAGATGCAGACTCATGAAAGATATTCTAGTAAAAAATCAATGTGGAATAAAAGTGGATAAAGAAATCTCTGACCAAGGACTTAACAGGAAGCACATACTAGATAGAATAAGTTTCTAAAGAAAAATATTTTGAGAAGATAGGTCACAAAATCTGTGCTACAAATACAACAGAGAAAGAACTTAGATGGAGTGTTTATTTTACAACTGAACAGATGAGAAATGTTCTATGTAAGGATTATAATGAAATTTAGGTAAATGTCTTGGGTCACATCTCAGTATTTTTGGATTCTTAATTGAAATTGTCTCTTCTCAGCAGACAAAATTACATCAAATTTTAATGGCTGATAACTGACAATCAAGACTTATTTCAACCAGTGAAATTACATCAAAGTGCTTAGCTGTATAGACAAATAAAAAAAAATTAAGACCATTAATTCTAACATGAAACCACTTAGCATTTCAAAAATTGTATTTATGATGTTCAATGTACAGAAGCTAAGAGGTATGCCTAATAGCAGAGAGAGCATACAATTTCATCTAGGAACAGGCAGAATATGTGCTACTTTATATACTTATTAGAAAAGGTACCTGCTTGGTAAACTTCTTTATCCTTCTTTACTTTCTAGCAGTTTATATAATTATTTTGCATTAAGTACAGTGGTGTTCAAGGTAACTTGAGCATGATAAAATTTTTCAAATATGGTCACAGTTCACATCACCTGGTCCTCACATTAAGATATTAAGTCTCTATTTCTCTTCCTCTTGGGAAGTTGCCTTCTGGATTGTCCTGACTTTCTACAACAGATTCAAAAATACTCTGCCCAGATTTCCCTTCAAGGAATGACTTATGGGCTAGTTGTGAGGTATAAAGTTACTAGAGAGCTTATGGCTATCACTCTGCTTCAAATATAGGGAGCCATATTGCCTAAAGTCATTTTTCTTCCATGTTTGTCTAATTTCAATGACTGTGCAAGACAAGAGAATAATGTCTAGTTGTTACAGCTCAAAGAACAATCTACAGGAAAACCTTACTCCAGATTCTCCAGGTTGTTTGAAATAATTAAACTGTACTACAGATCAACTTATTTCATGACATAATCCTATTTCTTCTCTTTTCCTTTTATAGGAATTAGTCCATAATAAATATATCCTCTAAATACCATGATGATATCTATTTCTGGAGAACACAATCTATGATATTTGCTTTGTGAAACATAATGTGGAATAAATGTCATTGTACCTGCTCTGAGGTATAATACCAAGGAAAGCCTTACAGTTTCCACTCACCCTGGGAGTCCTAATAGGATACTGTGTGAACGACTCCTGAATAGCTTGCTGTAAGATAAAAGACTATGTGAAACAGAAATGAGACATCCCAGCTGAGGTCTTCCAATACAATCAGTACCTAATCAACCCAGTAGTTTGCTGTAGACACACAAACCCTTGTAGACGAGAAGGACAGCCCAGTTGATCCCAGCCCAAATTGCAAAATAGCAGAATCAGAAGATAAATAGTTGTTTTCCGCTATTAAAACCATGGAAACATTTTTCACACACAAAAAAATATGATTATATAATCATGCCTAATATTTATAAAAATATAAACTTGAATTGGTTTTATTTTTAATGTTCTTATCATTTTTATAAAGGGGCTCTATAGTAATTAACATATATAGCTAGAATTCGGGATATAGTTATTTTCAGGTGGATTCACCCAACTCTATGGTTATTTTTGAGGATGACTGGAAATCTGGCACTGACTCTTGGCCAAGATAAAGACATTGGGCTAACTTACAACTTGTTATGCAATGGCTTCACATTTGAAATATCTTGTGGCACCCAGGACCAGTTCATTTACTGAAAATTCATGTCTAGACTAATCAGTTGCACAGTCTAGTTGACTATGTAATCACAGGGATATGAAAAACTTCACTGAAAATGTTCAGGTAGTTCTCCACAAATCAATACGCAGTATGAAAATTTTGGTCATTCAATCTAGACACAAATCACACCCTGTGTTTAACAGCAAGAACTTAAAATAAATTATTCTTTAAGTTTGGGGTCTCTAATTCTTACTTGAAATCTCTTTTATCCTATCTTTCTTCTACTTTATACTATCCTTTGACTTTATTAAAAGCCTTACATTAACATACTTATGGTATTATATGAGTCTTCTCAATTATTCAAGGTACTATATACCGCTGGCAGATTGTGTTTCTTCCAGGTAACATTCAAAAATTCAAAAGAACAAGATTTATGAAATTTCTTAGGTATTTGTATATGGGAACCATACTTTCACAAGATGACGATCAAATCTGAATGGGCTTGTGCTTTTCATTAAAAATCATATAAATATGCATTGGTCTTTTTATGGTCACATTTCATTTGAAATTCTGTTTCTAGAACAGTGATAAATTACAATTACAAAAAAAAGAGAGAAAACAGTATCATCAGCTTCAAGCAAAAAGTAAAGATATTAATAAGTGACAAAACAAGAAAATAAAAAACGATTTAACATCACCAGGCCAACTAAAAAGAAAAATCTTCACACAGAAAGTCAACTTCACACATAGGGAAAATAGAACAACAATAAATATTCTGGAATAGAATGTGTTCCAAGATAATTCCTATAAAAACTGGACATGATGCCTGAATATCCAATGACAGTCATGTTCTGAAGCTAATGACTTAAGGCTCCTGGTAGAATGCAAATGTATTACTAAAATATGGAAACACCATTATTAATTAAGCAATATGTACCACATAACTATGAGCAGAACATTTACTGTTTTGAAAATTTTCTAGATGAGAAAATTCCTAATAAAACTGATATTAGCACAATAGAATTATTATTAAGACATTAAGAGTATCTGAAGGAGTGAAGAAGAATAAAATGGACTAGAAGGTATGTTATACTACAGGTTCACAGGAAACTTGGGAATGATATGAGGAAATCACCATTAAAATGACTGGATATCATGGAAAAAATAAACAAGGGTGTTTAAAAAATAAAAACCTTTACCAATACAAAAATAAATTAAATGGAACCTCAATATAGGCAGTAGTCATTCAATGTGCATCATAGGAATAACACTATGTCATGACATATTAAGCATAATGAAATACTCAGTAGCTTACTGTATTCAACATCCTCTAAATGCAAACTACTACTGAAGAGTGTATCAATTCCACTGACATTATGTTACCCTATGTTGTGCATAATAGTTCAACAAAACCTTTTCTCCTTCATGATAATGTGACTGTAAGTTGACTTTGTAACTCTGTCCTCTTGGCAGCCTACTAAGGTGGTATATCCTTTGTGTTTCTAAGCAACAAAGATTATGATAATAATAACCTCTGTTGGCAAATTTTATCTGGACTTAGCGATCTAAAATGACTTGATAAGAAGCTGTAGCTTCAGGCCTCCATGAATGTGATGATTCTAGGCATATCTCTTAAAAGGACTCTGAAAATTAGGTCTATAGAACTGTAATAAAAGATAATGGCTCTTATGAAGCATGCAAGTTTTACCTCACGTCAGATTCTGTACCCCCTTGATGTACATTTTCTATCCATACAGATAAGGTCTATGTGCCACTGAAATAGCTCCTACCTAAAAGGAATGACTGATGTCTTACTATTGCATTTTCTATCTAAATCATTCTTAGGAACCTGATGACACATACAGTTTTTGAGAATTTTTGAATCTGGTTGTTATTTGTTTCTATGAAGATGCCTTGATGGGCACTGCACAACAAACATGCAGAAGTCTGCTAAAAATATAAATTGTTCTTCACAATTTTAAATTCGACAATCTACAAAAATCCTATTATCAAATAAAATTACACTCACAAATAGTAGAGGTTAGGACTTCAATATATTTGAGGGAGCACAATCAGACACATAGCAGAAATATAGCCCTGCAAGGCTAAATACATAAAGGTCAGGGTTGCATAATTAGTTGACTAAGGCACCCCTTACTTTTACCTGGTTATCTCTTAAGTTAGAACCAATATTCAAATAGTAAATGTTTCTTTCTACCACCACAACCCTTCTCTTTCACTTTCTCACTTTTTTTTTTTTTTACATACAAGCTGGGGTACAGGCCAGAGGCGTGGGGCGGCGAGAGGGTTCACCAGAGACAAAGCGGGGAGTAGAATAGGCAGATCGGAAATACACTGATGAGGGGAGCAGCGGGCGAGGCAGGAGAGGTCTGCCGCACCATGTGGGATTCTCCCTGGCCGGGCGTCGAACTCGCGTAGCCGCTGCCCACAGCTCCACAGCGCAGCGCTTGACCGCTGCACCACCAGGGAGGCCCTTACTTCCTCACATATTGAAACACAAATGAAGTTTAAAAGAAACCCTTCTATCTCTTTCCGAACATCTCAAAACTTATTAAATAGAATTTCAAAACATAAAATTCAATATGCATTATATATAATGAATAAGGAAATTATATATAAACAGGATCATTACAAAAATAAACTTGCAATGATCTGAAAGGAGTGTTCATGCAATAGAAAAATAATCTCCTCCATAAGTCGATTCTATATAGAATGTATTTCTGACTATGTACAAGTTAAAACAGAAAAGTAGAATACAGTTCAAAGTGTGAAATCAATAATCATGCTAAGAGGTGTAAAATTGAATGAAAATGTTAAAGCTCATTTTAAAATACAAAAAATCAACTTATGAGATTATTTTTCTTATTCTTAGCATGGGTAGCACTATTATCATTGTGATTTGCTTTTCAGAATCCTAGAGGTTACTATTAAAAAACTTAGTTTAAGTTTCTTATGTTTGCAAAAACTGTTAAACTCTTCCAAAAAATCATCTGAATATCTGTTATATCTGCTTTTCAGCCAAAAATTGCATCTTAAAAAAAAAATAGAGGTGATGTTACTTTGCCTATATGAAAAAAATATATTTCTAATTTAATATTTGTTATCATTTCTTTCCATTATGTCTTACCATGAGTAAATATTTAGTACCATGAGAGTTCTCAGGAAAAATAAAATATGGACACACTTGGCAAAGTTTCTAGGTTTATGATGAATGGAATAAATATCCAGATAGCTCACATTAAGTAAACTATTTAAAATAATTTTGTAATATAATTACAAGTACATTATAAATTTATGCATGCATGTATTAAATGGGGTACTACTCAAATTAAGTTAATACTTAAGCATTGTAGTAGAATTTGCTAGAAATCTGTCTTGGTAAGGTTCTCAGTATATGTGATCCATAATATGCTAGATTATCATCCTATAGTAAACTCATATGGCTTCTTAGACCAAAATCCCCATAGAAATGTGCTTTCCATTAAAAGTGTTTAGTAAGTAACATCAAGTCATGGCCTTGGATACAAAAGTTATAAAGAATACCAAAAGGGTTAGAGAACTTATATTAACATTGGTTTGTTCCCATATTCAAAAAACAACATTTTTCCCCCTTTCTGCTTTTTCAGGGCTTTCTCTAACATAGTGAACTCTTACCTTCAGTTTCAAGCTAGAAATCACAAGATAGAGTTAGTCATTATACTTCCAGGGATAGAGACTTGTGCTTTGAAGGTTATGCGTGTTAGTCCTTTAGGTTCACATTAATTATTTTCCATCTTTAAAAGTGAACATGTCTATCATATATTTTAATTAATTGCCTTTTGATTCATCGAGAATAGTCTTTGAACTGGTGTTCTGAAAATTTCAATATTTTGTCCTAATTTTATACATGTTTAGGTATCTCATGAGAGTTCTATAAAAAAGCCAGTGGATGAGAACTCTCACTTCCGGCAGAAGTACGGCGTTTGAGTATATTTTAAGTCCACTGTTCTAGACCTTTCAAGAATATTATTTCTTTAATTCCGTAAAACCATTATGGATGATATTAGAATTTACATTATCAAGGCTCTGAGGCTCTATTAAACTACTAGAGATCATGTTAATTTCTAAAAGTATAGATATATTGGTTCACTGTTACTATTTCATATTCTGTGTAAATTCAGAGCCCAGCAGAGCCTGTTCTATGATGTTACACATTTCTACCATTAATTGCCATTTGATCATACTACAGTTATCAAGCTAGTAAGAATATCATTATTTCCTTTATTTATAAAATAAAGAATAGTTGGTGTGTAGAGCTGATATCCAGTAAATTCTGATATGTACAATTGCTACTATCTAATTATCTAACATGAAACATTTGTTGATACTGAAAAGGCACTATGAATAATTATGCTAGAGAAACAGACATGTAATGGGTGAGCAAGTTGGTTTTTCCCAGCAAGACTTCTAACTGGCATATTCTCAAGCACTTTTAGTTAAGTTCAATACATTTCCCACAGAGTAATTAGTTAGGGCTCCTGCCTTATGACAAATAGCATGATCCACAGAGTAATGACCATTCTGATTTTTGTCCAGCCCTTTATTTCTGGAACCTAGCAAAATTGCCTGGAACTTTCTAGACAATATTCATTTCTTAAATGTACAAAAGAAGAATTAGATTTATCCATGAATTAATGATTCAGAAGAATGAAAAGAATAAAAAAAGAGAAAAGCTGTTAACCAAGTACTAAGTAATATAGATTCCTATGTAACAGAGAGGGTTGTATAGGAAAACATTAGAGGTTAGTAAATCTACTCCAGAGAATCCCCGCATTATCTTAGCTTAGTGTTAAATTTTCATAGTAGCCTATCAGTGCTTAGATGTAGGAATGTATAACTCATTAGTTTAGTGCTAGTAAGATTTTTGGGTAGCTGATGAATTGGGAAACAATTACAATTTAAAGTTAAGTGAATAATGCTTAAAATCTCATATATAATATGAATGATCATATTTGATAATATATGCATAAGACTGATGAGGAAAATAAGATCTTACAAAACATTTAATAATTCCCTTGGGGGGGGTGGTATTCTAGGTAATTTTTCAGTATCTCTGGCCCTGTCTCAATATGAATACGCATGTATACATACATAAGTACAAATGGAAAGATTATATGTATATGGCTAAAGTTTATTAGTTTAAAATCTAGTTTCACTTTCTTAAGCTTCCAGAAGCTATTAAGATATCATCTAAAAATAAACCACATAGGCATTTTAACTGGATTTTTCAGCTAAAAATGCATATATAGATGTGCATGAATATATTTATAGATAAACATATATAAGGCATTTCTTTGTAACACTGAATTTTTATACAGAATTGTTAAAGTAAATCAGAGGTAAATGTTACTTAATAAGATATATAGAACTTGAATTCTATAAGTTTTTAAATTGTATGTGAGATATGAACTTCCCTAGTGATTAATGAAGCTTAAGAAACTCAAAGTGACTTTATTTTTCCAAATGTATTCCTAAGCTTCAGATGTGGATAATAGCTACTACAGAAGTATAAATAAAAAGGATAAACATCTAATAAACCTAGAATTTATGAATACAGAAAAACTTCTAAGTTCATATCTGATGTTCATTTCATTGGAAGATATTTGTCAATAATTATAAAATATTAGTGAGATAATTATATCATATCAAAGAATAAGATGACCATCACAATGCAAATCTAACTTCAATGGGATTCAATGAATTCCAAAATATACCACATGATAAAGTAGTATATGAATGTTCAATGAAATAATGTATCAATGTATCAATGAATAATGAAAGTTACATTTATCTATCAGCAAATAGGGGGACTTAGTGAGAAAATGAAGAATGGCAATTTAAATATGATCTGAAATGCTGCAAAGCCAGTGTGCCCAGTATGAGTTCTATTATTGAAAGTACCAAAACTCTTCTATGATATATATTTTATGAAATTCTCCTTTAGGCTATCCATCTGTAATGATATCCCACTGCTGTCATCCATATTGACTTTTCATTGTCTGTAACATAGGTAGACTGAAGCAAACCATTATTCATGAGAGAAAGGAGGGACTAGAATTAAAATAAAATATAAAAAATAAATGGCATAAATGGTTCTTTTCTATTCTTAGTAACATTTTCTTTAAGCTGATTTTTTTTTTGATACATTGCAACTAGGAGTATTTGTCTCATTGTTAACTAACTTGAAAATGGAATGTCTAGGGATTTCCATGTCCCCTATGTGCAAAGTTGCTTTTTCATTTTATCATCTTTCTAGCCGCAGCATCATATCACATCTAAACCCTAACAAACGAAAAATTAAGTGGAGTCTAAGTTTTTCCTTTTTATCTCATGGAAGTCATCTCATCTTCATGATGTCAACAGACTCCATATATGATCAAAATGAATGCATTAATAGCCTTTAAACATTTGACAAGTTAAGAAAGACATCATACATATCAAAAGCAGTATTACTTCCAAAGGCATTAAATCCCAGAAAAAAAATAATTCTAACTGGTTTCAAGATATCTCCTTTACACTTTATATCACTTATCACACAGAATATTTCCATTTGAGGTACCAAAAAACACACCCACTATTATTATTTTTTTAAAAAGATTTATTTATTTATGCATACAAGCTGGGGTACAGACCAGAGGCATGGGGCGGCAAGAGGGTTCACCAGAGACAGAGTGGGGAGCAGAACTGGCAGATCCACCGAAATACACTGCCAAAGGTGGCAGCGGGAGAGGGAGGAGAGGTCTGCTGTGCCCTGTGGGAATATCCCCGGCCAGGCATCGAACTCACGTCACTGCTGCCAACAGCTCCACAGCGCAGCGCTAAACCGCTGAGCCTCAGGGAGGCCCAACACAACCATTATTATTACAATTAGTGATAATATGAAATATTTAAAGTGTTCAAAAACTTGGGGCCTCCCTGGTGGCGCAGCGGTTAAGTGCTGCGCTGTGGAGCTGTTGGCAGCAGTGACGTGAGTTCGATGCCTGGCAGGGGATATTCCCACATGGTGCCGCAGACCTCTCCTGCATGTCCACTGCTCCCCTCAGCAGTGTATTTCTGTCGCTCTGCCTGTTCTGCTCCCCATTCTGTCTCTGGTGAACCCTTTTGCCGCCCCACGCGTCTGGCCTGTACCCCAGCTTGTATGCCTAAATAAACAAATCTTTAAAAAATAATAGTAATAATAAAGTGTTCAAAAAATTATATATTCTATTAGAACAATTAGTATATTCATTAAAATTGTTTCTTCTGCAAAAATTTAGCTTAAGTGTGTTGATTTAATGCTTTTAAATAATCAACTCACATGCATTAATATATTGGTATTTTTTTCCTAGAATTTTCAGTATGCTCTCTTGTCTATGTTTCTATTTAATTCACACACCAGGGAATTGTGTGTTACCAGTAACTACTCTTTCACTATCCCACCTGAAACACTATAGATAACAAACTTTAGCAGATCTAAAACCTCACGCATGTGGTTTAAACATTCAGCAATATAGTGAATTGATACTGAAGAGAACAAATATATAAAATTAAATATCAATGTCAAATAACTATACTTCAAAACAGGATTCTTTCAACTGTCACAGTGAATTAGATAGGGAATAAGACAGCTAGAATAACTAGGTTGAAACCTTTTAAATAATTTTAACATTGGCATGCAAGTGAAGGCATTGATTGCTGTACATTAATGAAATCTTTGAATTTCTCATCAAATAACAATCTATTTTTCTTCTTCCAAACTTAATCGTACAGACTGCAAAAGCCAGTAAAAACAGTATATATATCTTTTCAAGCACGTCTCTTTGTATGAAGCAAAAGTACTAGCCAGTACATCAATTTCAAAATAGTCTCATTCTCTTTTTGCTAAAGTTTCTTAAAAAAAAAAAAGAGGGAAAAAACAGAAATGAAAAGGAAAAGAAAAAGAAAAATGTTGATGAAGCCCACCTAGAGAATGTATTTTATACTAGGGAATAAGAATAAAAACACTTGAGAAATAATTGCCATGCCTTCTTGTGTGAAGCCAGAAAAAAAAATAAATACTTGAGAAATAGAACATATAGATAGCTTCCACAAAGAAAACCTACTGATTTTTTTAAAAGTACTGATTCAAAAATTGCTGTGATTTTAGCCCAATCTCAATTACAGTGCCATAAATTGATGCCCAGTGTCATTATGTCATTTTCTTCCTTAAGTATACTCATAGAAGCAACAATACTGAATAGAGAAGAGTTTTTAAAATTACTATTTGCTTCATAGTGTATATCAAATAATCTTGACTGCAGATTTTATTCCATAAGGATAAATAATAACTGCTATATGTTCAGGAATCTCACTCCAAAATAGTAAAATATATTTACTTTCATTTTACTCATTACAATGATTTCTAGTATTTTTAATATATATATGTGTGAATAATATACACTACTTATATGCATACACAAACAGATGTATATAATTACACTTCATATTGTTTGAATGGTACTCGGCATACATCCCTACCAGATCTTCATTACTATAAGACTTGGAAAGTAACATATTACACATCTTAGGCTTTCTTGCAGCCAGATTTATGTATTCAAATTGGATTCTATCAATGAGAGGTACTTGTCTAAGATGAGGAAGAGTTGTTGAGGGATGGATCATCTTCCTGCTGCAGTAACTGTCAGACAGGAAAATCAAAGAGATGTGTTTGGGGTTTTGCCACTCATACTCCAAAGAATAGGCTTCAAGAGAAATACTGAAGCAGTACAAGCATATGTTCTCTGCATCACAATCACGAGCCATCAACTTCCCAAGTTGGGATAGCTGAGGAGGTAGAAGCAGCAACCTTTTATCTGTATTGAAATCAAGATATCAGAATATATTTGAAGTCATTAATCCAGTAACACTTTATTTTTGCTTCTCCAAACTTTACAAGAATCTGCAAATATGTAACGCTTTGTATTGAATCATTTATTTTCCTAACCAAAAAAAAAAAAAAAAAAAAAAGAAAGAGAAAATGTGTTCTGTTTCCTGGACTACGGATCCTGAATTATATCACAGAGAGGGAAAAGTAAAATTCTCCCAAGAAAGGCCTTGCAAAACTGAATAATATCTTCTTTTATCTTCATCTCAATGCTATATTCCCATCCTTACACTATGCTTGAAAAATAGCTTTCTTCTAGAGAGGTTGTTGAAATGAGGGAAAAATACTATTCTGAGCATGAACTCTAACATCTATCACTGATAAAGGAAATTAAGCCTCAATAGAAAAGGTAGAATGTAGGAAGTAAAGACTTTTATTTTTAAATTGAGAACATTTTTGTTTTTTAGAGACAACAACTTTATTAATCACTGAGACACTGGGTTATTTTTTTGAAAATTATAAAATTGGACAGTACATGAGCATTTTTTTGTCTTAAATTAAAACAATGGAGATGTGCCCTTACTTGATTTGACAATACACTTAAGTCCATGTGGGTAAGGTATGCCTGAAGACCTGATTTCAATGCCAGGTAATAGTTCCTTGACACCAGTTAAAACACTCAAAGTGTTTCATTACCTTGTTTAACAGTATGGTTCAAGTATCCATCCAATGAGAGTAATTATTAAGATTAGAATATACGCTATAGGATAATACACCACGACCAAGCGGGATTTATTCCAGGGACACAAGGATGGTTCAACATCCGAAAATCAATCAATGTAATCCAACACATCAACAAAAAGAAAAACAAAGACCATATGATCATATCAATAGATGCTGAGAAAGCATTTGACAAAGTACAACACCCATTTATGATAAAAGCCCTTGAAATCCTTGGGATAGAAGGAACATACCTCAACATAATAAAAG
>PVIJ01000338.1:0-123703 GCA_004024925.1 Scalopus aquaticus
ACTGTTCACAATAGCAAAGGCATGGAAGCAACCCAGATGTCCAAAAAAGCAATAGACAATTTGTACTTGGATTTTAGCAAAGCTTTTGATTCTGTTTCTTGTGACATAATCATCAATAAACTGAGAAAACAGGACCCCCCCACTGCAGAGTTATGCCACAGCAGGAAGGTCATGCTTGGCACAAAGCTATCAATGGAGAAGTGTCAGTTTCAGAGGGAGCATAACAAATGGGGTTTCACTGTGGTCAATTCTGGGCAGTCCTTCCTAGTGGAGTTTTGGGGGTTTTTTTGCTGTTTTTTTTTTTTTTTCATTAATGACCTGAGGCTTGAGATAATTAGCACCATCATTAAATCTGCATATGAGATCAGGAGGAGAAGTTTGGGGAGGAGAAGGTTTGGGGAAGGATGGGGAGAGGTGTCAGGGAGTCACCAGATAAAGGGATATAGACTCAGAAATCAAAATGACCTTGAAAATTTGGAAAAGAAGCCACAAATGGAATTCATTGCAGGGAACAAGTGCAATGTACATTATTCTCCTGCATCATACTGCGCCCTTGACTGTGAAGCCTGCTCATCTCAGTTAAAGGCTCACATCTACTCATTTAGGTTAATACACAAGAGATGCTATAATGAGCTCCAATAAATTTTGTTAAAGAAAGACAAGTTCAGTTTCCAACATCACAGAAATGATCTGCTTATTAAGAAAGACAATTTAAAAGGAAATGGCATTAAGGAGTGTTGAAAGTCACAGTGAGGGCATTCCTTAGTATGGAACACTTCCTGGATCCTGGTCCACATTTTCCCCTCTCTCCTAGTCTGAAACAGTCGCTTCTCTTAGATGCTTCCACATTTCGCTGGGCCTTCCTCTGTCACAGCATACAGGAGTGTAATCAGATTTATTTATCTACCCTCTAAACTGCTAATCTGAAAGGGCATGGGCCATAGATTACACATCATTCTGTCTGCAGAGCACACAGCACTTGACACATAATGGATACTCAATAAATGTCTATTGATCTGGAACGTAAAAACAACTACACACATGCAAAGTAGGCTTCATGCAAGTATAGAAAGAATTGAGTGGTTCAGTCCTGAAACTCAAGTGTCAGTGCCCTCAATACAGTCACAAAATCGAGGCTAAAAATGTGAAGCGAGGCCTCTTCTGCATGTGGGGTAATTTCTAATGCGGGTAAGTGGAGAAGCCCTCAACAGCAACAGTATGGGTTCAGAACGAAATGAAGCAGGGATGCCTTTAGGGAGCCTGCTCCAAGTGAAGAATGAGAGGGATACTGGGGAGACAGGAAGGATCCAAAGGGAAAATGGTCAGAGAACTAGGAAAAGTAGGGGAGACCCATAAGAACGCCCCAGAAGGAGGGAGGTCAGCAGTGCCAAAGGCAGCAAAGACATTAACACAGAAAAAAACGCACAGGCAGAGCACGCTGATGACACAGGAACTCAAAACATGTCGAAATTGTGAGTGAAAACAGATGACAGACATGCACAAAGACAATACAAGGTCATGGGTTTAAACACAAAACCAACTATGACACAGAATATACAACACAAGCGAGCATAAAACAGACAGATGATTAAGAAGAGAAATTCTCAACAGGCAAAATGGTGTCCATACATGGGCATGCTTATATTGAGATTATGAAACCAGTAAGAAAATGAGGCAAAGACAATAAAGGCAAATTAGAAGTTCTTAACATTAATAGGGAGGCTTTCTAAGACCAACCCTAAAATTCTGTATATACGTGCAGCTATGACATTTTCTCGGAAGAGTATTCATTTGGGTACACGGTAACTCCGAGCAAATGTTCTGAAACATTTTGTCTCAAACAACCTCTGCTTATTCTGTTCTCAGAATAAATTCTCTTCTCAAATAAGGCCAAACTGTCTCAGCTTTCCTGTGGCTTCAGCTCTAGTAATGTTCATCAAATGTCACATGTCACTTTAAAGGTGACAACGCTTTACAGAATTTGACTTTTCTTTCAGTTTTCTCTTCATTTTTATTGAAAAAGAGAAGAGCAAGTGAGAGAACAATGTGGAAAGAAGAGACAGAGTGATACACTCTCTTGAAAGTTTCACATCTGATATGATTTGTTTCTCAGTCTTCAAGCTATGTCTCTACTACCATAAATATAATTGGCCTCTCTTTAATCACAGAAAATGACATGTCACTGAAGCACACATTTTCCAAGATGGCAAAAAATTCCAAACACATAATAATAAATATTTGAGGTGAGTTAGAATTAAAATATGATCTTTTTTTTCACAGTATCTTACCCACTAAGGGCACTTCAGGTAATTCAGATAAAAAGATTGGCTTAGAAATTAAATATGAATATTCAGAAGTCTCTACAAAAATTTTAATCATATCATTTACTCATCAAACTAAAACAGTAACACTAATATAATCACTTAACATTATTGTCCATGAATTTTGTTCTCAACCATCAAAATGGTAGGTGTTACATTTACATCAGAATAAGGCTATTCTTCCCTGCACAAAATGATTTCTAAGCAACATTTAGTCACTATTTCTAGCACCAACACTGTTGACACAGTTCTTTAGTTAAAGCCATTAGGTCTGTTTTGGTGTGTCTGATTCCAAGGACCTAAACCAAGGGGTGAAAATATAAAATTACAAACATGGGGTGATTAGAAAAATAGTTATACTAGGCCTTACTGCTGTTATTATTGAATGTACAACTGAAATAACCATTAGCTTGCTTTAACCACTGGAAAACACCCTATGGTGGTACTTGACTGATTCCATGCATTTTTGTACACAATTGCTGTGCTAATGGAGCAGACATTTACCCCATAACAAAGGAAATCTCAAATGTGAGCCTTAGGGTTTACAGTAATTCCAGAACAACATACCATCACTAAGGATTTTAAATGAAGCCCCTGCTGATCTGTTTGTCCCTTAAACCCTTTTGTCTCCTCAAAACAGTAACATCACTTACAGGACAAATTATTGATAAATTGCAGAATTTCAAACAAAGATAGCAGGGAATTAAAAATCCATAACACATTAGCTTTAGGAAATGCACTTAGCAGAATATGATTGTTCGTCTAGATTCGGTTTTTCCTTTGCATATTTCAAGACATAAAGGTCTGTGCAAGGCTCCTATTATCACAGTATACTAAAGAATAGAATTGGTTCAGCTACAGAAAGAATGAGATGAGCCAAGCAGTCTTTTGATTGCTGAGTATAATCTATAAACACAAGATACTATGTTGACCCTCAAAATGATCTCTTCTCACCTCCTCAGAAGGGATGGCAAACCAATGATATCCTCATAGGTACAAAACAGCATTTAGGAAAGGTTCCTAAAGGAAATCATTCTTCCATTCAATCATGTTGCTATGGTAACCAAACCAATCAAGCTTCTTCACAAAGGCTTTTATGTCAAGTTCTGTTAGCAAACTCATACAGAAAGTATAACTCAACTAAATTAACCCTACATTTGTTACCCATTTAGAGAGACGTGAAAGGCACAGATCCTTTCAAATATTAGAGGAATATGTACCTCTTCTATATCAACATCTTTAATTAGTCAAGTTCAATCTTTTTAAGTAAATAAAAATCTTCTGAAGTTTCCTTTTCTGGATTAGGAGAAAAAGGGTAAGAATTTATCTGGCAGTACTTGCCCTTTCCAAAACGGAATCTCTCCCCATCTTCTATGGAACATAAAAAAAGTCTTGCATCTTGCTGAAATCTTTCGTTATCATCTCTTTGCAAACCTGTGCTTCAGATACATTTATATTACAGGTGTAACTTACATGGAAAAAATCCCAGCACTTACTACCTAACATTTTTAAGTTCAGTACAACAGATGTGGAAGCAAAACGGATCCATTTTATTAAAGGGTATTTCACTCAGCAACTCTTGATGAAGCTGTAATATCAAATATCATTGTCCATTTTAATTTTTATGCATTAATATTAATAAACTAAAACATCAATCTAAAACTTTGGAAAATGTCACTTCAGGCTTTATCTTTAAACATAAAATCACACACCTAGTAATAAATAACACTTTACATTTGGGTAGCCACTCAAAAATTTACTGTATATATTCTACTCCTCATCTTATTTGAATCTCTCCACTATATTAGGAGATAGGTATATAATGGGAAAGATAATGAGGTTAATTTAGGTATGAAAATATTTATTTATAATGATGTCTTTTATAAAGATAACTGCCCTTTACAAATCATTTCATTTGTAGCACTTCCAATAGGTCAGAAATTGTCCTAAAAGCTTTACTCTTTTACTCTTCTCTCTGTGTGTGTAAATATCTCCATATTACCATATGCATGTATTTATTATATATGTGATGTATGTGTGTGTGTGTGTATATATATATATATATATCATCTTAAATTCTCCTAATTAAAGTTATTTTTATTAGTAAATATTTTATTTGTACTTTTTATTTTATAGATGTGAAGATGGAAGTTTAGTTTAATGATGTGTTAAAAACCATGTAATCAATAAGCCCATTTGCTACAATCGAATATAAGAAACAAGGAATTAACACTAGACTCATTTGCTCAAGGAACAGAACAAATACTCACATATGTTCCCTATAAATTCACGTCTCTTTGTATACCTGATGTTTAATTATTGCTAATACAACATTTAAGACATACAATTTCAGACAACTGTTAACTTGTTTCTGATAATACAAGCTCACCTTTCAGAGATATACCTAATTTTTATAGCAATATAGATACTGCAACAGATTTAAACAATTACTCCTGAAGGGCTTCCCTGTATTCATTTAGAATAAAGAATCCTGTAACAAAAGAGAAAAAAGACATAGCCCACTAACTGCAACATTAGAATGTTGTGTTAAATATGACAAATTGGTACATCAGAACAAGGCACAAAATGCTAGGACGTGATAGTTTAACAAAAGCTGAACTTTCAAAACGAAGAGAAACAAGAACTTATTATCCTTGGGCCTCCCTGGTGGTGCAGCGGTTAAGTGCTGCGCTGTGGAGCTGTCGGCAGCAGCGATGCGAGTTCGACGCCCGGCCGGGGAGAATCCCACATGGTGCGGCAGACCTCTCCTGCTCGCCCGCTGCTCCCCTCAGCAGTGTATTTCCGATCTGCCTATTCTGCTCCCCACTCTGTCTCTGGTGAACCCTCTCACTGCCCCACACCTCTGTTCTGTACCCCAGCTTGTATGTATAAATAAATAAATCTTTAAAAAAAAAGAACTTATTATCCTTAACCTCATTAGGAATAAAATAAGTTACTAGCTTTGATGATGTATAAAACACCACGCTTTCTGAGTCCTGACCACCCCATTACTAATTAGAAACAATTATTATTTATCAACATGTGTCACATATTTGACTCTGCTTGAATAGAGGAAAGACATAATCTCTAATAGCATGTATTTTATGCTGATATATTTCAATATTAATATATTATTTTTATATGAAAATATCTAACATAAAAGTTCTTTGTGTAATGGGATACATGTAAACCTACCACATTATATTTTAATTGTTTTTAATAGAATTATCAGGAGAGTCTTAGTTAAGGCCAGGTTCTGTTGCAACACAACATTGTGAAGTTTTTTGAGAGCTGGGGTTCTCGGGCAATTCTTTCACCAGAACATATAATCAGAGAGGACAAAACAAGTCGAAAGATCACACATGGGTTGTCCTGTGTCGTTTTCTCCTTGTTCACACAATGGCAAACTCCAGAAACCACTTTTTTATAAAATCAAAACAATGACTACTGTCAATCCCATGACAAACAAATTCAGTGCCCTGCCTAATAGTATTCTTAACGGAGCCATTTCACAGCAGACAACAATGTTTTTAAGGCGACGTTTTAAATATTCTGAAACGCAATTATTTCTCTTCGTAGTAACATAGAAAAACATATGACTATATTTAATAATATCAGACTTACTAATACTAGCTAATATTTTATTTTATATATTTATATATGTAATATATTTTGGTGTTTGTGTGTGTGTGTGTGTGTGTGTGTGGGTGGGTGGGTGTGGGAGTGTGTGTACTTAATACAATCACCTAAAATGCAGGTACAGCTATTATGTCTTTTGCACAGATGTGGAAACTGAGACACAGACAAATTAAGCAACTGATCAAAGGTCACTCAGCTAGTGAGTGGTACAGCTAAGATTCTACCCTAACCAATCGAGAACCGTAACACATTCTCAACATTTAAGATGAGAGCAGTGTCCCTATTCTCAGTCCATCTTTTCATTTGAAGAGAGAAGGGGCAAAAATACTCACAATTCTAACTCATAATTCTAACAGAATTCTAATTCATAATTAGAACAGAATACCATCATAATGGTAACTCATAATTCTAACAGAATACCATCACATTCATTAGATAATTAGAAATTAGATAATTAGAAAATAACAGGATTTAAATGAGTTTTGTTTCTCAGTGAATGCTTCCCTTGAAGTTAACAACCATACATGCTATCCCCTCCCCCAACCAACACACACACCTTTCTGTATGTATCTATGTCCCTGTATCTGAGCAAGACTTACAGAATAGTCACAAATTGCTTTCCCATGCCATGAAAATTTACTCCATGGAGAAGGTTCTCTACACAGAATCTCAAGCAGGCCAATTACATTTCTAACTATTGAATGATATGATGACTTTAAGTCACCAAAACCAATCCCAATTCACGAGAAATTACAGCATTCAATTAAATACATGAGTTATTGTCAAACTTCTAGTTATACTTGCTTGCCTTTTCCAGCTAGTGTTGACCACAGAGCAGCATCCAACAGTAAGAGGAACAGCATGTGGTCAGCACTACTTTTTTTTTTTTTTTGAACTTCTGATTCCTCTAACTCCTCCACTGAAACCCCAAGTTAAAGTAATGAGGAGGAGGAAATGTAGTAGAAGAAAGAAAATTCTTACAAGGCTGCAGCTGGTAGCTGACCATGGGCTTTTTGGGTCTGGCTAATGTCTGTATCTCTCTTAATTCATAAGTTCATGCTTCCTTTACAGGGCACTCATTCTTTTGCAACTTCTCAACATCTGTTGAGGTTTATTCCTTCCTCTGGGCACGTTTCTGAATAGAGATTAGTGGCTCAGCTCTCATCGCAAGTGACCCATATCTTGTCTCTGAGAAATACAAATGGGTGGAAGTCCTTCTTCACACAGTTACCCCTTTTTTTCCCTCCATGCTGTGATAAACAGCTTGCTGGCCTGTATTTAACCCCATTTTGATTTTCTGTGCATGAACAGGGCCCCATAGCCACTAAATCCCTTCAACACCAGGAAACATGTAAAGCTCTAAAGATGTACCCCAGAAAGTTACTTACTTACACAAAGCCACAGGCCCTGTCAAAAAAAATCATGAAATTTTTTTTAAAACATTTTTAAAAACATTTCCCAGTATTTCTTTGAAAAAATTATCTCTCAGCTTAGTATCTGAATTTTTAACTGGTATCTACCAATTCTGGGTTGCAGTCAAAGCTATTATTTTAATCTTTACCTATATATATGAATAATTAGGCCTTTTAGCAATTGAGCTATTATCTGGTTTGAGTTTGAAAAAAAAAATCAAATGATGGTTTAATCTTGATTAAGATATTTTAGATACTGATACTGTTTTAAGAACTTAAATATCAGTTACAGATACGCCATTATACAGGGAAATCTCTATGACTGGGCTATCCCCTCTTCTGTCTTTTAGTTTGTAGCAAGCTGAGTCACTGCCAGTTTCCCCAGTGAGTTCAGGCATCTGTTCTTTTTGACTTTTGCCCTTGAAACATATATCCATGCCCTGGTAATGTCTGCATTAACCAGAATCCTAGTACTCTAACTGCTATAAAAGCAAACATAGACAAAGAAGTAAAAGGCTATAAAAACTGAGAATAAAATGATGATGTGAGAACCAATATAAACATGTTCTGAAAGAGAACATGGGCTTTAAATTGTGTACAGGATTCACTACAATTTGGAAATTCTCCCAGAGTAGGATGGTTGCATTTATACATTGAGCTATTAAAATATTACCAAATATTAAAATATTACCAAAGGAAGAGTGAAGTGCAATGATAAAATCATTATGAAAGGCATACATGTGCTTACAAATACAGCATGAATGATAACTGATTTTATTGGGAACGATTTTTATTTTGCATTAATTCTCTTAACTCTCTGTGGGATCAAGTTTATGCCCATGTTATACATGAGGAAACCAAAGTAAAGCAACCTGCCCAATATCCTCCAGATGACAATGGAAGACAACTTGGAGCTAGTCTGTTAAACTCCAAAATCCCCTTATCTCCCAAAAAAACACTTGTGATACAGTCATTTACTTTATGATAACACAATTTAACAGAAAGCAG
This sequence comes from Scalopus aquaticus, assembly GCA_004024925.1. Lineage (NCBI taxonomy): Eukaryota > Metazoa > Chordata > Mammalia > Eulipotyphla > Talpidae > Scalopus > Scalopus aquaticus. Next base: position 8,381 of record PVIJ01000338.1, read on the forward strand.
AAATGACAAACAAATTTCCACTCCTCTACACTATTGTCAGTGTTTACAGAGCTCACGCTGTGATCCTTCTAAAATATACTTCTGATCAGGTAATTTTTCTACATCAAATCCATCTGTGTTTTCCTATCTATACTGAAGAATGAAACAACTAAATCATTAAGATATTTAATATTCACAGTTCTGTTTCCATGTGCCCAGTCTCTTCAGCCTCCTCATGAAATCCTTTTCTTTCTAGTTATTCTACCATGCTGCGTGGTCCTGGTTTTCCTTCTACAACTTAATTGCTCTTTCATGTGCTCCTTAGAGCTTTCACCCCCTTTGCTTTACCTCTAAATACTTAATGTCCCTCTAAACCTTCCTGACATCCCTGGGAGGTTTCATCCCTTCCCACATAGCTTTATGTTCCAACTCTTCTCCAACAATTTTTTCCTCTATGTAATTCCTTTCTTTGAGTATTTCCTAGGGAACTTAAACCAAACATTTGCAAAATGTTTTCCCCATCACCCAACATGGCCATCCACCAGCTTCCACTATCTCAGTGACATCTTTCAGGATAAAATCCTATCTTCAATTTGCCTCTGTTCTTCCTCCTCTACTGTACCGAGTCCAACCCACCAGTTTACCTATCTCCACTGCCACTCCCATCTCACATCAGAACACCTACACTGGCTTCCTAAATGATCCTCCTTACTTTTTGTACCTCCAAATCTATTCTTTTCCAGGAGCCAGAGTCACTTTTTTAAAACAAAATTCCAATTTGTCACTCTTCCATCTACAGCCCTTCCCTGCTTTCCCAACGTGCCTGTGCTTCACCAAGGCCCACAAGGCCCCAAGCCCACGGATCTCTGATGAGCTCAGTCCACAATCGTAATCACTTTTACTCTCCACAAGTCCACAGTCCCCCAGTCCGGCTGACCTCCTTTCAGTTCAGCAAACAGCTATTTCCTGCCTCTGGTTCTTGATACATCTGTGACACTACCCACCCATTCCCACTAGATTCCTTCTCATCCTTCAGATCTCAACTCACATGTTGCATCTGCAGAGACATTTACAAGAACAGAATCTAAAAGGACGGTCACCACCTCCGTTTTCCTTCTTATTCTTTAACCAGTTTATAATTACATTTTCATTTTTACCTCTCTCTCCTGCTGATGGTAAGTTCCCCAAGACAAGCATGGTACCAGTTTTGATCACCAGTAAATGCCCAGTACCTAGCACAATCACCAGCACACGGACATTCTGAAACTATTAGATTTAAAAGTTTTGTATCACCTGGTCCCTTTCTACCTCTTCCAACTCTCCAACACACACTCTCATTATAACTGTCCCTCTAAAAGCTTTAAGGGTTTACCCAACAAGCATGTTTTTATAGGCATGTGCCTCTCCTGCCTCATAAATTTTTCGCTTAGTTTGAACTTGCAGATTTCTTCTCACTTCTTAGAGCCAGTCCTAGGATTTTTGTTTTTTTATTCTCTCTGCCCATCTAGACAGAAGTGAACACCCACACACATGCACACACATACACACACACCCCCCAAACACACTCAGGGTAGAGTTGATTATTTCCTCTTTGTGGGTTCATTGCATTATATTCAAAATTGTCACACTATATTTGCCACAATCTGATCTATCTTCTTTAATAGACTAAACTCATTGAGAGTAAGATTGCTTTCCAATTCATATTTCCACCTCAAAGCCTAGCAAAATACATGATGAAAGCATGACTTAATCCATCAATCCATTTGGTTTTTAAGGAATTTTAGTCTGCTGCCATAAGAGTAACTAAATTCCTACCCCCACTTTCCAGTGTAAAGCAATGTATCATCTATATTTAAAAACAGAGCATGCCTTGAACCTTTAGAATATTTATAATATTCCTACACCTGAAAACTTATTCTTACTCTCTATAGGTTATCTTTTGAATTAAACTAAACATGGACCTAGTCCAATTAAGCCATAGCCAAACGAACGTGAATAGGAACCATTTAAAATAATAAGCCTGAGCATGTGGAAGAGTACTCTTCTTATAAAATATACATTTTCATCAGTATTAATTAGTATAGTACTCCAATGAACATTTAATTAGCATATATCACCAACCTCCAAATATGGTAATAATAATAATATATTTAATAATGTGGTGGTCACATTGATCTATTTTGCTATTAAGTCCATTATTAAAAAAAGAAGTGAATCCCATTAAAGCCTAATGATAACAAAATTCACAGAAGGAGAAACTGTCATGATGATTATGAAATACACAGGCCTGATGGAAAGAAAATCATTTCTACCTGCAAAGACTTGTGGTTTGAAAATGGTATAAAGAATTGTGTTTAAACATGAGTATGTCAGTAGTACTAGAGGACAAGCAAATACTTCAAATTACTGAGGAAAAGAGAGTTGTTCTAGCATTGCTAGACTTGCTGTGACTTGCACAGAATGTGTTGTCAAGAGGGAAAAGGTAACCGAAGCTGCTATTATTGTCTACATGTTTCAAATGCACACATGCAAATAAAATATCAAGGCCATGTTTGGTGGGGTTCTTGCAAAATGTTTTTCTTTGCAACAGGATAAAATTAAATATGCCATAAAAATTTGTGAAATGGGACCTCCAAATGATTAAAGACATGTAGCTACTTTATTACTTAAGCATAATTCAGGGCACTTTCATCTTCAGCTAGATGTAGGGAAAAGTGTTCCAAGTACTACAGTATTGGCAAGAACAGATATTCTTAGACTTACTCTACCCACTATCTCCACGGACACACATCCATTATATATTTACTGTCAAGAGCTAAACAACAGCTAATAAAGTTTTCTTAATTGTTTATGCATACTTTCCCAAATTTTTAAAATTCATGTATAATTCATATAGTGAATTGTACAAACCTTATATATAAGTTGGCTGAATCGTCACAAAAGTCCACAGCCGTGAATACACACCACTATCAAGATACATATTTTCATCATCATCATGTCTTTGCCCAACAAGCCTCCCCCTCATCCCCCTTCCACCTTCTGCCAAGGCAACAACTGTCATCACTGTTAACATTAAAGACTAGTTCTACCTGTTTTAAACTTCATCTAAAGGGACTCATACAGCATATATTCCTTGAGTCTCTCTTTCACATAACATCATGTCCTTGAGATCTATGCATTTTGTACTTTTATCAGTAGTTCTTTCCTTTTTCATTGCCGAGTAGCTGTCCATGGTGAATTTTTAAAGAATGGCTAGAGGGACATTTTTGGAAGGCTATCATAAATCCCATAGGAGTCTTACCATCACATTGGCTTGCAGTTTTCAGCAAATGTACTTTCCCCACAGTGAGCCTGGCTCGCTCACTGGCAGATGCCCAGCTCTTGACAGGACATCAACTACATCCTGGAAGCTCAATTACTGGGAAGAGAAAGAGCACAACTCTGACTGTCTTCTCCCCCAGACATATATTTATTTATAATGTATTTTGACAGCATGGAGTAATGAGACAACACAGAGTCAAATGTTCAGGGACAAAAAAGTCCAATTTACCATTAACTAGCTAAAGCCTTCAGCAGGTCACTGACCCTTGCTGGCCTTCAGTTTTTTAACAGTAATGCCCCAGAAAATAAATAGGAAGGTCAAATAACACTACTTGTATGAAATTTATTCATAAACTGTTTACTTCTCTAAAACAGTATTGTAATGCAGCTGATACAATTTTCAGCAAATATTTACCTGATGATACATATTTCCTCATTTATGATGGAATTACAACCCACTAACCCACTGTAAATTGAAAAATCTTTAAGTTGAAAATGCTTCTAATAGACATCCACCCTAAAGAACCTCATTGCTTAGCTTAGCCTACATTATATATGCTCAAAACACATTACTCTACAGTTGGGTAAAATCATGTAACACAAAAATTATCGTATAATCAAGTGTTGGATAACTCCTGTAATTTATTGAACATTTACTAAAAGTGAAAAACAGGGTGGTTGGATTAGTCCTCATCCTTTATGTGCACAGCTGAAAGCAAGGTGGGCCTGAAGAATGTCTGAAGTATTGACCTAAAATCACCTACTGGATGACGGGGCGCTACAGCAACAGGAGCATCAGCTTTTTCTCTGATGTGGCTTGAGAACATCAGGCGGAAGGCACCGGGGCACTGAGAGCAAGGAAGTACTGCATGGCTCTATAGTTGCTATTGAATGTGTATAGTTTTTGTGCCACTATACTAGTAGTTTCAAATTTAAATTAAAAAATGAAGTACAAGAGCTTGTATTTACTGAGTCCTTCCTACGAATCAGACACTTTAAATCACTTTACATATACTAACTCTTTCAAATTTTTATGAACAGCCCTACGGGCTAGGTACTATTATTATCCTCATTTTATAGATGAGAAAATGAGGCAACACAGATTAAGTGACCCAATCCAGGACTCACAGGCTTAAGGAAAAATTTATGGAGATTCTGAAAGAGATTTGCAGGCACTTTCAAGAAAGTTCTCGGTGGTTATGGTGACGGGGGGTGTAGGGACTCTCAATATTAAGAAGCAAAATTTAAACAAGAATAGGAAGCAGAAAATTAGCAGAAGGGGTTTAAATACTGGGCACATCCAAGGGTATTTCAGGTAATTAAGAGATCTGTGTGCAAGCAGGAAAGTGGGGACGAAGACCAACTCAACACATCTTTACCTTCCCCAAGGAGGGGAGAGAGAAATCAGGGTGAAGCACCAGAGAGTTTATCACAAGGCGGCCACATTCTTCCAGGCTGTGGCTGCTAGAGGACACGGACACGTAAGGCGGAGAGGAAAGCAAAAAGGCAAGTATAATGTTAATCACCACTCACATGGGAAGATAGTCACAATTTTGTCCATAATTCAGTGCAGAGTGCTAAAATTATTGTTGATATCCCAAAGCCCCACAGGGGGTTATTTTTCCAACAAGCAGTTATTTTCTTTAATCAATCAATTATTAGTGATGTTTTAATAAAGATGAATAAGTGATACCAGTATTACTGTGGTCTAATTTTTGCTTCAGAATACTCAAGAACTAGTTTTTCTGAAGAATTTTTGGTGATTCAGCTCCATAGTGAAAGAAGCACTTAGAAAACCTATAAATTTGGAAGGGGCATTTGATATCATCACATCTAATCCTATACTTCACCAATAAGGAAGCAAGGGTGCCTGAAGGATGAAGACAGAGGGTTTCAAAATACCAAAAAATAGGGGCTTCCCTGGTGGTGCAGCGGTGCACTGCAGCAGGGAGAGTCCCACATGGTGCAGCAGACCTCTCCTGCCTCGCCTGTTGCTCCCCTCAGCAGTGTATTTCCCTCAGTCTCCCCACTCTGTCTCTAGTGAACCTTCTCACCACCCCACGCCTCTGGCCTGTACCCCAGCTTGTATGCATAAAATAAATAAATCTTTTTTTAAAATACCAAAGAATAATACTAATAATTATAAATAATAGTAATAATAATAATAAAGAACAACAACAACAAAAAAAAAACAAGATAGAGGAATACACGTCCTGGTGGTGGGTGCAGCATGATAACACACATCTGAAGGGGTGTGAACCTCACCTCTGAGGCATACAAAGTTTTCTAAGTCACTGTTATCTCAATTTAAATAAATATGCTCACTACTTCTTCCCTCTAAAAAAAAAAGAAAAAGGCAACCAAAATCAAGGAACAAGAAGTTAAATTGATTGCCAAGGTTGATAGGGCTTGATGGTAACAAAATCACCCTAAAAACTATGTATGTAGATGACAAATGCTAAAAGTATAACTAACTGATCACTCTGCTGTATGGCAACCCTTGAGTTAAGTGCTTTGAAGGCGCTATTTTAATTAATCCTCACTACATATCTGGGACATTGACAGGACATATTTAGGTGGAATTAACTTGACTTTAACTGGATTTTTATTCAATTTTTCCATATCAAACCTGTTCTATCTGTGGTTCGACTTCAGTTTCCCACAGATAATATAAGGGCAGTTCAGGAGGATAAACTACATTAAATTGTTAAAAAAAAAAGTTACCATTATATTTCAATGACATGAGGAATCCTTTTTATGCTGGTAATCATTTTACTAGAAACTCCTTTTAACTAAGGAAATTTACACTTACTAGGCCACCCATGAGTAGACAATAGCTTAGGCAGGTAGTAGGAACTAGAATTTTCTAAAATTTCCTAAATATTGAAGATATCCACTGAATCAATATTAATCCATGGAGAACATTTAAGCATATTTTCTATTTACCTCCCACAAACAAGGTGTTAGCTAGTCCAAAATAAGTTTTCTTGCTCTTTGAAATTAGGTTAATGAAAGAAATACATTTTTATAAGCATCTAACCTGTTTCGTGTACAGGGTTCACATCCACAATCCAGTTCACAATCACATCTTAGAAATGTGTTTGTATCATGTACTACATGGTTGAAAATAACACAGTTTTGTTACAAATTCAACAGTATTCCCAACTAGGTGAACTGGTCCTCCATGTCAATCCACAGTCCACAGCATGTTTCCAGCAAAATTAGGGAAGAGAAACCACTTGAAACCAAAGAAAGTACCAAGTATCCTACACCAACTCCCCCAGGGAAGCAGCATTTTAAGAGGGAGCCTGAGAGCTTGATGCATGAACAGAGGGACATGTGCACACCTCCACTACCCAAAGATCAAGCCCCCACAGCTTCTGGGCAGATTGTCACAATCACAGATAACCCAAAGGATGCCTGATCCATTTTTAGAAGGTAAAAGGGAAAAAAGGCATGAAGCAAGGAAAGGAAGGAGGGAAAGAAGGGAAGAAGGGAGAAAAGAGGGAGGAAAAAAGACAAATCTAGAGAACCTGCCCATTAAACTCAGCGACTATGTCACCAGCCAGGTAAGACTAGAAGCTTCAAGATATCAAACACTCAAAAAGAAAATGATTTGTTTTTTGTTTTCCTGATACTAGAGAATGAACAGCCGAAGCAGGGAATGGTTTCGATTAGAGATTCCTCCAAAGGAAAACATTTTTTAATTGAGGGAACAGTAGTTCATAGCACTTTATTTGAATTAGTCCTCCAAAATTTCTATGAATTGAACTTTGCACTTGTTCCAGATGCTCTCATTTCTGATCATTATCTTTGTTGGGTCTACCTGCTGAATCCAAGGAGACTAGCAGGAAATGTTTAACTTTGAATCAATTAAAAAATTAAAAGTCTTGCTTACTCCATATCAAAGTACATTTGGCTCGCCTCCATGAGACTATTATGAAATCACATTAGGAGTAGGTTATGTAAAGATGCTCAGCGACTGTCCTAGAGATTAAAAAGGCCACAGAAAATTAAAAGCAAAACCCCCATCTAATTCAGTAAAGCCAGTTATTTCCAACAGGGAGAGAAATGCCCCAGTGAGCAATATTGACATTTACTGAATTTTCTTACAAATGCGCATCATCATTGTAACCCCAAATTCCTCCTGAATCAGACCTATCATCTCAAAATGCTGAGAAAAGAAATCATAAAAGATAAGTCTCTTTCAGTCACAGAATTAGTGTTTTCATTCTAAAAACACTTTGCTATTCATCTCAACACTATTACTTTTATGAGTCCACTGTATTATAAACACAGCAAAAAACTCAGAAAAAGTTTCACATAACAAAGACCATTTACAAGTACTAATTTGGCAAAAATAGCTTTTCAGATCGCAATGTTTTACAAAGGCCATATTCTGTTTCTCCATTAGTGCTTTTTTGACAGTTGGAAATGGGTACAAGTTGTAATTTACTTGTATCCATTTCCTACTTTAGCAGTGTCCAGAAAAATCATTCAAACAGCATAACAGATAAAAGGCAGTAAGGAAAAGTGTTTGCAATCTGCTGAGAGCTATAATGTGCACTGAATATAAACAGTAGCTGGTTGAAATATATATATTGCATATCACATATTCATCTATATATTTTTATGATCTATACATAGGTCAGAAGACTGCTAAGATATAACCTAAATTATTTAAGGATCCTGAAATGAAAAATGTTATGTGAAATGGTGTGCGTTGATCTAGGAATCCCCAAAGCTTAGTCCACCTCTAATTTACTTTAATAGAAAATTTCTTTGAGAAAAGTCCCACAGGCCACAGTGTATATATGAAATCATGAAAGCAGACAACAGTAATAAGATGTCCTATATGAGGCCAGTGGCAGAGAAAGCCATCAAGTTTTACATTAACTAACACTCCACAATTTGAAAATTATGGGGAAAGTAGGAGATGGATTACAAGGAAGAGAGCCAGTCAATTATGGTGATTACCAAAACAACCATACACCATTTCTGAAATGCCTGACTGAACAGGGCCACAATACACTTGAAGTTATGTGAAACAGAAAATTACGCAGTATTTGCGCCCATGATGTGTGTTTTGTTAACAAAGTGATTTTGATTAAGCTTATGGTCACAGTGCAGGATCATAAGACTTCACAGAAAGGATTACTTTAACTATGAAATCTTTCAACTGTAAAAGTAATCATGTCTGAAGGAGGCTGGATAGTCAATATTTCTGTAAATCAAAGTTAGCACTTTCTTTTTCAGATTTCCTGAGGCTTCACTTTTTTTCCCATGAAATGACTAACTATGCATATAATCCCCCTCCCAAGAACAGAAGATACCTTAAATGAAAAGAAATGCAACCCTTCAGTTTATATTAGTAGTCTCATAAATTTAATATCCCCTGTTCATTATATGGAGAGCTATGTAACAAAAAAGACATTTGCATTTCTATTCTTATTTTGCACAAGGAAAAAGCAAATCAGGAATACAATTGACTTGATATTTCCTCTGTGGGCCCTGAAATCGTAACACCAGTGGAAACATATCTAGTTCGTTTAAGGCCACAGTCACTGCTTACAGCAAAAAAGGGAAAAAAAAAATGAGGTTTAAAGGTTGAGATGGGATGTTTACAGTTTTTCTCTCAGACTTACTATACAGCAAGGTCTTGCTAAACAATTAATGTTATTGGACAGCATTCTACCACCCCTTAGTTCTCAAGAATTAAAATTAGTACGGATTTCAGCATGTGACTTTTGAAACTTTTGTAAGTTGTCTGAACATAGCTATTTTGATAATCTGTAAGTATGACATACACTAAGTGACAGAAAGATGGAGAAAGAATTGAGACAAGTGGAGCTATGTACTGCAAACGAAAACATTTCATTATTTCAATTTATTCATTTATCACTTTAGTAGGTGTTATATTGAGATTCTTCTTATTCTCTATATTTCAAGACAAAGTTTCATGGTATAAACCTATTGAATAGTTAGTAATACTATATCACATACTTGAATGTTGCTAACCAAGCAGATCTTTAAAAAAAGAAAGAGTAATTATCTGATGTGATGGAAAAGTAAGTCAATACTATGGTGATATGTAAATCAGTACACAATGTACACCTAAAACTTACACAATGTCATGTGTCAACTATTTTTTCAGTAAGGCTAGGGAGAATTTTTTTTTTTTAAGTTTCAGGATGTAACACCATTCCTATTGACTGCATATACAATGCTACCTTAATAATGGGCACCTTTCAAAACTCTATAATGCCGTTGTTCATTATATTATAAAGTTGGGTGGAAAATTCAGCGTACATATGTATCATATAATATGTGAAAATATAGTAATTCAAATTATAGGGTTTAATTTTTATAGATTTCAGTAACTATGAAAATATTTTGTAATCTTTCTTATTTACCTCAGAAATAAAGTTCTGAATATCTGTCCATAGATCTAATTCCTGAAGGTTTTATATAAAAGGGAAGAATAACGACAAATGTAGTAACAATAACAGATCAATACTAATATAAATTGCCATTTATATTGAATATCCCATAGCCAGGCACATTGTTTATCTCACTGAAGGTTTACAGTAATAACATAAGGTAAATAGTTGCTCCTATATTCCTATTTTAGAGACAAGGAAACTGAGGAGCAAAGAGGTTAAGCCACAGAAATCTACATTCCAGTCTACAAGAGACCAACAGAGGGATAGTTTAGGATTATAGCCTCTATAAATAAGACCAAGAAGAAAATTTGCTTTTCAAGAGCTGAGGAATTCAATCTCAGGACACTCCTGGGTCAGGATATCGTGTGCAGTGGTCTCTGCAGAAGTCATAGAAGTCTTCCCCAGAAAGTCACCTCCTCAGATGCCCGCCCTCCTTCTGTAAAGCGGCACCAACTCTAACCTCACACTGGTCACGTTCTATTCACTTCCCCTGCCATGTTTTTTCCTTCATATTATTTATCACTCTCTTATTTATTTTATACACTATTATATATCTGTTCATTGATGCTCAACCTGCTGGACTAAAAATCCCCTAAAAAAATAATCTCGTCTTTGAGGCTGCCTACTGCACCCTCAGCGCTAGATCCATGACTAGGGTATAGTAGGAACTCAGTAAATGCCTGTTTAATGAATATGTGGCTAAGATTTAAAGAAGCACTGCCTGCACGCCACTTTCATTTGCTAAATTCATAGGTTGTAAATACTACAATATGCTCTATTATATAAACTAGGAGATGGCTAAATTGGGAAATGATAATAAATAAATCAAAGTTAGTGAACTGAATACCTGTGAATTAATCCAGGTGTAAATACTGCTCAAAATGCAGAACTTGAGAGTGTTTTGATAGTTTAATAGAACACTGATATAGCAAACCAGAAGATGTGCTCTATTTCACAAAGAAAGGGAGTGCCTGACACATCTCTGAAAGGTCAGAGTTAATGGTTAACCACTGAAAATTCTCAATGTTCTTGGATTGTTTTTTTCCTGGTTAAAATAAAAAGGGCTTTAATGTTAGGACATGTACAGAACAACTGATATGTCCCATGAATATAATCAAAATCCATCTATACAAAAAGGACAGGAATTAATTTTAAAACTCTCACCTTTAATATCTAATTAAAGGTAATCTTAAATCCTAGGTTCAGAACTCTAATAAAAACACATTTTAAAAACAGAATGCAGGGCCTCCCCGGTGGCGCAGCGGTTGAGCGCTGCGCTGTGGAGCTGTCTGCAGCAGCGACGCGAGTTCGACGCCCGGCCGGGGAGAATCCCACATGGTGTGGCAGACCTCTCCTGCCTCAACCGCTGCTCCCCTCAGCAGTGTATTTCTGATCTGCCTGTTCTGCTCCCCACTCTGTCTCTGGTGAACCCTCTCACTGCCCCATGCCTCTGGCCTGTACCCCAGCTTGTATGCATAAATAAATAAATCTTAAAAAAATAAAAAATAAATAAAAAATAAATAAAAACAGAATGTAAAGAGAAAAGACAGAAATTAAATGTTTTTCTTCCAACATAAAACTCATTGAGACAAAATTCCAGGATCATGAAAAGAGAATTTTAAGCTAAAGAAAGTTTCCCTAGGTAGAAGTTTATCTAGTACCTAACTTTAAAATGAAACAAAACTGTACTATTTAAAACAAACTTAATTGTGTGTATTTATTTTATTATGACTTGTAAAGAAAAGAGACATTTCACACTATAACCAAGGACTTCACTGTAATCAAATTATATATAATTGGGGCCTCCCTAGTGGCGCAGCGGTTAAGCGCTGCGCTGTGGAGCTGTCGGCAGCTCGCGAAGCGAGTTCAATGCCCAGTCTGGGAGAATCCCACATGGTGCAGCAGACCTCTCCTGCCTTGCCCGCTGCTCCCCTCAGCAGTGTATTTCTGATCTGCCTGTTCTGCTCCCCACTCTGTCTCTGGTGAAGCCTCTCACCACTCCACACCTCTGGCCTGTACCCCAGCTGCATGTATAAATAAATAAATCTTAAAAAAAATTATATATAATTATGCCCACTTATCAGAACATGAGTAAGTTCCATGATAATATGTAAAAATCTGAATTAATACTTCTTGGTTTCCAACTCAATATTTTACTATCAAGTGAAGTTTATTTTAGGAATAAACTGTGTGGGGGACAAAGAAGGAAGGGGTGCAAAGTGGATTATGGGAGAGGAGTATACATGCCTTGGTAGTGGGTGTGGTGAGGTCCATCTGAAGAGCTGGGCTCCTGTATCTGAATCCTAGACAGTATTGCAAACAATGCTACATCAATAAAATGCATACTACAATAATAAAAGATTAACAATGAAAAAAAGAGAAGAAATTGGAGAAATTACCAAAGAAATATCTGTAAGAAAAAGGAAGGGGCAGGGCTCGGCACAAGTCATAACAACAGAAAAAAAATTAAAAATTACTACAGCAATTGAAAGTGTATAACTGAATCATGGGCTTATAGGAAAATAAAAATGAGTAAATAGACTAGTAGCAGAACTTAAAACTTAAAATGAATTCAAATAAGAGTCTCTTAGGGAAAAACAAAACAAAACAAGGAGTATTAAAAATAGAGAAGGAAGCAGAGTTCAGTTTGGGGATGAGTAGTTGGCACTTTTTTTTAAGTACTTTTTTTTAAAGATTTATTTATTTATGCATACAAGCTGGGGTACAGGCCAGAGGAATGGGGCGGCGAGAGAGTTCACCAGAGACAGAGTGGGGAGCAGAACAGGCAGATCGATGGAAACACACTGCTGAGGGGAGCAGCGGGCAAGGTAGGAGAGGTCTCCTGCACCATGTGGGAATCGTCACCATGTAGGTGACGAACTCATGTCTCCACTGTCTGCAGCTCCAAAGCCCAAGGCTTAACCACTGCACCACCAGGGAGGCCCTTAAAAAGTATTTTTTTACAACTATATATCACTTACACATAACTTGAGGGTCAGATTATACTGGTTAACAAATTTTTACAAAAGTTATGTTACTGAAAATAAAATTAGTCATTTCCTATCAATTTGTACGAATATGACAGCCATATTCCAATTTTGGCTCTAGTTTCTTTTGTAATCTGCAATAAATCGATGTTTACATCACAAAATGCATGCCAACAGCAATAGACCTACAGTTAATACCTGTAAAAATTCAAGTCATAGACTACTTCTTAGATTTCTTCACTTGTCTCTCGTACAGCTGTTCAGGAATAGAATAGATGGAAGACGGTTTCCACATGCAAAAGCACAGCCTTAAGACTCAGTTTCGAAGAGTCCAGAAATAGCCTCCATTCTTTGGGTAATAAGTGATTTCTAAGGCATTCATGAGGCCCTCAATATCCGAACAGAATACCAGAGTACTTTCCTTTCTGAAGAAAGGCTCCAACTGCTGGTGGCACTTTCGATAGACATTGTTGGAGTCTTGATCCTAGGAATTCTACCTTGTTCTTGGATAAGTCCAAATCACGAACCAAATCATTTAGTTCTTCCTGTGTTAGTCTGTGTGGGGTTGATGATGCACCGCAGTGAAAATCTGGATCACTGCATGCTGATGGAACAGAAGAACAGGTCAGCTCACCCTTGTCCTCATCAGATGACTCAAGAGAATATTCTGCTGGAGGTTCTGGAATAGGAAGTCCCTCACCATGTGGAACTGGTTTCAATGCAGACGGAATGTTTGGGTAGACTATTCTCTACTTCCTTTGCTTCATTATTCCACCGGAAAGAGGAGGAATCAAGCAGAAGTAACAGTCTTTTATGTGGTCCTTGGCTCTCTCCACACCATGGGGACTATAAATGGCATTGATGGTCTTTTGCCATTTAACCACTGTGAAAGCTGTGTTGTCCATGTAGCACAGCATATATGCAGTTCCCAAGACTTGTCTTGGTCACCAACCTTGCATCCCAACTAAAGATGATAAGCCTTCTTCACTTGAGAAGTGATACTTTTCTTCTGGTTGGCAAATGTCACTTCCCCACAAATAGAACAGAAATTGTCCATGCTATTAACACACTTTTGAGGCATTACTGTTCTGTATTGTGCCTAAATGGATAAAATAATAACAGTTCTTTTTTTTTTAAAGATTTATTTATTTATACATACAAGCTGAGGTACAGGCCAGAGACGTGGGGCGGTGAGAGGGTTCACCAGAGACAGAGTGGGGAGCAGAACAGGCAGATCAATGGAAATACACTGCTGAAGGGAGCAGTGGGCAAGGCAGGAGAGGTCTGCCACGCCATGTGGGTATCTCCCTGGCTGGGCATCGAACTCGCCTGGCCGCTGCCAATAAGCACAGCGCTTAACTGCTGTGCCACCAGGGAGGCCCTAAAATAATAACAGTTCTATGGAACAGTTGCTTAAACTTGTCTCACACAAAGTCTGAAATATTTTCAATGCTCAACCTTTCCAACAGGGCTTTATCTAGTGCACTGCTGACGTCAGCTTATCAGCAGCCGCCTGGCAGTAGTAGGGCATTGCATCAGAAAATGATGCAATCAACTCTGGATGATGTGTGCATGATGGTGTTATGCAATGCAATGCAGTATTACATCATTCTAGGCTGATTAAGGATGTTGTTGCAGTCCTATTTGATAAATTTACACGGTGAAACATATAAAATGAATTATATTAAATATCTTCAAAACAAGAGCTAATAAAACATTTTCAGGGTTATATTCATGTTCAGCACACCAAGATACTACAGCTTAGGGCCTTTTTAAGTCAGTAATGATCTCACTGTTGACTAGTGTTACCAAACAACTTTCTTCTCCTTGGAAACATCATCCTAGGAACTACTTGGAAATGCTTTACTTTCAAAATCACCTAATAGCATCCATTTCAACTTTAACTCAAAATTAACCTAATGTAGCTAATTTCACTAAACCTCATACTACTAAATTTCTTGAAACCAACAAAAATGTAAATTCACGAGTACTAACATAAAACCTCTTACTGTTCAGAGAATACATCATTTAGTCTGGTTGCTTTGAAAAAAAAATCTGTGTCCATTAACACAACTCTTCGTTGTGAATTTATACTATAGTTTAGTTATACTTCCTTCAGCAAATCACTACCAGGTTTGCATGCTGAAAATATCTGCAGTGATATTTCATGCTTTTTAATACTTTCAAGTATGTCGCCATTCATAAAGAAAAGCTATAAAGTAATAAGTAGTAAGAGGAAAATAACAGCAGAGCAACTAGATGGAAGTGGTAGGAAAAGACCTTCTAGTTCTATATGTTATATTCTTTTGAATATACAAAACAACAAATAAAAATCCAGTATAGAAAAAGAATCACTGAATTAAAAGAAACAGACTTAAGGTACATTTGTTTCAAGTATGACAGAGAATTAATATGCATAATATATAAAGAACATAAACAGATGAAGAAATATCCTTGGGCAAATGGCATGTAGAGACAATTCACATAACAGTAATAATTACAAATAAACAACAGGGAGAAATTATCATTTTTGCAATTAAAGAAATTCATTTCAAAACGGTAATGAGGTAGTGTTTTGCCTATTAAATCAAAAAAACCTAAATGATATTTTCTAAACAGACCAAGGGTAAATAAACTCCTCCAGTCATCTCCTGGTGGCATGATCAGCACACACATCCTTTCTGAAATGCAAATGGACACTATGTTTCAAAACTCATAAAAATGTTCATATTCATTCACTACTGATGTCACTTCTATATATATCGATCCTAAGAGAAATAATACAAAGTACAGAAAAAGCTATTTACATTAATATGTTCCTTAAATATGTGTATTTGGAAAAGTGAGAGAATAAAGAAGAACCAAAACCAACATGCAACAGTAAAGAATAGTAACAAATAGTCAATGGCACATTGAAAATAAATGCCAGGATGAGGCAAGATGGTAGAAATACATTTATGACCCAACATGAACTGACACCTATACTGAAAAGCCAACTCACCATATAATACAAACGATGGACTCGTGCCCCAATAGTGGGTTGCTTTCAGGTGACAAGATTATGAGTAGCATTTTTCTTTCTGTTTCGAACTTTTCTACAATTATGTTCTATTGCTTTTGTGATTTTAAAGGACATGAACAAAAGTCAGGGTATTGACAGGTGAAAAGAGCATCCCCTGTCCGCTGGGTGAGATCATACATTAGAATAACTGCTTCGGGTTCAAGCTTTCTTTCCAATAACCCCCCACCCCCATAAGTGGAGCTACCTTTTCTCACTCTCTCACTTGGCAGATACACCCAAGTGTAAACTTCCAGATTTTCTTGCCTTTCTGGTCTCAACCCAGAATATGAGCTACCACTGGGGCTCAGTATTTAATACAGCAGGCCTATAATTACATAAAATTAAAATGCTAACACATAAACCACATATTTCTAAAACTAACCAGGCCTATCTTTGCTTTTTTCAGATAATTAAACTAAAAATGATTAATTGCCCCTTTAATGGGTTTAGCAAACCCTTTGGCATCAATTAAGGCAATTAACTACAGGACAATGTTGGATCTGATACTGCATCTTCCACAAGGCATGTAACAATATGTACAGAGACTTTTATCAACAGAAGTCAATGTCATGTATGAACCACCTTGTCACCTTGAGTGTTCTCAGCATTCTTTCTATAATGACAAAATCAAGTGTCTATATTCTTACCTAAAGCAGTGTTAGCCATGTCTGCAGTGGGTAGGGTTAAAGAGGTGAACTATTAAATCTTACTGGGGTGAAAACACATAGCTGTGCTAGCTGTATAGCTCCTGCTCTCCCATAATATTCCTGAGACCATCAAGATTTAGATCTGTAATTATAAGAGGAACCTGATTTTCACCTCAATTACTGATAGAGATGGTCCATATAATCACAATAAAAATGCAAGACTTGAAAAATGAGACTTTGCAAGAGGTGAGTGTCCCAAGGCTCTAGTGGATTAATTGGCTCCAAGTAGACCTTTTACTTTTCCACTGTGTTACAGAGGCTGAAAATGCCGTGAAGAAGCATTTCCCTGACTGTTGTGTATCTTCTTTGGTAAGGAAATAAATGGATAAATCTTTTATAATAGAAATAGAAACAAAATTTTCTTTTAATTGAAAAATTTTCTGGAAGGGAATGGACACACTCCATAGTCCGAGCAAACACCAATTTATTATATGCCAAACACGCTCAGCATTGTGTATATAATCCCCTGCCCCTAGTGGAGACCTTTGCACATTTTTTTAACCTACCAGCAGCATTTAATACATAAATGGGTCATATCCTAAACCAACTGCCTTTGAAAAACTTTATCCCTCAGAAACCTGTTTTCGCTAATTTTGATTGTAAAACTGGAGATACATACTGACAATCTCAGAACTGATTACAAATACAAAAAGAAATTCTATACTTGCTATATACTTTCTGAAACACATTTTAAAACAAAGCAACTTCTTGATATAACTATAGTAACACTGGGGGAAAAAAATCTACCTGCACAATGTAAATGCTGCAACTAAAAATACCAGAACCTGTGGTGCTCCCTGTGGGAGGTGATAGAGATTTAAGATGTGAAAGAAAGAGAAAGGCATTTGGGAATAATTATCCCAGATTCTGCGACCAAAGAGAGACAGATTAGGAGCAAGGAAGGCTAGGTTCCCAGGAATTGTTACAAAGTACTTTAGTTTTTATTCCTCCTCCCTCCTCTGACTGTCCCATTACAACTTCCAGAAACATAAACTGCACCTCTAACCCACACCTGGGGGAAGACCCTTATCTTTAGAGAGGGGAGGGGGCTGGGAGGCTGTGGAAAAGAGATATAAGGTACTGGCTTGGTATCACCTTTACTACGCTGCCTCTCAACCCCACCAGACTGGCAGTGGTGAGTCTGCAGGTTCCCATTTGACCTCAGATGTCTTTCAATGACTTCTACCAGGTGTCCTGATATGTGTCTGTCAGTGCTAATTGCATATGACACCGGATTGGCTTCATCTCCAACAAAATTCAAGAGAACTATCATAAAACAAAGACAGTATGAGAGGTGCCAAGGGGGGGGGGCTAGGTAGTGCTTCTGCATCCCCAGGATTTCCTGCAGACCTCTTCCCCGCCAATATGGGCCTCCTTAGCAGACACATTTGCTCTACTCTGTAGATGGGGCTTTAAGACATCAGACCCATCTTGTTTGCTTAAGACAACCTAGACTACTTCCGTTATCTTGCTAAGAGCATCTCATTCACTCTCATCCTGCTTGAATGTTAAATTATATAATCACCCTACTGAGCTCTCTCTTTAGACCATATCGTTACTCCTAATCCATCTCATACAGCTAGGCAACAAAAATGGCAGAAGAATGACAAAAATCACCTGGATGACCACAGAAAAGACTCCCTGAGGAAATGTGAGAGGAGATAAGGTGGAATTGATAGTACTCAATTTGTGTCCTTAGTTCACTTCCATAGAAAGCTACATAATCTCCACATTGGGCAGGTACAAAATCAAAGCATGTGCACATGTGTCTTTAGACAAAAAGCATAGAATTTGCTATCAATTCACTTCTCTTGAGGATGTATTTCTGAGACACAATATCTTTCACTTACACCTGGCAGGAACGTTCTTCCCTACTGAGATCAATGAGTGTTCTCAGCATGTAAATGGTCTATATTTTATTACATGTACAACCTTCAAAATATCAAATGATGTTTCAGACCGATCAGGCAGAGCAGTGCTGTCCAAAACAGCTTGTGTAACAAGAGATGTATGTCTGCACTATTCTATATGACAACTACTGTACGTGGTTACTGTCCACTTGGAACACAACTAACAAAACTGAGTTTATAATTAGATTTCATTTTAATTAAGTAAAATCATGGTAAAAAAAAAAATAGGACAGGAGCTGTCTCCTGTTATTTCCATTGAGTATGGAGGAGAAAAAGCAGTAGATTCCTCATCAAAACAGATAGTGTCTGCTATGGCACCCTCCTCCATCCCAGATCCAGCAATGCATGGGCCAGGACACCCTCTATCGAGCAGTGTAATAGGGTGACTGGCAACTACAGAAAGAATTGACCAGTGCATCCAGAAACCAAGGTCGAAGTGCTAACTAGGAGAGTGGACTCTCTTCAGCTCTTAAGGTCAGTTTCCTTAACAAAACAACATGAGGTTTAATTTAATGTTCTACCCCCTTTTGAAAATTTCTCTATCACTCTCTGGGCCATCATTATTCCTATGACAAAGAGGCTAACTGGACCCACTTTACAGACAGAAGGTGATTCAATTTTCATCCAGAGACATGGAAACACTGTAAGTTGTCATTCTGGCACCTATGTAATCCAAAAAGAGTCTCATCCTTAAAATACCTGAACAATCATTTATTTCTACACCACTTGTACAATAAACAACATGTTCATACAGCCTTGTGAATGCAAACTTATATTTCATTATTTTTTCAGTTCTAGTTGCAAAGAATGTTGTTACTACTATTGTGCATCCTTTCTCCTAATTGATGCAGACCATTTTCAAAAATTAACACAATTAGAAATGACCACAGACCTTTTTAATACTCTTACTAAAAATTGTTAATCACATTTACTAAAATTGTCCATCACATTTTATTTAGTATTCAGTATACAGAACTTAGTGTAAAATGTACAAGCATACTTTCTTTTTGTATAAATGACTAGTTAGGTGTACCCTTTAAAGGATGCTATCATTTTTTCAAATGTCTTGAAATGAAATATTCAGAATGAGATGAAGAGGCATATTTTTTAAAAAATTCCTCCTAGAAACTAATCATCTGTACAATAATCCATTGTCTGTTCTACCAAGGTGATTTATTAAGGATAATGAAGCATATGATTTAATAGCTGCAGCAAATCCTTTTTCAAGTAGGATGGGTATAAATAATACAAAAAGATGGTCCAATAATAGCCAGATCCTAACCTAAGATCTATTCTATATGCTAGGTCACAGGAAATTAGATGAGCTCAATTAACTGTGGAGCTCAGTAAAGTGTGGCTAGGCAGCTAAGACTCTAACGACTCTCTTTTATTCTAGCAGCGATTATTATTATTTAGTAAAACCTGTAAGCTCCACTATCCTGGGGGAACTAAGTAGCTATTTCTCACAACACCTACAAGGCTTTCCAACTGGACATGGAAGTTATGACCACGTGAATTCTCCAAAATCTTCAGAATACAGATCTTTGTCAGCATAAATCGTACTCGCCATGTTTTGTTTACCCTTATAGTCTCATTTATTGCATCGGCAGAGGTTAATGGATGGTACTTTAAAGAATGAATGGATAAATGGGAGAGTAGATGAGTGAGTGAAAAAAATGATGTCACTAAAGTCCTGGCAGGAAAATAGAGCAACCTGGCACCCCTGTGGGATTTGGTCTAACATATAACATATTTTGTTTTGATGGCCATTTTGTCAAGAGGTTTTTGTTGTCCCATTTTGTTTTTGCTAGGAAAGGCTTTCTTAGACCAACTTCCTATAGATCATCGAAAAACAAATAAACATAAAATCATATACACCATTTGAAAAAAAGTGTCCAAACATCATCATCTGTTTGCAAGTGAACACACTCCTCCTCCAGGTTATGTCTAGTAATTTTAAGTACTGACAGGGCCTTATGGAATCACTGAGGCAAATTTTGGATGACAGGAAATACAAGCCACCATACTCACCAGCTGTTTGGCATGGAAAATCTGGCTGGCTGTGTCTTCCAGACATGGCACAGCCATTCACTGATAAGCTGGCAGAGCCAGTACTGTCCCCATGCCACCCAGAGAGTCCATCTAAAATAAGATTAGATGTTACAAATCCTAGTGCTCAAGTAATCCAGGGCTGTGGAAAATTTCCATGGCTCAACATAAACAAGGGGACTATGTGTGAGACATATGTCACCTTCTAAAAAATGTATGCTTCACCAGGCACATTCACCACCAGCATATTTCCACACTGCAGTTCCTACTGCTCTTGCTCTTGTGAGCCCTGACAGTTTTGAGATCAATTTTATTAGATACCATTAGTCTCTGTTAGGGCGGTCATTTGAATAACAACAGATTGGCAAATATAAAACTAAGGCACCTGTTGTACATTTGGCAGCCTGAATGAGGCCCTTTAAAATGAAAACAAATAAGAGCTATAATCATGCCAGGCAATGGCTTTTGGTTCAATAATGACCATGTGTCAGAATTAAGTGCATCTGGGAATTCCTACCACAGCCAGATGTAAAGGCAGATTTGTCTCGTCTGGTGGCATATGAGTAGATACACACACTCTACTCAAATCTGGTTTTGCCTTGGTTTGGTCAGAAACTAGGTAAGTGGAACTTAGATCAAATAAAATAAATTACTAAAGAGCAACTGATAATATTATCATTAATTAAAGAGTTAAATATTAAACATATGGATTGTAAGATCCAGACCATGAACTAATTCATTTCTGATTTTTCTGGGCATACTGATTTACTCATGGAATAATCAACATTAATGTGCCAATATTATTACTACACTGAGCCAGCCCATCTCTAGGTGCTAGAGATTCCACTGAGAACAAAATATGGTCTTAATTCCAAGGAACTTGTAAAGACTCAGACCACAAAGGAGCAATTACAATGCACTCTAATAGATGCTCACATATCTGCTACTAATTCAGTGCACAGAGAAAGGGTATCCATTCTTGATAAAAATGGGAGGGCTTCCTGGAAGAGTTGTCAGCTAAGGTAAGATCTGAAGGTAGAAAGTCAGACAAAAAATGGATAAGGAATGGATACTTCATATGGAAGGAGGGCCAACTGGCTCAAAATTACAGAATGAAGGGTCAAAGAAGAGCAGCTGAAAAACAGAAAACACTAATATTGAAACAGAGGCGGACGGGGGTGTCCAGTCCTTTTGTGGTCACCAACTGAAAATGGGCGGAAAGGGCGCAACTGCCCAGGCTCTAAGGCAAGAGCCACCAAAAAGCCCTAAAAGACAAAAAGGCCAAAAACAAAGGACAGTGCCTGATGAGAGGACAGGTCACTGTCTGTGGGGTCTCACCCGTGCGCACAATTGCAAGAGACCTCAGGCTACAGGTACAACAACAAACATGGGGTTTATTTTACAAATGGGGGAAACAGAGAGCTCACTGCATCCTCAAGTGGCGGCCACCTCACCCAGAGCGCATGGGGGATGGTAACTCTTTGTGAGGTGTTGGGTTAGACCAACAAACAGGTCTCTGAGACACCAGGCCCAGGGCCCGTGGGGCTCCTTTCAGGCTACGTCAGAGACAGGACCAGAGGCCCCCTCTCTGCAGAGTCCTTCAGCTTCTCTTCCTGCTCGGAGGGCGCTGCTGGATGCTTCTTTTCTTCTTCCTTCCTCGGAGGCGAGGAACAGACTTCTTTCTTCTCTCTTTGGAGTCTGGAACCATCATCTTTCTTCTCCTGGGGGCTGGTGTCGTCTTCTGCTGTTCTTCTCTTCAGGGGCTCCTTCTCTCTCTCTCCAGAGGGGCTGGCATCCTTTATTTTTTTTCCCTCTTCTTTTTCCCCTTTTCTTTCTTTTTCCCCCCTCCTTGGGTCCTTCCGATTCTGGCTCATATCCTCTCTCAGAGTAAAATCCACAAGTCTGATTGGACCACTTTTCTATCCTGGAGCTGATTGGACCTACCCATCAGCTCCTAGCACCTGATAGGTCCATTTAAAATGGCAGTTACTGGGCAGAAGCAACTGTCACAACTGGCTTGAAGCAGTGGGGTAAGCACCACCGCTCCTGCTGGCTCCCACTGCTAAGGCAGCTTGGTTCCCTTAACAATATGGCTGGATATGTGTGTGTGTGTTGCAGGAGGGGGAGCAAAGGTGTGGAGGAAAATATGAGAATAGTAAGGTTTTTAAAGATGATGGGACCTTGCTTACTGATGCTAGCCAACCTATGAAAAGGTAGTAAATAATTTGGTTGAAAGGAGGTTAGCATTTATTTTGGTAAATAATAAGAGATTATCTGTGAAAAAAACCAGATTGTAAATGATAGCTATAAAGACAAAATTTTAATTACATGTTTTCTAAGGCTTTTTTTTTCCCACAAAGAATTAGTCAAATTCAAGTTGAGTCTGGACAATAGTAAAAGTCATATTCAAATAAATTTAGGTAATTATGTCTTAAGGCAGTACCTGAATATGCATGACATTTACAAAATGTTTCATTCTTAATGTATACCTACTAATACTATCCTCAAAAGGCATTTATGAAGAACCTAATGTGAAAGACTCATCACCACACGTTAGCTAAGGACAGTATTACACACACAGCTTCCAGGTGGCTGTGTTCACAGATGAACCCAGAGGAAAACGCATCCAAAGAGGACAGTGTATACATGTAAAGAAAATGTTAGAAGCCAGGGTAAAAAAGACTTAATTGTTGATATATAACAGAAGCCATAAAATATCAAAGCATTTTCCATGTAATTTTATTTTATGTGCCAACTGATTTAAAACTTCATGGTACCTTGCTGTCGGAGAAAAAAAAATTTTTTCCAAATCATCAAACAAATCCTGTATTTTATTATTTATAAATCCATAATTAATCAGGAGCAGTCCTCTGATGTTTTACCAGCAAAGGCAAAACTCATAGAAAATCAGTTAAATGGGGACATCTATCACATTGTCCATCTGTTATTGGTAATGAAATTAACAGGTGAACAGAGAGAACAAAGTATTTCAGAAGACATTATAACCAACAAAATTGCCCAGGTAAAATTGTGGAGGGCAGTCTGCCAATAAAAAGAATGCACAGATATCAGTAACTTGATATAATTTCATATCTTTGATGGGAGGATGCTGTTCAGATACCCCTGCTGGATCTATATTCTCTTTACAAAAAGGCTTTTGATTCTTTACCTATTGGACAGTTATTAAAATGCCAGCTCTTTTTTTTAAAGATGTATTTATTTATGCATACAAGCTGGGGTACAGGCCAGAGGCACGGGGTGGCGAGAGGGTTCATCAAAGACAGAGTGGGGAGCAGAACAGGCAGACTGACGGAAATACACTGCTGAGGGGAGCAGCGGGCGAGGCAGAGGAGAGGTCTGCCACACCATGTGGGAATCTCCCAGGCCGGGTGTCGAACTCGCATCACTGCTGCCAACAGCTCCACAGTGCAGCGCTTAACCACTGCACACTAGGGAGGCCCCAGCTTCTTTGTTTTTAAGAATAACGCTCAATGGAAATATTTTATTTAACCACTTTTGCTCCAGGACTTTATCCAGAGCTCAGGCAGTTGTATTACTGACCTGAAAACATAGTTTCAGAGCTGGAAGGCAACTGCCTAAATAAGGTCATCTCCTTCACTCTGCCTAAGTAAAAAATATATATAATACCTATTTTAATGCCTCCAGTGCCAAGCAAAGAAAGAAAAAGTAAAAAACAACTCAGAAACAGCAGAGGAATAACCTATATAAAGCTAAAGATTCTTACCAAATTTGGGTCAAGAAAGCATCCTGTCATTAGGTATATAGCATGGTATAAGTGAAATATGTTTTAATTCAAATCAGACACAAGATGATATTGAAGAGTTAAGAACAGAATTGTTGCTTAACTTAAAATCTGGGCTTTAACACCCATCTTTATATTATTTAGCTAAGCAATCTTAGGCAAATTAACTTAATCTCTCCATGAATCAGCTGCCTATTGGATAGACTGGTGATAATAAAAGCATCTGACTTATGCATAGTTATTTTAAAGATCAGACATGATACTGAAGGTAAAGTGCCGTGGCAAGTGACTGGCACATAGTGAATGCTTAGTAAAGTTTAGTAACTACCACTACTGTAATGTCATATACTGACCATTACTACAGTCCTTCTAATATCAAGGAAATTTGGTTTTTGCTTATTGCAGGATCCTGAGCATCATCAGAGATTTTAAATGAATAATTATTCTTTGCATTCATGATTTCAATTAAATTCAACTCAAAGAGAAGGGCATAGCACTTGAACAGAACATCAGAAAATGAGAGACTAATTAGAAGGATTTCAATGGCTGCAACTCAGAACAGCTGATAAGGGGGAAAGGCAGAGTCCAGGACCGGTACTGGTTAAGACCAGAGGTCCCTGAAAGCAGAATGTACTCCCCGGTAACAGCGACTTTGACACTGCAGGACAACAGTGCACCTGGATCTATGGTGAGAGAAACAGGATAAATCAGAAGAGGAGGTACCAAAAAAAAAAGTTGATACAAATATGGATGGAAAATATTTTAGTTTGATAAAATCCAGAGTTTGGGATACAGGAGAACCTTTTATGTCTCAGCCATCTGACAAACAGCTAAAATTTCAGGTCTTGAACTCCAGCGAAGACAGGACATTTATTTTGAAGGTCATCTATGCAGAAATTACTTCTTCAGTGAGAAGTGAATAGGAATAACCCAACAGACAGTATAGACAGTGACCTGAAGAGGGCTATTAAAGGACAGAAAAAGTCTTTAGAATAGAGATGGAGACAGAGCGGCCAAGATATTAAATGAAGAGGAAACAATATCAATGAAGAAACTGAGGGTGAAAGAAGAAATTCAGGGAGAACATCTTCTGTCAATGGGATATTTCTAATGGAAGAGAATCCTAAACTTTTATTTCTCTAGGAAATGACTACAATTCCCTGCCCCACGCCCATTCTCCCCAACTGCCTGTCCCCTCAGGGGAAAAAAAAAAAAAAAAGAAAATGATTACCTGGCCAGTAAGTAGACTTCAAATTTTTGAGATATTCCCAATAGATCACTATTCCCAGTGAGCCAAATAATCTTGATAAAGTCATTTAAAATAAGAAAGCAGGCCTTGTATCTAAAAATCACACTGAATTATTTTCATCAACAAAGTCAAAGCTGGTAGTCATGTTTTCTTTCTCTTAAAATCCTTTAATACTATTTCTATTTGCTTACTATTGCAGGTAGTTCAAATATGTTTTTACAGAGAGGCCAGGCTCTGTCTTGCACTGAAAGAAGCCATTAGCATACATACAGTTTTCCTTTAGTTCCTGTGAGCATTTGGACGGGGGATGGAGGAAAAAATTATTTTAAACATTGGAAACAAATGTCTTTTTGACCTAGAATAGGACACTGGATCAGCATTTGATGTGTCTAGTCTAATTTTTCCTATGAAATTATACTGGCGGATCTTAGGGAGAGACAGAAGGCAGTAAATTCCTATCCTCCATCAATACATTTGACCTCGGAGCAAACCCCACAACTGGCTACAGACACCCACCATCCATCATTGCTCTTGAAACGTGATCTTTCAGGGGAGGACAGCTGCACTGGGCAAAGAGTTACAGAGCTTTCTAAGATGCACTACCATTAAAGAAAAAAAGGCAATTCTTTTGGTTCAGCACTTTAATTAACTGCTTTCTAAACATTTCTTCGGCCCAGATTGCTGCTTCACATTAAATATCATCAGGAATCTATTAATACATTTTTTACTTTTAAGCAAAAGACTGTCTTTGTACATTCTAGGTAAAACTATTTCTAGCTTTTGCTTTAAAAACTTTGAGATAAATAGTGAATTCTACAGCATGCTGCTGTGGACAGGACAAGGTAGTTCTAGCGTCTGTAAAATACAGCATGAACATCACAGAGTGCAAAGAGGGCAAATGCACACAAACAGCCACAGTCAACAAGTTTTAATTTATACGTCATCAGCAATATTTTTTAGCAGATATCTAAGGGGAGCAGAACTTTATCATTAGAAACTAGCATATTCATTATACAACTTGAATAATACACGTATATAGCATGTTTATTATATGACTTCTACATTCAGAAATAATTTATCTAAAATGCAAAATAAGACAGATTCTTATTATCCATGGGTTCTTTGTCATATCTATGAGTATCCTCTCCATCTTACAGTTGTTGAAACTAAGACCTTGAAATGTACTATAACTTCTTCCAAGATGTCACAGAATAATAAGTGATAAAACTGAAGCATAAATTCAGTTATTCTTGCATCAAATATATGTTCTTTTTACTGTAACACTGAAAGGAAGGAAGCAGGTTTCAGATTTTCAGTTTTCAGTTTTCCACAATCTCAAACATTATCTTTACAAATCATATTCCTACATATTCAGTAAGTTTAAACAATAACTGATTTTCAATTACTTATAAAATCAGTACTAATACAAATCTCCTAGTTAATAAAAGGAGTCTGTTTACAGGAGCTTACAAAAGAAGTCTCTTGTTACTCATGACCCAATGTTTACAAAGGTTCATTCTGTGTATCTTAAAGTGCAATTTTTCCCAATCCCTAAGTAATACTGGGAAGTACTATTTTCTAAATGCAATTCACAAATCTCAATTTAGTTAGCTACTGCTATATTAATGACTAGAGCTAAAGGGCTGTTTAAAAAAAAAGACAATTAAGGATTTATAAATTCAATAAATCTCATAAAACTGACAGAGTTACGATGTTCAAACCCAGTAAATAGCAATGTGGTAAAGGTCACAGCGCTCCTGACATTGTTATCTGAATGTCAAAGTTAAGCGGTGTTTCTGGCGAATGAATTCAAAGAACTTGGAGAAAGCCTACCCTTAGCCACAGATGATGGCTTTTGCTCTTATATTTTGCTACAAATACTGAAGGAGCTTAAGAGAAGCCTGCCACAAGAAGCATCCATTTGCAAAGGAAGCAAGGCTTGCTTGTTATAGGTGGGGAGAAAGGACGTCTAAACTGTCCCAATGCTATTTTCTACTGGTACATTTGACCTGTTGGCACACAGAAAGGATCAGTTGTCTTAGCTTTCCAAATTGTCATTTTTTTTTCCATTAAATTTGCTGGGATTGGATATGGAGGGCAGCAGGGGCTGAAAAACCAAAAAAAAAAAAAGTTTAGTTTTTGCTCTTCTGTAAGAACAACTTACAAGTTTCAATATTCTTCTATTACATACATCAGCATCAAACAGAAATAATGAACAGAAGAATATCGAATGAATTGCTTTAAGAAGAAGGAGGCAGGGCACTGAAGGAATAATTTTGGCTAATTTTTTCCAAGTTGCTTTGAGGAATATAGCAATATATATGGGCATAGTACTTAAATTACGTTAATGTTTAAGTCTTAAAAATTCTTTGTAAGTAAAATGAATGCAAACTGTTGATTACATGACAGCAAATAGGTAATTTACAGTGGGAAACAAGGGATAGGCCTTAAATTTAATTCTGTGCAATATGAATATGCCATATAAGAATTCCATTTCACTAATGCTTTAGTCTAGCACCATTGTCATGACTTTATTATTCAGGTTACATTAGGTCAGAGGCGGCTGTGATGTATAAGCATTTTCTCTTTGCCCTCCCAATACTTCTGACGTAGAGGAATTACTGAACTTGTAGATCGGAGGTTATAATTTCATATACTGAACAATAAGTAATCGCAAGCCATGTATTGTTTTAGCTATCTTTCTTAAGGACTTAATTTTGGAGAACTGAAAATGAATACATTTTCATTTTTCAAATGGGCGGGTGTAGATAAACTGAACACCTTAAATTTTCAAAATATATGCAAACCAAGCATGACATTTTAATGAGAGTTATCAACTACTAATTAGAAGCAAATGAGATTATCCATATAGAAACTATATCCTCAAACAAACCTATCCTTTTGTGAAAATGTCACTGTTTTATGCAATTACATATACTTTACCAACTGATATCTGTTGGAATGAAATTTACTGACAAACCCTTTCTAAGCAATCTTGTTCCACATTATCAGATTTCTGCAGTTGATGTGTTATACAGGAATCCTCAATCATGTAGTTCAGAGTGCAGCTCTTTTTTTTTTTTTTTTTTTTTTTTTTTTGCCTTTCCCTGACAAACCATTGATAGTATAGAAAGGAAGGTTTTTAAACACTGACTTTGCTTGAGGCTGCAAATTACCTTTGCCACCACAAGTAGCTTTACTAAAAGGCTTTTCAAAGAACCAAACTAAAATAAGCAGTAAACAACTGCATATGGCAATAAGATACCTAAAAATAGGCCTAGCTCAAAATATAACTCATTTATACGCACTAACCTTTTAAACCCAAAACTACTGTCCATCAAGAAAACAGAGAGGAATAATACATTTTTGATGATTCTAGAAAACTAGATGATTTATATTTAGTACTTCATATGTCTGTACTAGTAACACATATCCTAAAAGTATATTTTGTGTCCACTAATTTGACTATACCACATCAAAGTGAAGTTTATTTTTAATATACCTAGAAACTTTCAGAAATTAAAAAGTTACCAATGACCAGGTTAAATAGAGAGAGATTTTACAGGACCTAAAAGATTGATGTTCTCAAGATTATAAATTAAAGCAAGAAACACATTTCAACTCTCAAACTACCCAAACATACCCACAGAAACAAAAGAAGGGAAGTTTCTCAAAATCACCTTGAGAAATCCATCTTTCCTGAAATGGCACTTTTTATAAGAGACGGTGTCAATGAATTCTCATTTATCCATAGGTGCCTTTTAAAAATAGACTTGTTCAATGGCTTGATAAATCAAGTTTGGTCTGAAGGAAATCCAATATGCAAATGCTCATAGTGTGCTCTTTTACAAATAGTCACCCTTGTCAGTTTGAAAAACTGAAAATCAACAAAAGAACAGTGTAAGTATACTTGACCTTAATTGCCTAACGTCTATCAAGATTGCCATGGCTGGTCGATTTCAAATTTGTGAAACTGACACTTAAAAATGTATAGTGCATCTTCAGTCCAGGTCCCTTAAGTGCTGACTAAACTATAGTCACAGCCTCAGATTCTCCTTCCATACTAACTTGCACAGCACTTACAAAGCTAGTTTAATCACACCATCAATCTATGACTACACTTTCCTTTAAAGTAATTCTGCTTCATTTATCTTTTAACCCTACATTATGCAAATAACATCCTTATCAGTCCAATAAAGGAGTTATTAATGTTCCTACTTGTTTATCCTGAACATAGACTGGAAAATGAGATCCCATGTGCAAAGGAATTTGCACAAATACTGTTTTTATATTTCAAATTCTCTATCAAAAATAGTCCTTAAAGCGCCATAGTTTCAGAGAAGTCCTAAATAAAGTTCTTGAAAAACCTTCAATCAATACCAACGACTCATATCAGAGGATGAGTTAACAGATTAAAAGAGACAAAATGAAAACTTGGGGACTGTTTACTTGATTTTTTGTTGAATGTCTCTCTAGGAAGGGTTTACATATGCCATACAGGGTATCTTCTGGATATAAGAACAGTTATACAGGCCCCTAGTGGCTTAGCAAATAGCAGCAGATGAGGGGATTCCGATTCTTAGTTCTCCACTTTGAGATATTCTGGGTTTAAAGGAGTGTCAATCTTAAAAGGCAAATCAAATCTTTCTATTTAATACTTGAAGCAGTTTTACTTACATGGTTATCTACAGAAATAAATATATATTAAAATAAACCACTGCATTTCATTACTTTAAGTAACTACAACTGCACTAGTCCAAGAGGAATTTGTTACATAACCCCCACAATAAATGTTAAATTCATCCACGTCTTTTACAAAAGTAATATATTATTACATTACAAAAGTAATGTGTTACCCATATACATAAAGTATGGTCAGGAGAGACACTTTTCCTCTTTGAATCTCATGGCTATTGTATTATATTTACTGAAATCTTTGAAAACAGATTATTTCCATGTAAACTGCTCACTATTTAAAATGAAACATAGATATAAACTGAAGACCACTTTTATAATAGTAAAAATATAAACAAATTTCCCAACAACAGTCAGTGATAAAACTTACACTGGAGTGCATTTATTTCAACAGATCCACAATTAATAATACTCCCTACTCTCCATCCCCTTGCTTTCTTTCCTTTACAAAAGAAAATTCCAGGCAGGCACATTTACAGCTTTTAGCAATTTTTAACTGGACACAATCTGACAGCTGAATTCATGAAACTGACCAGCTTGTCAATTTCACACTTTGAAAGTACAATAATAGCTGATAGCATGAGGGTGAATTTAAGAAATCTGTCACAGAATTGCTAGCTCCATTGAAAAGCAAAGTACAGTACATAATTATGGGAGGTGGGAGGTAGGAAATTTTTTCTTCTATTGTCCATTTAGGGTATCTGTTTCAAGAATTCAGACGCTGGGCACTGAAAATTTATTCTCTCTTTGCTTCATCAAACAAATTAACATCTATCCATGGTGTATAACATATTTTCAAAGTAAGTATAATTCTAAGCATTGTTCTAAATATCGTATTACCAATGCAACATTTTTTAAAGTTGTAATCATCTAAAGACTCCTTTAAATCAGAATATTTCAAGTCTTGCGACATCACCCTGGTTTGACTCAAGTTGAGAGATGACTATGGACACTTTAAAACTGAGAAAGGATAGCCAAATGGTCAAAAGTATCAATGGTTGGAACTAACTCCCCATATGTGTGCTATAGGATGGTTAGAAAAAACAAACCAAAAGCAAAGATCCATGTTTGTAGCTCTGGAAGTCCAACCGCGAATCTATCTCAAGTCACAGCAGCTACTAATGTGTACACTACACTCTGTGAAGTCACTGGCACTGTGTTTGTGGGCATGTGAAAGGAAAAACAAACAAAAAAAACTTTAATAGAGAAAATACAGGGGGAGCGATTCCTCAGGAATCTTTCCCGGGTGTTTAAAGTCCAAACTGGACTAGGAGGCACTGTGAAAACAATACAAGTGGATTGTGACAGTGGGCTTTTGGAGAATGAAACTACTGTTTGGAAGCCTGGAAAAACCAATTAATAAAAGCTAAGCTCAAGATTTTTTTTTTTAAGCCTCATAAAATTGAGTTCATTTGTTGAAGCCTCTACAAGGAAATCAACCTCACAGAGAAATAGTGCGAGTTTTCTACACGCCTATACAAAACTACAATACACGCCTAAACAAAAACTACAACAAATCTCGAAGGAAGCAAAGAACCTTTGATTTGTTCCTGGCTCTTTTTATATTGTTTTCTACAACTTGGACTTTTCTTTACAAATTCTGCGTTCTCTTCCCTACGGAATCAGTGTGTAAGTACAGCAGATTGACGTAGCAGAACTACTAAGCTCTGGTTCTGCCATGGAAAGGTCTCCAAATAACCCCCTCCTCTAAGGCAGCCGCGTAGACTTTGATTCCTGCTATTTCTCTTTCTCCCCACTAGTTCAGAGGAAAGAGAGAAAAAAGAAATCGCCCCCTCACCATAACCAACCCTCCCTAAAACAGCAATCACAGCCTTAAAAAAAAAAAAAAATGCGGTGGCAGAATCCCCGGGTAGGGTCGCACGGCCCCACAGCTCCACCATTTCCCCCAATATTACACCCACCCTAAGGGGAAAGAAAGGAGGTCGCACAAATGCTCAAACCCAAACACCCTCCTTCTCTAGAATTTCCTCTCTTTCTGGTGGGATTTTAAGCGAGACGCGAATCGTGCGGAGGAGCTCTGCCCACGGAGGTTCAGAAGAGCACACACTGTGTGCGCCGGGTGCCCGGGCGTGGGGCTCGGGGACGCGCGAGTGGGACTCGGGCGGAGAGGCGCGGGTTGCAGGAGCTGGGCTTCTGGCGAGCCCCGGGAGGAGAGGACAACAAAGGGGTGGGGGGCGGACCAGCTCGGCTCGGGGACTTACCTGGTCATGTTGGCTCACAGCAGCAGCCGCCACCGCCTCCCGCGCCGCCGGCAGCACTTTCCTCCAGCGCTTTCGCGCCCCGCCACGGCCGCGCAGCCCGCGCCTGCCCAAGCCGCCGCCTCCGGGCGGCCAATTTAATTCCGTCGAGCTGTGGCCGCCACCGCGGGAGCCCCCCTAGTCGTTGCCGCCGCTCGGCCCTCCTGCGGCCAGCCCAGTCCAGAGCGAGGAAGTGGAGGAGAGTCGGTGAGTGAGTCCGAAAATCCGAAATCCAGCATCCAAAGGAGCGCGTCCCCCCGCCCTCCCTCCACCCCTACCCCCTTCTCCTCCTCCGCCTCCTCCTCCTCCTCTTCCCGGGCCGTCCTCCTGGCCCTTCAGAGCCCGCGGCTTCCGCGGCGGTTTCTGCTGCTAGCGCAGCTTCAGCTCTCCCAGCGCTCGCTCCCCCGGCTGCCGCCGCCGCCGCCGCTCTGTGTCTTTTCTCCCTCCTCCTTCTGCTCTTCCTCCTCCCGCTCCTCGATGCTCCGCGGCTCTCGGCTGGGGGGTCCGGGGCCCAGTCTCCTCTCCTTCCTCCGCCTCTCTTGTTTCTTCCTTCCTGCTGCTGCTTCTCTTAAAGAAGATTCTTTGGTCACAAATAGCAACTTGGCTGGCCCCCTCAGCGCCTCCCTCTCTTCTCTTCTTTCCCCCAAAAGTGAAGCGCACGCGAGAGGTAACCAGAAACTGAGGCCGGCGGGGGGGAGAGGGGGTGCGGGAGCGAGGGGGAGAGGCGACGCCTGGAGACGGTCCGATCAGAGTCTTGTCCAGTAGGTGGGATGACTAGTTCTGCCCAGTCCTTGGACCTGGCGTGAACCTGGTGGCTATGGTTGGAGGCGAGGTGCTTTGGAGGGGAAATTAAATGGAAAAAAAAAAAAAAAGCTCAGGAAAGTGATTTGGAAAGCTCCTCTCTTTGTTTCCTAGTCTGGGTGATTTCTAAAATCCTCGTAACGTGCTGGGGATCCCACGGAATCGCGGTGCCCCAGCACTTGGGGGTTGTGTGTGAGCGTTGCCAGCGCCAGAGTGTGAGTGGGTGCGCCGGGCGCTGGAAGAGCCAGGCCCCCTGCGCCCGCTGGCGAATCCCTGAATCTGGACCACTGACCGAATGAGAAGGGGGCAGAGAGCCGGACGAAGGAGGGGCTGGCTGGAGAGCTGGGCGAAGGAGGACACACACACACACACACACACACACACACACACACACACACACACACAGAGAGAGAGAGAGAGAGAGAGGAGGGGGCGGGGTGACGTCACTCCACAGCATCCATCCACCAGGCCAGAAAAGACCCTCTCTCACAAATGCACTCATCTACTGCGAGAGGCATACCCAGGTGTCTCTTGCGTCCCAATGCACCTGAGGAAAAAGACGCTAGTCGTGTCCCATTCACAACAGTTATTATAATATAAGGAGCACACATTGATGAGGCAGTTTGTGTCGCCCCAGTTCACCTTGGCAGCCTCATTCTGGGATGCTTGCACGATCCACTTTGGAGTCAGAAAGGAAGAAAGGAAAGCATGGAATCAATCTTAGTGTAGTAACTCTTATTTAGCTTCCATGCTACTTGCCTTTATGGTGCTGGGAATGCAGTGTTCTGGGGTTTCTCTGAAGGACACCCATAAAACCCTCTCCCTAGATATGCACTCAGTTGTTGGGCTATGAAAGCTTTAATCACAGAACACCCTGTGTGGGTTGTTAGCTAAGAGGTGAATTTTAACCTTCTTCACTTTCATAGAATCGCCAGCATGTGGAAAATGTCAGCAGCTGGAGACCACCATTGGCAATTGGCCTACAAAAATTTTATTAGAAATCTGGTCAGAAAGGTTAAATAAAGGAAAGGCAGGACTTCCAGCCACTTCCCTTGCTAATTCTGAGACCAGGCCAGCACATGCACGCACACTTATTCCTGCAGACTCAAGGCTGTCTTTGAAAGAGCAAAGTTAAGTAGACCCCCTTACATTCGGCCATTCAGCCTAGTGAGCCTGTTGTTTCAGGCTGCCCCACTGGCCCCTCCAAACTGCAAGCCGTGCTTCTGAAAGACTGGTAGGTAACCTGACCTCTGCCTCCTGTGTGCCCCAAAAAGAAGTCACATATTTTTAAAAGGAATCTTGCTAAATGAAGTCTAGTTTTCCAGATTTGGGGGGTGGGGGCGGGGTGGAGTAGAAGGAGGCACTCTTAGCATGACTCTTCCTTATTCTTTTTTAAAAAATGGTTAGCCTCCTTATGAAAATCAAGAAGAAACAGATTCTGTGCAAGATCCTAAAGCTGAGTTTACCCCAGAGTCTTTTAGATGACACAAGAAAATGAAAGCATTGGCAGGAATGTGGACACCTGCCTGCAGCATCTTAAGGATGGATTCAGAAAGCTGAGCTTCCACACAGGTGATTCTCATTCAAGGTATAAACTCTATTTGGCTTTCTCATTACCACATTCTCACCCATAGACAAGCAAACACATGTTCCTTTTCCAAAGTTGGATGTCAGGGCAACACATTTTTTTTAAAAAGTAGTGTTTCTCTGTTTTTGTCTTTAGTGGAGATACACAGCTCTCTACCTCATTTAGAAAGATGTGACCTCACTTAAGAACCCAGCTAGGATGTCCAACTGCTTTAAGGGAGGATAACTGAGGAAACAGCAACGTAGCCCACTGGTAGCAAGTTAAACCAACCAGAGAACTCAGTGATGGTCATTACCAAGGTAAATGACAAAGAGGTGGAAAGGTGCCCAGAAATAAGACAGAAGACAGCACAAGCCCAAGCACCCAACTTTGCTCACAACATGAGGTACGAGATGTTATTGTCCCAATTTAACTGAACAATTTAGAGAAGGTAGTAGGGGTTGGAGGAGGAGACTTGAGATTCTAAAGTATTATTATATAAAAGATAGCATTATTCAGAGTGACGCTGCTGAGGAAGGTAAGACAGAGCAGAGGAGTCAAATTTTGTCTGCACATCTGAGTAGGGGCAGGAGTGAGGCCGCAGTCCCACAGACATGTGCTAGTGCATTCAGAGCAAATTTGTAACAAAACAGCATCCTGTGGCATTGAGCATAATCACCAAGATAACTCACCAGTTGCAGACTGGAAATCGAAGGACATCAGGTGGGTTAATGAAATTGAAATCACCTGATTTTACAGGTATGGAAACTGACAGTTTAAAGTGACCTAACTATTTGGTGGCAGAAGCAGAACAATAACCCAGACACTATGACCCAGTGGCCCAGTGGCCCCCCAATCCCCATTTATTCATCTTACCTCCCATTTTTGAATCAAAGAAGTCATTTTTCCAACTTATCAATGAGCAATAAATACAAACTTTTAAAACCAAAAATACTGCATGAAGGAAAATGAAGCAATGGGACAAAACCTCTTCTTAGTTCATTTCCAGTTCTAACATTCTGTGATGAATAACACACAGGAGCTTTGCTATAACAGAACCCCCTCTAGTGTATAATTCAGCATTCGATGAGTATGAGTCTGTTTTGGACCCCATCCAAGGGAGTTAGTTCCTAGAAGTACTCGAAAGATTTTATCCTCATCTATCATGAAACATCCTAACGGAAGACTAAAAATAATCATAACAACAATAGTAGTAATAATGTATTACACTTGTATTATATAGTAAGTTAGCATCATGCTATTGCATTGCACCAGTTTCAAAAGGCACATGATGACGTTTTATGGTTCATTACTCTAATGAGCCATAAGCAGTTTAAGTGAAATAAAGTAGGAAAGAAATGAATGTGGAATGCACTGTATGTACTATTTGTAAAACATGTTTTGGTCATGTGCTGGTGATTAAAAGAAAATGTTTGGGGCCTCCCTGGTGGTTCAGGGGTTAAAATCTCAGTGCTATCAAGTTGTTGCCATATTGCCAGCCACTGTGGCCTGAGTTTGATTCCCCCCCCACCTTCAAAGAAGCTAACCCCCAAGGCATAACAGACCTCTCCTGTCTCACCCATTGTTCCTTCCAGCAGTGTATTTCAGTGGATCTGCCTGTTCTACTCCCCATTTCTGTCTCTGGTGTATCTTCTCACCCCCACCTCCCCAACCTCTGGCCTATACCCCAGTTCTTACGTGCATAAATAAATCAAAATAAATCTTTTTTGAAAAAAGAAAAAGCTTGAAAGCTGATGCCTCATATCTAATCTCAACAACTGCCCTGCTAGTTAAGAATTATTAGTTCATTGTAAAACTGTGGAAACAGGAATAGAGAGGAGAGGTAGTCAGCCTAGAATTTTTGACTAATATTTGTTTGACTTCAGATTTTGTGTCTTTACAAGATAGTATATTCTGATAATAAATTGTTAACAAGGAACTGAATAATTATTTTCAATTAAATCACATTTTCTTTGTGAGGGCCACAGTAGTTGTTATTAAATCCTGTTTGAATAGAGAAACAGAACAGAGCTTCATGCACTATGTGATGTGTTCTGAAGACACAGGTGTCATAAGACCTTGGAATGAATATCTGGACCTCTGGTTACAGAGACTATATTGTGTCATATAGTTCACTAATTTGCAACTAAATGAATAAATGGAATAGTATCAATGGTTTTAAATTTAAAATAATGTATTTCTACAAGTGATAAAATGTCTGATTTTTTCAAATATAAACCATACTGTTTCTCAGTAGTTTGCTTCTTGCCACGAACAGAACTGGTACATAAGAAAGATAAAATATGTATACTAAATGTATAAACATATGTGTATAAATACAGATATATTACAGTCCCTAATCTACCCATTTTAATTCATTTGTGAACACAAGGTATACATATTTAAAGCAATCAGATTACACTATAATTCCATCTCAACTGTGAAGAAGAAAGGAAGACCTAATTCAGGTGCCATGCTACAATTTGTGATTCAAACAGTCCTATGGATTCTACCTGCAACGATGCAGTTTTCACTGTCTTTATTCCCTTTCTTCATATTTGAAAACTCAAACAGAGAAGGAGGAGGTGACTGAAATGAGCTTTTAATCCTGGTCTTTTTGACTCCATTCCTCTGTCTCTTTACAAACAGGTGGACTCAAAGCAGACAATGAAGTGATTAGATATTTTTTACAAATGTTAGACAAATATGCACACTTTTCTCCATATGAAAGAAATGCACCTTCTTCTTCTTCTCCAGGGCAGTGCGTTTTGTTACTGTCAGGCAGCATTACGCTCTTTAAAAAAAGGAAATCCACATCTTTCCCTAAAGAAAGGCCTAGAAAAGCCAAGTCTTCTACCCTGACTCTGTTCAATTCAGCTGCTGCATTTCACCCTCACCTGCAGTGTGTAGAGGACGTTATGGTACGATGCTATTTCCATTGGCTCTGCTACTGGAGATTACAGCATGCGACGGTGACAAATGGATATTCCCATTAAATTCTTTAGTAGAGTGGGGCATTCCATTAACCATTGGCACTGTCCCAACCCAAGTGAAACATTGGGTCATTTTTTTCTTGAGAGCAAGAAATGGAAGGGGAAAACAAAGGATATACTCTAATTACCTTTCCTATTTTTTTGTTGCATGCATTATGATAACCGTACATTATAATTATTTATAATTAATATATGACAAGCTGTCAGCTAAAATTTAACAGGTGATTTGTCAAGAAGTCCCATTAACTCATACATTAAGCAGTGGATTCCAGTATTTCCTAACAATAAATGTGTTTTGGTTTTGTTGTTTTTCATTTGTTTAAAGATTCAAAGCCCACCTATCTTTCTATATTGGCAGTATCTTTTAAAAATACGATTGCCAACATAAATGGGTGTTTTGTTAGTCATATAAGGAATGAGCACTTTTTTGTCACTTTAACCTTTACATGCTAATGTTTTCTCTGTGAGGAAACTAATTGCCTACTGTTTATTTTTTAAGTTAAACTTTTATGATATTTAGTACAATTTTCAAATGGGGTCTTTGGTAGTAAAGCCAAGACTGAATGGAGAGCAAAGTAATTGCAGTCACTTATGTTCCATTTAGTATTTGTATTTTACACTAGAGAATTTTGAGATGAAGAATATTTTAAAATACAGGAAAAAGATTAAGAAGTCACCAGAAAGCTGGTAATTAATCACTTAATGGAGGGAAAACCTACAGAGAGCAGAAACTGATGAGGCAGTCTCCATTTTGCTGAATGACACAAGAACGGAGTGCAAGATGGAAATGAATCACAGATATTCTTGGGAGGGAGAACAAAATTCTTTGAAAGAAGAAATAAAGCTTGGTTTCAAGATATATAGAATGTCATAGGCACAGGACTTAATCTGGAAGTGAAATTAAATTTTTTAAAGATTTATTTATTTACGCATAGAAGACCTGGGGTGTAGATCAGAGGTGAGAGGGAGGTGAGGGGATTCACCAGAGACAGAGTGGGGAGCAGAGCAGGTGGATCTACTGAAGAACACTGTTGAGGGGAGCAGTGGGTGAGACAGGAGAGGTTTGCTGTGCCATGTGGGTCAGCTCCCTGGCCAGGGATTGAATTCAGGCTGCAGCAGTGATGGCTTTGAGACCCAACTCCTATGCCACCAGGGAAGCCCGTGAAGCTAAATTTTAAACTACATGTTATTGGTTCCATGGCCAAAGTTTGTATTAAGAGAATGGTGGGAAAACAAAGCAGCATTTGTTTAGAATTTCATTGCACAGGACTGACTCTTATCTTTAAAGAGGAGGACATGTAGGGCCTCCCTGGTGGCACAGCGGTTAAGCGCTGCACTGTGGCACTCGGCAGCGGCAACGCTAGTTCGACGCCTGGCCAGGGAGATTCCCACATATTGTGGCAGACCTCTTCTGCCTCGCCCGCTGCTCCCCTCAGCAGTGTATTTCCGTCCATCTGCCTGTTCTGCTCCCCACTCTACCTCTGGTGAATCCTCTCACTGCCCCATGCCTCTGGCCTGTACCCCAGCTTGTATGCATAAATAAATCTTTAAAAAAAAAAAAAGAGGAGGACATGTTGCAGGATGTTAATGACTTGCAATCAACCACAGTCGAGGTTGCTGAATCTTCTTAATGAAAGAATATGCTCCAAGATTCAATGGTGGGGGGATGGAAGGGAGAGAAAAGAGGGCAAAACCTAAAGCACAGCACTTTTTCAAAGTTAATAGGGCTTGTGTGTCCACCAGGTTTAGCTTTCACATTTTTAGCAAGAAAGTCAGAGTCATGAAACTATTTTTAAGGGGTCTTTCAAATAGGGTTTCAGGAAATGATTTTCAGAAACTCACTTCAAAAGTGAAATACCACAGGTTGCTTCCCATATAACAAAAAGTATGTCTCCTCACAGACGGGATTTTAAGGATCATTACCAGCTCTCACCTGGTTTCCTAGACGTAGATGCCGCAACATCGTCAAATGTAGCTGTGGAAGCTTCCACGTGCATTCAGGGAGTTTTCAAAACAGTGAACACAGCATAAGGAATACTGTTTTTCAGCCTCTTTTCAAACCTTATACTCTATGCACTTTATGTCTTGCATCTAATATTTAACATACACTTCAATTATGTCACTTAATTTCTAATGGGTTTACATACTTAAAAGTAATGTCCTCTCTCAGCTGCTTGAGAGGGGAAAAATAAATGTTTTATTGGAGCCAAAAGCTCTTAGAATAGTGCTTTAGGTACAGCTGGTACTTTATAAATATTTGGGGAGGTAAAGGAAGAGGAGGATGGATAGAGAAAGAGGAAATGAATTCCTTGCCAATTGCCCTTTTTATGTAAAATACCACTTTCTTTACAAAGCTTCCTGCAGTCCACTCAATAAAGCGAATTTGTCCTGCCTCTGGGACAAATTTCTTTTTCTTACTTCCTATCATGTCTCTCTCTATGTGTATCTTTGGACCCTATACATCTTTGAGCATCTCTACACCATTTATACAACCATCAACAAGTACAGAAATAGGACTAGAGGCAGATTTCAAAAGATGTCTGCTAAGTGAGTTCATGGATGGAAACCTGTGCTCAGATACCACTGTGGCTGGTCAGATGTCACCTTCATATTTATTTCCTTTTATTGGGCCTGTGTTGAAAGGTACAATATCCTAGCATTTGCTCAGAGTAAGGTCTCACTAATTAAAACACACAACAAATGGGCCTCCCCGGTGGCGCAGCGGTTAAGCGCTGCGCTGTGGAGCTGTCGGCAGCGGCGACGCGAGTTCGACGCCCGGCCAGGGAGAATCCCACATGGTGTGGCAGACCTCTCCTGTCTCACCCGCTGCTCCCCTCAGCAGTGTACTTCTGATCTGCCTGTTCTGCTCCCCACTCTGTCTCTGGTGAACCCTCTCACCGCCCCACGCCTCTGGCCTGTACCCCAGCTTGTATGTATAAATAAAATAAAAAATCTAAAAAAAAAAAAAAAAAAAAAAAAAAAAAAAAAAAAAAAAAAAAAAAAAAAAAAAAAAAAAACACACAACAAAATGTCACAGATAAGAAATAATAGAATCTGAACGGGAGTAGATAAGATTCATAGTTCTACAGAATTCTTAATGAGATTAATTACAAAGTTTTGTGGTTTCCAACAAGATGTCAAAATAATTGAGTAGTTAGTAGAAAAACACCCTTCATATTTCTGACTGCAACCAATGATTTTTAGGTGCACAGAACATTCATTTGTCTGTAAATTGTTTTCCTCTATGCTTATATATTAATTCAAGTCACCTGATTTTCAAAATGCATCTTCAAAATTACCAGACACACTAAACAAATCCAGCAGATACTTAGAGGCAAACCAAAAATTATTCTTCTCATATGTATGATTACTTTAAATAGTTAGTCAAGTCTATGCTTGTTTTATAAATGTAGTAATACCATTCTTGATTAGCTATTTATCACTTTTCAGTTCTTGAAGGTCACATTTGTCTCCTTACTGCCAAAATCTGCCTTCCCAATACAAATATTTCTACTATTCTTTAAGCTAGTCCTATAATAATCTTTCATATGCAGTTCTGCTCCCAACCTTTTTTCTGATTGTCCCTATCCATTGCTTGCTGTGCAGTCCAATTAACTTTAATAATGCACAATTTTGATTATGTAAGTTTCATGTTCAAAAACGCTCAGTGGCTTATGATTACTGACCAAACTAAGCACAAATATTCTACCATTCAGAGTCTATCATAAATTGAATGGTGAACCCATGTTTTCTTTCTAAATTTCTATCACTTTACTACCAATACCCTAAATTCCAGAATTTTCTGAATAAACCTACAATTTTTTCTTCCTCATTTAGAAAGTTCTCCTATGATCATCTACTATTGAACTACTGCTCAACCTTTAAGAATCATCTCATCAAATCATTGTTTTTTTGATTCTTCTATCCAGCTATGAATATTACTTCCCTGAAAACATCTGATTCTTTGAATCTTTCTTGTGGTAAGAAAAAAATTCTACTGAAATTGGATGAACTGTCATAGAATGCACTCACTGCCAAGATGTGTAACAGCTAGATTTATTGGTATCACTTCATTGATTATATTTTATTAACATATTATAAATATGGGCATATACTGGATGGAGTCAGCAGCAAATTATGCAAAATTATGTCTAATCACACCTTGAAAATTCTTGTGCCAGGTGACTGGGAAGAGAACAAAGCAATTCCAATGATTCTGATTCTGAATTTCTAATATGAAAATATAATAGATAATGGACAGTTATAATAATTCCCTTTTTTCCTCTCTCTTTTTTAACTCAACTTTGCTTAACATCCATGCAGTGACCTACTAGTGATCTTTGACCTCGGGAAGTACAAAAGCAAATCAAGTGAGGCAGAAATCAGGGGTTGGGTATCTGGAAACAGGCCTGAAGAGCACACTTGGCACCTGAGCTTTTTACCTTCTTCCCTCCATCAGAGGGAACTTCTGCCTGGTAAGCCTTAGGCTCTAAGAAGTATCTAATCTTTTAGCAAGTAGAGTTAAGAAGGAGCAGGGTACTTTGTGGGTAGAGCCTACAAGGCTCCTTTCAAGTTAGCCAAGAGCAGGATGCTTGATCGCCCTGGGGCAATAGGTCTACATCCTTAGGTATGACCAGGAGTGCCCGAGGGGCTGGTGACTGATGTGTTTTACCCCAGGGAATGCTCAGTGGAATGCCTTGTTATTAAGATTGGATTCATGGGTGGGAGTTGGGAGTACAGCAACGGATTCATCCTCCCTACAGCCCTAAATCCGGTGTTCAGTTTGACCCACCCTATTTTGTCAATAAAAAGGCCAGGATTTTGCTCTTGGGGACATCCTGCAGAGAGCATCTGGCATCCTACAGTCTGCTTCAAGGACTCCTGTTTCTGTATCACTGCGGTGGATGTTGCTGACACAACAGCACCTGTAGTATTTCTTCTTTTCATTCCTTCATCCTCCAAACAGGCCGCAATCTAAGACTATAGACACCAAAACTTTTCAGTATGGTCAGTTCTCTATGGGCAGAGAATAGATGAGAAATCAGAGCAAATGCTAAGGCTATAGTTTGTTTATGACTTGGCCCTTCCTTTGTCATCTACAACATACTTGCATTTTATTAAAGTTATATTTATACTTGCTTTTTTTTTTTTTTTAATCTCTCCCCATGTGTCTGCCACTGGGCAACTTCTCTTCCCTGGATATGATTCATGATTGCAAGACTTTGGTCTCCCTGGTGGCACAGGGGTTAAAGTATCAGTGCTATGAAGCTATTGACAGCCACTGCTGCATGAGTTCAATCCCAGCCAGGGAGCTAACCCACTTGGCACAGCAGACCTCACCTGTCTCCCCTGAGTAACCTGAGGGGAGACACTGCTCCCCTCAGCAGTGTATTTCAGTAGATCTGCCTATGCTGCTCCCCACTTTATCTCTGGTGAATCCTCTCACACACCCACACTCACTCACACCCTCTGGCCTACAACCCGGTTCTTATATGCATAAATAAAAATAAAAATAAACAGTTATAGAAAAAAAGATTGCAAGACTATAAAATCTTTAAGAGAAAGACTCAGTCTTAATCTTCTGTGTGTCCCTTGTACATTTGCAGAAGGTCATATACAAATAGCACATGATAAAATGCTGTTTAAATGACATTTTCTGAAGTCCAGTGTTTCCATTGAAATTGATGGAAACTATAGGGCACAGGCACATCCCAATTTCCCCAGTTTAATATGTCCTATTATAGATTCCCCCAAATTATACTTACATTTATCAGATCACAACTTCAAATGTTTAGACAGCTGAACTCCAAGAATGGCGGTTCACAGCCCTGGCTGTGCATTAGAATCACCCTAAAACTTTTAAACCATATGTGCAGAGCCTACTCATCTGAACTGAATTGAATTCTTTGAAAGTGGTCTCTGGCATATTTTTAAAAAAAGCTTCCTAAGTGATTCAAATGTTTTGCCATGGTGGAGTGACCTTGCTTTATAGTTCTAGGAAGTACAATTTGAAAATCACTAGACTAGATTATCTGTAAAGTTTTTTCCAGTCTGGGATTCTATGTGAAAGTGCTTTTATTTTATAATTGCAAAAGAAATGACCCTTTGACTGGATACCATTTTTAAGTAGTAACTACAAATGAAACATAGCCCAAATTTTATATCGAGTGTGGTATTTTTAGCATTTCTTTTTACTTCGTTTTCCTGTATGCCCATTCATCCCACAGCTTATTCATTCAGGCCTCCACTGTGTGTGAGGTATGTCAACTATGCACTATTAAGTCATTCTAAGAATGTGTGCTGTGAGCAAGGCACACACATTAAGGAAAACCCTTTCATCCAAATACAATACAAACATCCCCTAATGATTTTCATTCCCTGCTGTCCAATTAAAAGAAAAAGTAATGCCATCAAAC
The DNA here is from genome assembly GCA_004024925.1 of Scalopus aquaticus. Classification (NCBI taxonomy): domain Eukaryota; kingdom Metazoa; phylum Chordata; class Mammalia; order Eulipotyphla; family Talpidae; genus Scalopus; species Scalopus aquaticus. Next base: position 52,580 of record PVIJ01000338.1, read on the forward strand.
TACTCCAACCACTCCCCACCCTAGCCCCACTCAGTCTGTGACTGAAAGAGAAGAAGAAAAGAAGGAAAGAAAAAGGGAGGGAGAAAGGGATAGAGGGAAGGGAAAACCACCTCCTTGAAAACAAATCTGGCATGAAGTCGATGCTTTGTGTTGCTTCAGAGTTCAGTCAGAAACAACAAAACTACTATTAACAAAGAAAGATGTTGCTCATGATTTTTTTGCTGAAAAAAATCATTTTCTTAAGAGCGAGGTATACTTGGAGAACTCTAATAATAGAAAAGATATCAAGTATGCATACTACTCAGCGACAGCAGACTTCTTTAGAATTTCTAAAAGCGTTCCTAGCACAATATCTAAAAAAAATATATAAGAAACACTATTCATACTATATTAGTTAAATATTAACATCAGTGTGACAGCTTTCAGGTCATAGAGAGCTTTAAAAGACCTGTTCTTTTAAGGCTTCTAATACTTTTTGTGGCTGGTAAGTCACCCATTTTACAGCAGACCCAAAACCATGGGTCAATACAGATGCTCTTAATCAGAACCTCTCAGCTAGTTTCTGGGGTGCAGAATTTTTGGCAAGATCTTCAGGTAATTCTGTAAACTACCACAATAATTCAAAGCAAATACATTGATTTGTTGAATTATTTCTAGGAAAATAACTCAGTACAGCTGAGCAGATTCTAGCATTTCCTAAGAGGCTATTTTTCTAGGATTTGCTCTTTTCTTCCATATATTTAAGGAAAATATAGATATCTATCACACATGGTATTATTTTACCTAAATCTACAAGCTTTTAAATTCTGCTCTATCTAACTGTCATTCTAATAGTCATCCTTGTTGTGAAGGAAGTTCCTGTCTTCTGGCACTGGGAGTGGGGTGTGGGGAGCTTGACTCCTACCCACTCCCCTTATGGACATAACTTAGGGCTTAACAGCCTGTAGAGACCACAGGCTTCCTTCAGCAGACAGCTGTAATTAGATGAAATTTACTGGACTTTGTAGTGCAAACCAGCAGCCTGCTGGGACATGTCAGTGGGCTTCAGGATTCTATTAGGGAACCCACTAGTTTTAGCTGTTAGAGTCAGAGAGAGAATCAGCCATGAACTATTTATATTATTGAATGTATCTTTTTCCATAAATTAAAAAAAAAACAAAAATCCTTCAACAAGCCTTAAAAGTAAAATACATGCCCTCAGCTAGCTAATCCCCTTAAATTGTATTAGAATAATAGCTACTTTAGAAATATCATGACATAAAACGAGGGGAAAACGTCAAATCGGCCCCTCAATAAGACCTTCTTTAGAATAAAACTATACACACATATCAAGGGAGAGGACAATGTTATTTTTACCTTATAATTACTCCTAATCCAGGCACAGACTGGAGAGAAGAGGATTTTGATTTTATGCCTGGAATGAAATATACTTGACTGGAGATGAAGATGCAAGGAGGGAAAAAACCCTCAAAAATTAAAGGAAAAGAAAGTGTGGGTCAACCACCCCAATCTTCTTGATTCTCAAGCTTTCCAAATTCTTTTGGTTCACCACCCCAACCTCAGTAATAGCCTCTCGTTCAACAACACTTCAGCCATTCTGGTTACAGTTTCTGGGAAATATGTCTGCAAAAGTAAAGAAGTTCCAAAGAGTTTGGCAGTTTTTCTCCGAGGCCATGAAAGCCATCAGGGTTGTAAGACAGCGTCATAAACACATACAATCATCCAAAAAATACAGTCTCTCTTCTCACTGTCATTTGAGTTCCACATCACATGATGTGCTGGCCTGCTTAGCCTTTTAAGGAAAAACGTGATGCGGAGGAGACACCATGGAGATACTCAGATTATCTGACATAAGTAGTCATTCTAGAACTTTCCACACTATCCAGTAATGCCTATAAGTGAAAAGGACATTAAGCAGAGGACACAACAATTTGCTATATTTGGGGGTATCCACATGGGTAGAAGATCTTGATGCTTTTATTTCCTGCCTGCTAAGAAGAAAAGGCAGTCATTCAATTAGAGGTTCCCCTGGCTTTCCCTCTAGTTCATCTTCCACCTTTTAAACACTCAAATAAGTACACATGTTGCGAAGTTCATAATTAAAGTGTTGGCAATGTCTATTCCCTTGCTTTCAATTCCATTTATCCAAAAGCTCCCATCACTCTTTTTAAAAGGCCTGGGCACATGTTCAAAACATACAACCCAAACAAATAAATTGCATAACCTAAACCAAACCCACCAAGGACTGGAACACCCGGCCCATTTTGGAAGGCCACTCTGAGAAGTTACTTAATTACAGTGTATTCTCCAAATCAAAATTCACAGAGCTGAAAATGGAAAATTTTATGTGAGCACCTCATCACTAATGAAATATGGAACATACAATAAAACTTGGTGGAGTAGTAAATTTCATCTAAGTGATAACCCTAACAAAACAGGGTATTTAGGAAGGAGCAGAGTTCCTATGAGGAATTTCAGGTTAGGGTTAAACTTTGGTAGAATTTATTATTTGTTAAGTGCTGAGACAGAGTTTATATTTAGGATGATGTTCTTGATCTTATCCAGTGATTGATTCTTCATGGCCTTTGGAAGTAACTTTGATAGCAAAATTCCTGTCTGTTATTTACCCCTGAAGCTGACATGATGGCAGCAGTGGAAACTGCTATAAATGAGGCCATGATAAGAATGAAAACTTTACCAATGGAAAGGATTCCATCGTATAGGAAAAAGATAGAACTTATGACAAATTGGTTTTTCCCTTAGCACAGCACCAAATGGAATAGCTCAACAAAATTCAAGTGTTGGTGTGAAATTTCTCCAGCTCAGGACAGGCAGTTCTGCCCAAATGCACGGTGTGGAGCAGTAAAGAAATGCGGCTTTTGGGCTGTGATTCAGGCTGGCCCTGTGGTTCCGAGAAGCCACTGAGAGAAACGTGTCTCTGTAAGACGGAGTTCTGTGGAAATCAGCTGCCACGAAACTGATAGACAGTGAGGGCCCCAAAGCTCCTGCTTCCGGTTTCTCTGCCAGAACAAACCACAATCGAGTCGGCTCATAGTCCCAACAAAAACTGAAAAGTTTATAACAAGTGGTACCACCTGTGCTCATGTCTCAGCCTAGCCAAAATAATTTCCTCTCCTGGGTCTTCTATGCGTGGCGAAAGGTGAGGAATGTGACAGTGAGAATGTGAAGAGGGAAAACGTCCCAACATGGTGCCTGCCGAGTGAGTGGATTAGCATCGTCTGTGCGAACAGAGAGTTCAGCAAGTCTGCCTGCTTTACTCTGGAACAACTGTGTGTGATATGATCTCTCATCCCCTATCAAAAAGGCTCTGTCCTCAGGACAACAAAGACTTTTATACTCAGTGTCATTTTCTCATATGATTGAGTTTTCTTTTTAACAATGCTAGGTTGTTACAACCTTCGTAAAGCTGGGGATAAGGAGGTCGTATGGAAAACAATACAGAAAAGCAGCTTGTTTATACAAGCTAGTATTTTGACCATAATTATACTTTTCTCTGTCTTCTGGGTGAATCTGGAAATTTTAAGCCAGGCATCTGCAGAAAGCATGACAGAACTAGGATAAAATGGCACAGTCCAGGAGGTGACCTACATTTATGTAGATACAAAGTTCTGTTCTTCATCACTTACTTTAAAAAATCTATCATTCTTTTTTATCTTTAATTTTCATGACAACCATCCAGGGACAGTCCAGTTTTTTTCAGAAAGAACAAATTTTTCAGTACAGGAGGCAGCATTTGCCAGTACAACAACAAGACAGCAGCCAAGTTTCTCTGGAGGAGTCAGGCAAATGCACTTCAATAAAGACCCAAACAATCCTTGGCAACCAATCAAAAAAGCAAGTCATCTTCGCATTAAGAAAGCCCACAAATGGGTGCTGTCGGTGGAAAAATAGAGTTACTCACCAACTGAAAATGTTTACTTGAAGTGAGAATTATTTTATGGAAACCGCTGTGAGTTTTGGAAAATTTACAATCTGTTCAGATTGGTCACTATGTACAACATTACTGCTGCAATATGCCTCGACACTTCTAATCTGTCTGCCTAATGGAGCAGGTGGTGGATTCTACTCTGAGTTGGCGGCTCCTGGAGGGCAGGGGCCACATCGCATTCATCCTGTATCTCGCACGGTACCCAGCTCTTCAAAGGTAGTTGATAAATATTGAATGAAAGAATCTTTCTAAACATGGCCATGCTCCGTGACACCCTGGCATAAAATATCGCCACCTCATTATGTCTGTCCTATTGCCCTGCTTTATTTTTTTTTTTTGTGAGTGATTATTTCCAGCTGTCATATTATATGTGGATATTTTTATTATTTATTATTATTATTTTTTTCTCCCACCAGAATATCAACTCCCTTCTTATAGCCTTAATTCTGGGTCTGCTGCCTGACACATAACAGTTCAATTATAAGTGTATATGACTTTTGAATGAATAACTGATGGAAATTATACTATGATCTTTAACCAATAGCAACAAAAGCAGGGTTTCTTCATTATAAATAGCTTATTCTAAAGAATAGAAGAATTGGGACAGGTCTTACTGGTCCTAGGCACTTGGGAGAACCTGTAGAGAAATATGAGTGAGAAAATTAAAGCAGGGAAGGCAAGAAACAAAATAACCCCCTGAAGACCCTCTGTGGTAGACACCATATGGACTGTCAGATTATCTTATGTGAATAGGAAAAAGTAGTAAAACACATTGTGTATCACCATCTAGGTTCTGTGCATGCACCTAGTTATTAACACTTAATTCTGGGTTCTTTATCCTACTGGCCAGACATTCATGCCCTCCCCAACTTTGTGGATGCTCAGTTGTAATAACAATTGCACAGACTTGTTTTTGCAATTTTCCAATTTGGGGATCACCCAATGTACCTGGGGTAAATAGGAAAATTGCTTAGAGTCAGAGTCTGACTAAAAAAAAGAAACCTAGATGAATAAGAAGGATCTGCTATTTGCCTTCCCCCTGTTGACCCCTCTATCACTCTTGGCCCCCTCTGAACACTTCCAACACTCTACCTTGATCCTCAAGTGCTTCTGGCCATTTCATTACATTGTCTTACTATTCTAATGAGTCATATCTCTCATCTAATTTAATATAGTGGGAATTGCACTGGAGATGAGAGAACATAATCCCTAACTATTAATAGCTATGTGTTATGGGGGAGGTGTTAAAATCCCAAAGTCCTCATTTTGTTTTATGTAAAACAGATATAATGATACTTATTTCACAGAGTTGATGCACAGACTGCATAAGATCAAGTACTTGAAATTGCCAGGGAGAATCTATCTCCTAGGAAATGTTTAACATCTGTCTAGGATACAATGTCTACGTATTTGTCCTCACCTAAATAGGTGATAGTAATAGGACTTAGAAAACAGAATAGTAGAGGACATTTTTTTCTAGTGGATGATGATAAAGGGATTCCTTCAAGTGGGGCAAGGGTGGTGTGAGGAGGAGATGGAATATTTAGGTCAGTGTGGTTGTTCAGCCTCCAACTTATGTAACCTATCCATGGACATGCAGAGGGTAGACAGCTAATTATTAAATGAACATTAACATTTCAAACAAAGGAAAAGAAACTATTTTGGCATGTGGGGGATGATTAAACAGAGTAACTGGCTTCTGATCGCTAAACGTATGAAAAGTGATCATGAGAGCATCTTTGGTCATCTGGCTCTTTCTATTGATGACGGGAAAACTTGCTGGAAATTTTAGTGGCATCAAAATAAAGAAGTGAAAAAGCGGTAGAATGATTTTAGGAAGTCTGTATTTGGTTCCTTCATGACAGAGTTCATACAATTTCTAAGATGGTATGATCGTCGCTAACTCTATTTCAAACATAAGGCGAGCATCTCAATGTACATTTTCAAAAGTGTGAAGCAGGCAAAGCAAAATACTTACAAAAACTAGCAGACATTAACAAACAAGTGAGATTTCTGTGGTTAAGAGGGAGAGGGAGGAGAAAAGGGTCAAAGGACCTTAAAAAAGAGAATAAAACTGCTAACAGTTGAGTTGTGAAATAAACAGATCCAATCGTGTGCTCATGTGCATTGTTATGTTTAATAATAAGCATTACACTATCCTTAGATAATGCTTAACATCTGTATTGTATTTCATGATTTTTATACGATTAGAAGAACAGGCTCTAGGCTGTAGTAGGTTGATAAACTGGCTTAGTCACTTACTCAGTAATTTTGTGCATGTGCCTTAAGCTCCCTGAGTTCCACCTCCATGTAAAAGGAGGAAAAATACACCTGCTTTTTATAGTTGTAAGAAATATGGAAAGATAGAGGAAAATCACAGATGCTCTATGATGCTGAGCTACTGAGTTAACTTCAATCCTGAAGTCCCACCCTGGGAATTGTTAGGAGATGAGTATCTTAATTATTTAAGAAACATTTTTATTGAATTTTTCTCTTACTTGGGGCTCAGAGTATCCTAAGTGGAACACATCTTTTTAATACATCAGTGAGCGAGCATATGCATAAGAGAACAGAACTTGGAACTGGCCTGATCTTGTTCTTCTGCCAAATTTTCTCTAGTGTTTTCTACCAAGTTAGACTAAACCAAGAAAGACAGTGTGTATGTGCACAGGTGGATGCATGCTATGCAAGCACATGCATGTGTTGCTATTTAAACAATTCATAAGACAGCTAAAAATTTCACTGAGACTGGTTTTAATAACAGTATAATCAAGGTGTATAATGGGGAAGAGTTATCGAACCCAGTGAGACAATCAGACACCCATATTCTACTAAGCATCAGTTTACCTTTTTCTTTAAACGCTGGAAATAGACCAGCCTGATTTTATGTGGGCAAAGGATTATGAGACCTGAAAACCCCTGCCTCTAAATCTTGTTGGTACTGCTCATGCACTCTAATATTATGGGATAATCACTTTACTGCAATATCCTCAGAAGAATTTGGAGCTTTGGCTTTTCCTGGTTAAAGGTTTCATTATTTGCTCCTGGCAGAAACCTAGTCAATCAGAATTCACTGGCTTATAATTCTGTTAATACACTCTGACCATTTAAATCTGGAAAATTTACTTGCAAAAATCATTCAGCACATTTGGGGTTTTTCAAGGGCTGCAGTGAAGCTTCACTGACTGACATGGTATCCTTTGCAAAGAGACTAGTTTTAAATATTTGAATGAAAAACACAAGTGTGTTTGTATACATCTTTAAACGTTACAAAGGTCAAGATCATGGCCTGACTTGTGGACGAAGTAGATCGTGTTAAAATGTGTCCTTTTCAACGAGACCTCCTTGTTCCTTTCCTTTACCACTCTGCTTCACATTTTAAATAATTTGTACTAGAAAAATTAGAAGAAGAAACATAATCTGGGCCTTGTTCCAGGAAGTCAAACATGAATAACCCAGGATAACTTCTACATTAAATTAATGGTTCAATAAAACACTGTGTAATCTGCCTGACTAGGTAAACATCTCATTTTAAGCTGTTTTTAGAATTTTATGAGACGCTGACCCTCAGGTCCTTTCATAGTGATAGCTTACTTCTCTTATTGTAGAGGATTTCAGAGCAACAATAAATTATCTTACTAAATTAATATTTAAATAAACATATTTTCATGTGCAATCTATCTTTTGTTATTTTGGTATTTCTTATGGCTCTTTTTTTCTGACGATAGGTCAAATTATAAAAATTCACCATTGCATCCACATGCAAAATGACAGAAGTTTATCAGGGAAAAATGCAAACGAATTTTAAGATCTCAGTTAAACTTGACATTTTTCCCACTAACATTTGCTAAGAACGATAACCCTCAGTGACATTTTACATTCACAAAGGAGACAGGCCAATAGAGTTTCCAGGGGGCATCATTTTGTTCTTTGCCCCTTTAACATTTAAACACTGCAAACATTATCACCAACTCTTCTCAGATAATCCAGTTCACACTTTCTTAAACACGAAGCCCATGCTGGATGAAATAACATGTCTACCAGCAATACTTCAGGATAGTGTTGCTCATGATCCACCTGAAATCTCATGGTAAGGGGGTAAAAGTTCATGACTATTGATGCTCATGATCTCCAGTCTTCAGGAAAGTTGTGATGATTGCCAAGGTTATACAATTTATATTATTGGCTTTGATGATTGGCCAGAGACCCCTGAATGATTAGAACTAGCTTATTTCCTTATAGTTACTAAGACGTGGTATGTATTAATTATGCTTACATATCAGATATTATTTTGCAGGAATCCTCTGGAGGAACTTTAAGAAACATTGTCTCTGTTCCCGATGGCCAGATATTTTGTGTGAGACTAGAAAGCAGGGGGTTTGGTTCACAGATACCCTTTTGGCAGTTTTTCACTCCAGGTCCAAATAAACTGACTACCACATCTATCACATTCTTAGATGCCTCTGATATCATCCAAACAAATAAAAAGATACAGGGCCAGTGTGTGAGACCAGGGTAGGTCATAGTGGAGGGCAAAGATGGGAAAAAGAAAACAGAATTAGGAAGGCTTGTACATGCATAAGAAAAGAGATGGGATTTATTTACTGCTAAATTAACTCTCTGTCCCTTACGGAATGGCCAGGGCTGTGCTCTTGGTAATTCTAGGTAGAGTTGATCCTATACCTCCACCAGGACACTATTGGCTTCTACCAGGCTCTCTTGGTCAGTAACATGAACTTTTACTTCTTTTTGGAGGGGAATGAATCTTTGCCCTGGGCAAGGATGAAATAGGAGACACACGCATTTAGAAATTCTATTTATTTATTTATTATTATTTTTTTAATAATATATATTTTTATTATTATTTATATCATTTACATTTTGTATTCCCCTTGGGTAACCCACCACCAATTCACCCGTGATCCACCTCCGTGGTCCCTTGTGTCCTTTTCTACTCCATTTTGAGCCCTTATCCTCCTCCTCCCCCCAACCCCCCAAGTGTCTCTCTCCTATTTGGTTTCCTTATAGTCCTGCTATAAGTGAAACCACTCGACATTTTTCTCTCTTTCTGGCTTGTTTCGCTGAGTACGATCCCCTCTAATTCCAACCATGTTGCTGCAAATTGCATGTCTTTATCGTCTTTGAATGCTAAACAGTATTTCATTGTGTATATGTACCACATCTTCTTGATCCAATCAGCATTTTAGAAATTCTTAAAACAATTGCAGGGACCTCCCTGGTGGCTCAAGGGGTTAAATCTCAGCCTATGAAGCTGCCCACAGCCACTGCAGCATGGGTTCGATCCCCACCAGGGAGCTTCCCACACGGGGCAGCAGACCTCTGCTGCCTCGCCTGCTGCTCCCCTCAGCAGCGTATTTCAGTCAGTCTGCCTGTTCTGCTCCTCACTCTGTCTCTGGTGAATCCTCTTACTACTTCACCACACTCTGGCCTAAACCCCAGCTCTCTTGTATGCATAAATAAAATAAATGTTTAAAGAAAAAAACCCAAAATATTAATTGCAGTTTGCTGTACTCCAGAGAGAGGCCTATAACCCCAGGATCTACAAGCATGTGCTATTCTCTCTTAGACCCCTTATGAAATCAGGTCAGTGAGATCCAATGTTAGCCATGATATGAGTAAATGGTAGGGTTGGGAATGCCTTTCAGAAGTGTCCTCTGTGTTCCTTTTTTACTATGAACAAAATTACAGTGTGGGTGGGGTATGAATAGTGAACACACAGGACAATGTAATTTTATCCAGTTTGGCGTGGCTCTGCATTCACTCATTCACCATTTGTTGTTTGTAGCTTTTTTTCATTCATTTACTCAAGTATCTCAGAAGCACCCAGTAGGTGCCTGGCACTCTGCAAACCTCCAAGGGTACAATGATGATCAAAGACAGTACATCACCAATGAGCTCACTGGTCCGTGGCAGTCAGCCATGGTTACTATTTTAGTTTTGGATGTGCCATTATAATAAATAGCCATCTCCTTAAATCAGTCATGAATAATATTTAATAAAATAGAAATATTTAAAACTTTTTTGGGGGAAGAATATTATTCAATTTTGGTGATTTAAAGCAGAATCCTTTTTTAAAGCAAAATCCTGGGACTTGGAGTTCCCCCTAACTTCTTTCAATTTGGCATGACAATCTCCCGGCATTAAAGTCCATTAGACTTTGCATCAACTTTACTCATGGAGACAGAGATGGAAGGGGGCTGCACTAAGTCTGGAAGCCAATGCTCTCGTCATTCATTTTTGGAGACTGTTCCAAACACCTCTCATATGTTTCCAGATACAGTAAAACGTGCAATGAGAGGCTTGGTCCTTCCAAATTACAGAGGATGAGAACCTATTGACAGAGAGTGAACCCTTTTGGTCTCACTACTTAAGTAAGAATTTTCAAAGCAAACACTTTCAACCCTCCACTTGCAACACTGTTTACAGAGAAAATACACCCTGTGTTTGCTATGGGGTCTGGAATGTAGCCTAATGAATAGAGGTGGGGTGGGTGGGGGTTTCCTGGGTGAAAATTAGTTAAACTGTAGGGAAACTAGGAGTCATTTTTCTTCGTGTTACCCCTGAGCAACCCCACAGTGTCCTCTGTCAGTCATCTGCCTGGCCATATTTGATGTAAGAGGGAATGGGAGCCACATGTGTAGTCACTGAGGGAACTGCATGTCAGTGGTAACTGTTGCAGAGATAAGGAGGGATGTTAGAGCCTCCAGTTATTTTGTTTTTGTTTTTGTTTTTTCTGAGCAAGGATTTAATTCTAGGCCTGGCTCATCTCCATTCAATATTATCTGTGGAAATTGCCAGCCACCTGCTTCTGCCTTTTCTCTTTCATGAAGATGATGATGTAGCACAGGACACAATCAACTCTTACTGCTTTTAATAACATTATTTTTATTGAGCAAAATTTGAACTTCTCAGAGCTCTAGAAAGAATTTAAAGAATCTGAATCTGCCTATTAGGAGTAATGCTATTACTGCAAAGACAGAAAGAAGCAAATTGTCCAGGTACCTTGCAATTTTCTCTCTGCTAACTCACGCTGCTGCCCCTCAGATTACAGCACTAACGGGAAGTGATTTTTCATGTGTACCACAAATTTATGTAGACACGGAAAGATAATTAAAATATCTTTAAGTATTTTTATGAATTAAAAATAATATTTCTATGGTCACTCCTGACAGGTAGCTGGACAGGCAACTCACTGTGCTCCCTCACTTAAAATAATAGTTTCACTTGTTCACTCCTCCTCTCATTTACTCTTCCTTCAATAATACTTATTAAAAGCTCGCAGTATGCCAGGTATTGGGGGTACAAAGGAAAATAAATCAAAATATGTCCCCTGGTCTCATGGAGCTGATATATCTTTATATATACATTCTTACTGAAATTCCATAGAGTTTGGTCTTAAAACCAAATTCTCAGTGAATACTTTTTAGGTAAAGTATTGACTTTTACTATATCTAGTGAGGCAAGATATTAGGTTTTATTAAAACTAGTTCTCTCAAACTAGATATCTCAAACATGAGAAAATCTTCCTTCTACAAGGTTTCTGCAAGTGATTATGAGATAGATGTACAATTCTTCTGGTACAAGACAATTCAGGCACTCTACTGTATATCACAGAATATCGATCCATGCACAGTGGTCTAAATTTAAATATAAAACTGACACATAGACAATTAAGCACAGTCCAATGCATGCACTTTACTGAAAGTGTGAAAGCACAGCATAGCAGAAGGACTGAGTGGGGAGTCACGGAGGATGAAGTTTAAAAAATCTTCCAGGAACTGAATCATGAGAACCAATACCAATGGTCATAGAAAGGAAGAAATGACGAAGGAATGGACTAAATTCACAGAGAATTATAACATCCAATCATAGTGTCTTTTGGGTGTTTGACCATTGCTTTCATGGGAAGAAAGTCTCAGTTCCATTTCCAGACATTCTTTGACAGTTAATGGGCTCCTTCTTGTCTTCTTATTCAGAAGAACAGGGAAAGGAGAAGGAAGGCACTATTTAGCTTTCTTACCATAAAACAAATTATATCATCCTGAATGGGACTCAGCTCAGCTGAGGAGAGAAGAGAATGATCCTGTGGATCATCCCTCAAAGGTCAGCCAGAGTGTAAAATGAAAATTCTCTGAATAAAAAGCACACTAGGACAAGAACCTTCTTCCCTTTATAATACTGGGGAGGGTGAGCAGTCAAAGGCTAGTATAGACTCGTTTACTGAAAACAGAGAAGTGTTCTTTTCATTTTATTTCTCCTTGACTAACTTTAATTTTAGATTTATTTTATGGCATCTCAACATAAATTTGTAGTTTGGAAGGATCTTAAAAATGGTCTAACCCAACCTCCCTGTTTTATGAATTAAAAAATTACACATCAGAGTGGTGAGGTAATTTGTTCAAGATTAGAATTGGGAGCAAAAATGAGACCAGAAACCATATCTTCTGATCTCCCCAAAAAGTAGGAAATGATTTAGAGTTACTTAGACCTGATGTTAGTCTATGCTTTTAATTATATATTTGCACATTTCCTTTCTATTTTGGAGAAATTAATACTTTACAGGGAAGGTGTGAGAGACAGATGAGAAAATGCATAAAAAGTACCTAGGTACTTTTTCTTCATAAGTGCTAAATCTTCATAAGTGCTCATTTTGCAGCATCTTTCTCTTTCTGTACCCAACAGAAATCATGCCACAAGAATTTTTAAGGAACAGTGATTAAGATATTTTAGAGTGTGACTTATGAAATCAGTCTTTAAAAAATGAACATTATTAATGGAATATAAATGTGAGAATTGATTGGTAAATAATGGCCAGATGTTTGAAATTCCTGGTAATGCTTTAGTAATACCCACTTTATTAATAACCCATACCACTTATTGAACATCTATGGTGCATGAGGTATTATGCCACTTGAATTAGATACATTCATTCTACTTTTGGCAACAGTCTTACAGAGCACTTCACAATGATGAAACCAAGTGGAACATTGGTTAGGTAATGTTACCCTTGGTCCAACAACTAGCATAAAGATTTAGATGAGAGTAATAGAAAAATTTTAATTCTCAAATTTGTCCCAGGCAGAATAGAGAGAAGTGATTTCTTTAAATTCTTTCCAGAACAAATGCCTAGATGCTTAAACCAGCAGTTATTCTCTGTGGATATTCAATGAGTGGTGTTGCTAGACTTCATCACTCAGGACCATAAACTTGGGTAATTTAAAAATTGAACAAAGAGCACAGATGACAATTTCTTCCAAGCACACACCTGCTGGGAGCCACGAGTAACTATCCTTAAGGTCAGACTTAATTGGATTTAGATCGAAATGAACTCTGACATGTTGATTATTCACTGCTTGAAAGTAGAAGAAGAAAAATGCTAGGGTGAGAGGTCAGGAGTGTAAGCTTTCCTGTTTATCCCCTGTGGGTCTGAAAAGTTCCTATTGAGGACTTCTCATTTAACTCTTGAGCTATTTTATTTAACGCTTGCATTTTTTTTCCTGCCAAATGGGCTCTACAATTTCTAGAGTCAGTTCAAAAATAGATATTATTAGGAAACTAATCAAAGGTAGCACAAGTACTTGGGGATATATATTCAATAATCATTGTAATATTTTTTTCCATAGAATTTTAGGAAAGGAAAATAGGCAAACTTAGAAAAGATAAGAATACTAGGATGAATAGGAGTAAGATAATCATCTGCTCTGTCCCAAGTTTTATACATCCTATCTCAGTTAATTCTCATAACTATTATTCCCATTTTATCACAAGTATACTTCTTATCCTCTTTTTATCTAAAGAGCAATCCAGGCTCAGAAAAGCAAAATCACTTATTTAATGCCATCATGCAGCAGTAAAAGGCAGAGTTGTTATTGTTATTTAAAATCTAGTTCTGTCGAATTCTGGCAGCCTGTGTGCTGAGTGGTTGGCTTTGCTGACAAGGTAGGTTAGACACTGGGTAGGACTCATCAGGAAAAGATTACTGGTGAAGGTGTGTCCTGAGTTGCAAGACTGAGAAGATTGTGTTTGATTGTCTATTACTCTATATTATCTGGCCCCTGAGACTGCAGAGCTGGGAGTGCAGAAAGCAGAGAATGGCTTAGTTGAATTGGGAAGTACAGGAAAATGAGTGAAAGGGTAGAAAATGGGAGAGTGAAGAGAGAAAACTGAAAGATTGAAGAGAAGGTTATGTGAGTTTGGAGCTGAACCAAGTGATGAGGCTAGAGGTGGCCTGTGCATGTTTGAACACATTAGGAGAACAGCCAAAACCAAGAGACCCAAGCACAATATGGGGCCAGAGAGAGGGAGCAACTAGACTGATAACTATAACTATATATAACTATATAAATATATAACTATATATAGTTTTATATGGTTTTATAAAGGAATTACATCTATTTGATTCCTACAAGATAGTAATCAATGTTTCTGCTGCAAGAATATTAAATCCATGACACAGAAGATGAGTTTAGAGAGAAGGGCCATGATTTAGTGTTCACTCTATTGGTTTGCTATAACTCAATGTATATTTTTCTATTTTTTATGCATGTATCATTCTTCCATTTAGCAAATGCCTATTGGGAGTCTATTGTGTTTCAGTCTCGCCCTGGACACTGGAGCTTACGCAATGTATATCTGAACCAGAATAGCATTCCAGGTCTGCACAGAGGAGACAACGTCATGTTTTTGATTCCAGTGAGGATGATGTAAAGTTCAAGATCATCAAATCATGATGGAGAATCTAATGTAGAAATTAAGTATTTCCAAGAATGAGATGGAGTCAATTAGAGTGACTCTCACAGTGAAAATAAAGTTTTGATTGTATTAAACAAAATGAAAACATCTGAGCCTGTGCTCTGAGAGCATAGAGAGTGGGAAGTATGAATGAGATTTAGAATAATGATTATAGTTCCCTTTTGGGGACCTTGTACTTCTTATCTGTGCTAGATGCTTTACTTATCTATCAGTTTGCACTATAGCTTTTTGAAGGAGTTACTATTCTCATTTTACGAATGAGAAGCAGGTTGACCAATCATTTGTCTGGGATCGAGGGGTTTTCTGGGGATGGTTTGTTTCATGTTTACATGGGGGAGTTAGACAAATCAGGGTGCTTGGTTACCTTAGAGGAAACCAAGGATTGTAAAGACAAGGACAGAGCTTAAATTCACATCCCAGTTTTCCTGATACTATGTCTTTCCACTATATCATATTGTCTCAATCTTGAACAATCCTGAATTTACCAACATCAGATCACATGCTTTCTCTAGACACAAACAGAAAGATTTTATTCCCTTAATCAAATACATTCTGTGCTTTCTCCTGTGAAGTTAGTCTTTGGCTTTCTTGATTAGTAACACCTATGTACATTGTAACAGATCTTTGACTAGATCTCTTTCAAAGTAGGAAAATAAATTTATAGTAACATTTTTGGTTTCTAGTAACTCAACTTTAATATCAAAGGTGAGTGACAGGAAAGAACTCTAAAAAGTTTGTGTCCACAAGAGACTAACATTTGGATAAACATGAAATGAAAAATGAAGGTCCAGATGTTTTGTCCATAAGCCAACCCCACGGATAATTGGGGACATCTAGAGAGTTGATTGAAGTTTTTGATTTTCATACAGATGTTCTGTGTCCTATAGACACAACCATAACTACACATGGAAAGATATGCATGATGATATCTCACTAACAGTGTAATTGCCATAGGGACCCTTTTCATAATGCTAATGTCCCTGAACAGAATGAAGACTCACCTTACTGGCCTATACTGTTATATCAATTATATTTTATTGCATATGGTTATTATGTTCCAGGACATATATTTTGACCCAGATAGCCATGTCATAGTGCAGATGTAATGGATTTTGAAATTAGTTACTTTGTAACTCTTTCTAGCATTCTGCTTGGTTATGTACAAGCAAGAAGAGTCTAGAACATTTACTGGATTGCCTGGGCTTCCTTAAATAACTATACAAATTTATTCAAAACTTGTTTAAAAATGATTCCAATAATTCAAGTTTTTAAGTGATGTCATATTCAAACTAAATATAGTCCCAGGGCTCAATTTACTCTGCAATCAGCAAACCCCCCACTCTGTTTAACTGTTGTGTGAAGCAGCTGCATTATCTGCATTTTGCCAAGTAAACAAACTCTGCACCGTGCAACAGTGTTTGTTGTTTGCTAATGTGCTGCTGGTTAGAAACTGCTAAAAACTCTAATTATACATTTTCATATAATGCAGAGGCATTGTGGGGGCAAGCTTCATTACTTGAAAACATACACACACAAACTACCCTTGTATATTTTGCTTGTTTCATAGTATTATTCAGTACTTTTTTGGTGCCTGAAAAAATATGATCAAGACTAAGTGAATACTACCTACACACTGGGCACTGAATTAAACATTTAAAGTACATAATATGACTTAAATCAGAAAATAATTCTTCAAGTTGGCTTCATTATCTCCATTTTACTTGAGTTAACCTGTCGTATCGATCTAGTAAACAGCAGAAGTGGCTTTTGGCCCAGGTTCATCTGACGCTATAACCCATGCTTACTGACCAGTACACTCTGACGGCAAAGACCAAGTGTGGCTGATGCCCCCTAAGACTGCTTTAGGATCACTGTCACCCACAGAAATGCACAGGTCATTTTGTGCTCATTTCATTCAAAATCATCTCAGAGAGAGCTGCTAGCTTCGGCACATAGAGAAGAAGTACAAATTTTGTTACACAAACCCCACATGCACACATTCAAAATGATTCAGTCAGTGGGTTAGCAAAGGTTGTTTTAAGCCAAATGACACCTGCAACAGAAAGTTAAGTCGTTGCTCTTTCCTTTTAAACCTGAACTTCTCACTTACTGCCCTGGTCTGTGGCAAACCTGGATGTGTCATAAAAAATATGCTGCCTTATAAATCACGTCTCTCCTGGAAGAGATTACAATATTTTTTATAACCCCTCTGAATTTCTGGAAGCTTTGTTTTTCAGAGCCTATTTTAGTTGCAATGAGTTGAGATTTATCTTTCAAAGGGAGCAGTTTATGAAATCTACACTTGCAAAGCACAAAACTCCCTCTTTAAGGAATTTTCTTTTGTTTGTTTTGTCCTTAAATCAACTTTTTTTTGGATTTACCATTCATTTACAAAACTATATAATTTAGGGGTAGAGTTTCTTTCTTCTTTCTTTCTTTCTTTCTTTCTTTTTTTTTTTTTTTTTTTTTTTTTTTTTTTTTTTTTTTTTTGTTTTAGGGGTAGAGTTTCTTACCTTGATATGTGGCTCTTGCCCACTCGCCCACCACTAAAGTTCTAGGGCCACCACACTATCATATGGAAGGCTGACACCTCACTTTCACAGTTGCCATTTAAGCATTCACAATACACACAAGAAAAGGTCCACCTTCTATGATTATTCCACCATTCATTTTAACACTGTGTGAAAAAAGTTGGAAATACAGTGTATTGGCCCTTTCAATTGAAATCTCACCTTTTATGCACTGGAACTTGCTGGAAAAGCTACCACTACCTCTAGAAAAACACACCTATTTTTGTGCATTAAACAGGTAGCACATGAAGGTAGCATATTATACAGACCCACACAGTTGGAAATTTTAAGGCAAACAGTTGCAGATTTCAATGTGAAAATGTGAAAAGAAGAATAATTCTGCTACTCACTAGTTAATAATCAGGTGACAGCAGTTAGACTTTCACTTTCTTTAAAAAGACTGCTCATCAAACGCCACATGAAAGACTGTATTTTCCCACCAACATAATAATACCTTTCGTTTAATTGACCATTTAGTGTTTCCAAAGTGCTTTTACATTTATTGCATAATTGGGTGATATCATTTAGACACTTAATATTACCCACCATCTATAGTCCAATAACTGTTCTATGAACACTAAATCCAAGGTAGATACATGTTTCAGGCAATAATTTGACAAAACAGGTAACATAAAATAATACTATTCCAGCCCCAAAGAGATTTCAGACAAAGAAACAAAAGGATGAAAAACTATCTCAGCCACTATGAAATCAAAGTTTACAAGACGGGCTTTTGTTAAAGGGTTTTTCTTAACTGCACCAGACTTAAATTTAACAGTTTGTTCTGGTAAGATTTAGTGCTTCACCCTGAGGTATTTTTATGGCTGCTTCTAACTGTGGTGCCTCACCTTAGATATAAAATATCACCTCGGAGGGATGAGCTAATGGTGTGCATGAAGAAGCCTCTATTGGAATTCCCATGAATGAGACGCATATCAGAAAATATCAAAATAATACCTTTCAGATGCCAAGTGGTAGCACAGAGTGAAGGGAACACAGGCTTTGAAGTAGAAAGGACTTTGGTTCAAATCCAGGCTAATCTATTTACTCTCTTGACAATATTGGACACTTTATGGAACCTCTCTGAACCTTAGTTTTCTTATCATTACAATGGAGGTAGCACTAACCTTTACTCATAGGATTGTTATAAATATAAATTATAATATTATATGTAAACATTTAGTTGGTGCTCAAGATATTCACTAATAAGTAGATTCACTGTCCACTTATTATTAGTAGTAGTAGGAGATAAGGCAACTGCTAGGCCTCCCTCCCAGGAGACTATTTGTAACTTTACTGACTGCCTAGTTATTATTAAAGTCATGTTTTTGTTACTGCAATCTTCTAAGCAGAAACCCATAAAGATGTGGACCAAGGACTATATTGGTCCTTCCAGTGGAATGAAGAAGAAAGCCCCTGAATCCTGGATTATGCTCAAGTATTGACATATGATCAGGATGTGCTGATCATGATGATGATGCTAATGATGGTGTCATTCAATGAAACCAGAATTAGAGGGGTGCAAAGGAGAGAGCGAAAGGTAGTGTGAGAGAGTGGGGGGTTACATTACCTTTCTATTGCCAGCTCCTTATAAGCTCTCCCTTGGCACACAGTAGGCGATTTAATAGTTACACCTTGAGTGAAAGAATGAGAAAATTATATACTGAGATAAGTCATCCAGTTTATTTTTGTGCCCACATGTGAATCAGATGCATGGTAAAAATACGCTTTAGAGAATACTCTTATCAAAAATATGTAAATATCTACCATAGCATTTGTGCCTTTTGTCAAGGGTCACTACAGCAGACTTAAAAAGCATTTCAAATGCAATAGACTGAGAGTGGGTTCTTTTACAGTTGTAACATTCTGGTGAGTAGGAGGGGCTATACATTCTAATTGCTCTTTCTTATCTGGATATACATAGGTCTCAGGAGTTACTGGTCTCCGGTGGAGATCATGTCAACACGGTTCATAAATTCATAGCACTTGCCTTTGCCTCTGTCTGGAGACTCACAAATGACACAGCCTTTCACTAGGGAGAATTCATCTTTTGGGTCAGGGTGACAGTTTGGTTAAAAAAAAATGTGCATAAAACAAGGGGTGGTTTGGACCTTTGCATGGAAATATCTTTATTTTCATGTGTTTCTTAGGTAGCTATTTTCAGATGTCTTTAAACTTCTCTATACCAAGAGTGATCTCCATTCCCATTTTGTGCCACATATATTTCTTTGCTTTAATAGAATTTTGTCTTCCATACCCCTGTAGGCAGGCAGATAATCTATCTACTATTTATACAGCACAGCAGTTTTTCCAGGAGCACTGGGCTCCAGGAGGCAAGGTGTTATTATAATTGCCTGTTTTCATTTGTTATTTCATTGTGAAAGCAGGTTAAAATGTGGAAGAGAGGAAGCCACATTTGACAGCTGCCCATCTCAATGAGGAAATAGGCAAAAAAGGCATTTTTCAGCCATAAGTCAGGTTTAACTGCTTTTTAGGATTAGCAACACAATGAACTTTATCATTTTAAAGTGTAAAAAAATTATAACTTTTTAAAGTTAAATGTATTACTTTAAGAATAAGAATCAAGTCTCTTTGTGAAATCCTTTAGCCCTTATATTCTAGCAGACAGGATACTGTACACCTCTCTTTGAGTCTCTGCGCTTTAAATCAATCTAATATTTCGATTTTGGGGGGTATGTAGGCACTCTTTAATACACATGTAAAAGTGCAATCTTTAAAAAGCAACCTGAATATATAAAAGAACCATGTGTCATTTGCAAAAATTAGTAGCATACAATTTAATCCAAAGTTAGCAAGTGATGACTCCAGAAAATAGCAATTTCTTAGTAGGAAAGTCACGCAATGGCCTGAATTCTGTCCCTGCTACCCACATGTAGTGACAGAAGCAGTACATACACATCTTAGGGCTAGGCTGGCCCAAGTCATGTGTTCGTGATGTCTTTTGCCCAGAGTGAGGCCCTGAAAACTTGTAGTAATGGTCACAGAGTTCTAGGAACCACTTGAAGCAAGAAAACATTAGTCTGGGACGGCTTAAAACCACACTGGGATGACATCTTGGGACTGGACAGACTCAGGTGATATAAATAAAAGTCTATTTCTCTTGTGGATTTAATTTTATCCCTGCTTTTCTGAGTAGGCACAAAGCTTTGTGACTCTCCTCACTTTCTTACCATCCCCTTGTGGGTTGTTTTCTTCATGTTAATCATTCCCACACATCCCCCTTTCCTCTCCCTCATTTCTGTTTTTCTTCAGTGTAAGGGATTTGGGGGTGGAAGGGAAGGGATGGGGTTGCACAGTGGGCTTCATCTGCTCCTCTCTGGGCCCAGCCCTAAGGGCAGGTGTGATGTGACTTATCCAACCCCTCCACCCAGGCTGCTATTTCTCAGGGAGTGACTGGAATTATATTCAAAACAGTTTAGACCTCTTTGAATTCTCCCACAAATCTCCTGGAGCAGGGAGAGAACAGTTGGTAAAAATGCATAGATAAGGAAGGTGGAAGGAAAGAGGCCCTTTTCATCATTACAGATGATGAGACTTTAAAACAAATGTGCTAAAGGGGAAAAGACACAGAGAAGGTCTTGCCCATTTTATTGGTTCATTCCACAAATATGTGGCACATGCACACATATATGGTGCTGATAAGGTTTATTTGGGAGCTCACAAAAGAATCCTTGGTTCTGAAGTTGGAAAGAGAGGGGAATCTCAGCAGTTAATAGACATGTAAAGACCCAGACAAATGAAAAGACATAGGATAGTCAAGGAATGAGGAAAGTGTGGACATGAGGTCTGTAGAAGAGAAACAAGATGAGAACCATAAAGTCATGCATGGAAATTAAGAAGTCTTTGATATTCTCGATGTCCATTCAGAACAGTAGGCGAGGCCAACTACAGCGTGGCAAGAGAAGACGATAAAGAGACAAGGTGAACAGATCAGCTTTGGATGGATAATGCTACATTGAACTACAATCCTCTTCTGTTAATCAACACACAGGGAGAGAAGGAGATAAACATCTGTGTTGCCACCTGAAACATCTGCATAAGAGCAGAGAGAAGGGCTGAGTGTGGTGGGAAAAAAGGGTTATGGTAAAACTGGAGGTGAAATGGCCAAGAAATTTCCTTAATGCTTCTTGACATTACCAGTAATCAGAGACATACATCCCACCCCAGCAAACCAGTAGAAAGAAAAACCCACAAGCAGACAAATAGAAATGTGATCATTTTGAGTGCTGGACTTAAGTGTGTGGACCAAGTGGAGGCTCTTGCAGCTTTCTGCTATACCTGCCTTGAGACCCTTGGGTTGCAGTAAAGGTGAAAGTTTGCACACTCTGAGCAGCAGTTACCCATCCAGGCATGAAACTTGCACATGCTTGGGAGGATATAATCTAAGTGGCCATCTACGGTATGTAGACTTTAAAATGTGGTGCAATCTGTGAACCGCTGTCCAGAAATCAAAACAGATTACGGGCCTCCCTGGTGGTGCAGCAGGTTAAGTTGCAGAGCTATGAAGCTATCCAGAACCTCTGCAGCATGAGTTCGATCCCCAACCAGGGAGATTCCCACATGGCACAGCAGACCTCTCCTGTCTCGTCCACTGTTCCCCACGCAGTGTACTTCAGTGGATCTGCCTGTTCTGCTCCCCACTCTGTCTCTGGTGAGTCTTCTCACCCCCCCCCACACCTCTGGCCTGCACCCCAGCTTGTATGCATAAATAAATAAATCTTTAAAAAATAAAAACAAAACAGATTAAGTAAGCATGTATCAAATTAGAAACTTGTCTATAACAATCTTGAAAGAGGAAAAGCAAGTTGTAGGGTGGTATGTAAGTTAAAAGACTATTGATGTAAAATTCAAAACATACAGGACAATTTTATGGATCATTAGTATATGTATCTGCAGAGATCAATCAGTAAAATTAAGAATCCAAAAGGTTATACAACTCAAATTATTGTACCTTGTATCTCTAACATATGATTTTGTAAAAGACCTCAGTTTATGTGTACGGGGATGTGGACACAATGGATTCCATGCAGAAGAGAATAAAGTGTCCAGCACTGCATGCAACTGTCTGGATGAATCTCACATGCCTGAGGTTATGCAAATGAAAGCATGCACCAAAGAGTATATACTGTATGATTTGTATAAAAACAGAAGAAAAACCAGGGGAACCTAGGAACAGAGATAATAGATTTTCTGGGAGTGTAGAGACTATATAGGGATACAGAGTAGGTCTTCCATGGGACTGGTTATGGTTGATCAGGTACTAGTTATACACACGTTTTCATTTTATGAAAGGTCATTGAACTGTGCACTTCCTAAATATTTAGTTTTTCTGAATGTTTGTCACACTGGAAAACATTGTGTAAAAATAGTATTTGACAAAGGGGAAAAAAACCCTCTGAGAATAACATGGCAAATGAACATCTATTTATGTTGGGTTGCTGGGTTCATAGGTGTGCCCCTTGATGTTTACTTGTAATATTTTATTATGAGAAAAGAAAAACAGGAGCCAAGGCAAACTTTGAATTACAGATTAGAGATAGCACCAGCTGTCAGAGAGAGCAATCTGTAGCCTTAGACCACAGTAGTTCTGCTGCAGCAAAACTGAGATGTGAGTTTCCTCACTTCTCTCTGTGATTCAGGGGTGTCCTCTGGCATGTATGGTGTCACAGATGTTACATTTTCACTTTTTATTTTGGAAGCATATTTGACTTCTGCCTTAATCTTGCGCGCAGTTCCCCTTATTCTATGTCAGTAACCACACATATCAACATTCAAAGAATTTAGCAACCTTCCTTGTAGCTGTCAGCATTTTAAAACATAGGGTTGGAGGTAGATGAAAGAATGACAATTCTTCCTTTCTGCTTGCCGAGAACAGGAAGAACAGACCACACCAAGCCTCTATGAGATATTATTTTCTATGCTGCACCAGGATAAAATCAAAGCCCTTCAAAGAGGGTCTGGAATTCTCCCTCTCTTTGGTCCTCAAAGTAAAAGAATAAGTCAAGTTCAACGAACTTAATGAGTAAGAGGTACTCATTTTCTCTCTTTTTATGAAAAACAGACTGTGGATTTTTTCGGGGAAATTCAGTGATCGTGTGTTTGATTTTAAGTCATCTATTTGGAAACTGTCGCTCAGATAGTGAAACTTCCAAACTTCCTGGAAAGAACAACAGTGCTCAATTTACCTTGCGTAGATATAATAGAATAAAATGCCCTTCTCAGCACCCAGCTGCACATGCGCAGTTCCCGCACCACTGCCCTGGCTTTAGGGCTCAGATGATCCCAGAGAGTTTAACCCATGTCACTTCAGCACATCACACTTGATTACAGAATATAAAGAAGACAAAGAACACTTGAAATATGAGGGGCTCCTCTGGATTTGAGCTTATTGTGTACAGATGGGTGGGGGAAAGCCTTCTGGATTTAACTCATATATCTTGCAACAAAAGCAATGAGAAAATGATAGATTTCATGTTAAAGTTGAGTATTTCTACTCAAGGGAGAAGTCGAGCAGCCCAGGACTCATTAATTCCAAAATTCAGTCTGATTCTCAGAGCCTGTTAATATTTGCTGCCCCCTGTAGTTGGTTCTTGTAACTGTCCTAAGAAATCAAGAGAGCTATTTAAAACTCCAGTTGTTCTTCTAAATCCTAAGCACTTGTGGAATTTCATTCCCTATCTCTTCTCAGCCCCTCTCCACACATCAGAGTGATGACACGGGGTGAAGCAGGGGAATACTTATCAGAGAAGTCGTGATTTCATTAAGAGAATAAACTGGGGGGAATTATTGCCTTTTAAACATGCAGATTGTATTATACGGAGAAAGCTGTTCAAATAAATATGATTTTCTTTAAAAAGGCAAAGGAAGCATCTGTTTATTAAACTACTTTCTCAATTTTCTATTGCCTTCAGAATTGGTTGTGGGACATGATTGTCATTGTCTCCAAGCACAATTGCTTCTAATAACATTACGCTTAAAATAATATAATAGAAAAGTACAGACTCGAGGTTTGTTCATTTGCTGAAACTAATACAAATGGCAGAAATTTTACCCAGGCTTAAAATAGCACACAGAGCACTAGAAACTTAACACCGGCTCAGTGATGAATGAAATTTCATTATAAAGAATCACAATCTAATATCCAACTTTAGTAAAAAAAAATTGTGAAACTAGTTATCACCATGAACAAAAGCTGGGGTAAAATGTAATAAAACAGTTTACTTTAGCAATAGATTAATGAAGAAGAATAGGTGATCCTAAAATAATATCATCCCGTAGTCTGTGTGACTTGAATAAGTTTAGCTTTAATTTCATGATTCAATTGGTCTGTGTATATGTAACTCCCAGAAAGATTACAGAAGGGTACGATTCACTTGTACAGTGCTAACACTTCCCTCAGGCTCATAAAACATTTTGTGTAGTTTCCTTAGGACCTATATAACAGGTTCAGATTTTTTTCATCAAAAATTGATCAGAAAATTGACATTTCCAATCAAATTGCTAAAAACAAAGAGAGGGTTGCTTTGAGATCAAAGTAGGTTAGTTTTATACAGTTAACTAGTGAATTCAACAATTCCAACTTCTGAAAAGATGGCAGCAAAATAAAAGGAAGGTTTTTAAGTAGGATAACTTAATATATGGAAACTCCTATTAAATTATGAGGATACATCCTACTTGGTGATGGTCATTTTTACTATGAAGCATTATTTTATTATGAAACCCTCAAACTATAATCATAATATTTCTTTATATTTTTTTCTTGAGGTTGAGCCAGAGACCAAAGTCCATCAATCTAGAAATAGGTATGACATGCTTTTGAGCTCCAGGCTATAGAGAATATAAAGGAAGCATAAATTGTGGACTCTTCTCAAGGTTCATGAAAACTGACTAACAGGTAAATGAGTGAAAATACAATAGGTATTAGAGAAGCTTGCACGAGAGAGAAACAGTTACTTCAGAAAGTTCATGAAGGTCTAGTTTAAGCTGGGCTGGGATTTAGATTGGAAGGAATGCTGCTGACTGACCTCTGAGGTTTGAATCAGGAAGGACAGGTTTGAGGAGAACTGTTATTGTCCCATAATGTCTGCTTTAAAAGCAGACAAGACATTTTGAAATGGACCTTAGAAATTTCTGACATCCCCAAAGGGTTCCTTCATTATAGATGACATCGTAGCAGCAAAATTACACAGAAAGGATTCGTAAGTGAGGCATACATCACGGTGGACCCAGAACTCAATATCTAGCTGCACAAATGGCTGGGAAAGAGAGTATCTGCTTTAAGAATCTGGTTACCTCTGAGCACTCGTGCAGTTGGAGAGAATGGTGAGTTGGATGACCAATTTTTCGATTCTAGTCCCATCACTTTCTTACTATGTGAAGCTCGAGCTTGTCTCCAAACTTTTCTGGTCTTTCGTTCTTTTATTTACCTTGTGGAAATTAGTAACACCCCTTCTGTCTCTATCATGCAACCCTCGGGAAAAGCAAATAACATCATGTAGGCAAATGTACTTTGTAAACTGTGAACTGCTCTATAGACTAAGGGCTGATTTGTTCAAGCTGGCAGTCAACATTCGTGACACTTTGTCTCTGATTCATCAGCTGGATCATGGCCATTAAAAATCCTCTGTTGTTTTTCTCCACTAATCCACATCCATTTCTCACTTCCTTTTACTAAACCCACTTTTCTCAGGAAGCTCTCCTTACCCACTGCTATACAAATTTCCACGACATTTTGCATTCATGCTCTCTCTATGTAAGCGTGTGTTAATTCTCAGTTACAGTATAGACTCCTAGACATCGAGTATATAACTCTAGAAATATGGCTGCAGAATTAAGGCTATTGGGAGGGCAGTAAGGTGGGGGTGGGAACAAAGGGAAGATGGGCCCTGATGGTCTAGGGCCAAAGACTAATGGGTGCTTGGAGGGGGGTGGGGTGTGGTGACATATATCTGCAGAGGTGTGAAGCTATTCCCCTAAATCATATTCAGTGTTGTAAACCAGTGTTACTTCAAAATAAATAAATAGATAAAATGAATAAATCAGAAAACAGGAAAGGGAGCTTGGTATTTATCTTTAAAAAAGGCATCAAAACTTTCTGTAACTGGAAAAAAGAGTTAGGGATAAAGGGAGGTTGCAGGACATTGAGGAGTCAGGATTCAGGTGAAAACCTAAGTGCAGACTGAGTCCATCATAGGTAACCAGGCAGTTTTTTTTAGCTCTTTTCTTGAAAATTATTTATAAAATGAAGATGGCAATTATATATGGGTTGAACTGAATACTTACAAGATAATAGAGACAGTAAATATGTCGCATTACATTGCACACAAACCAAATGACATTTAAAAAATTAAAAAAGCAGGGGCCTCCCTGGTGGTGCAGCGGATTAACTCTCAGCATTGTGAAGCTATCTGCATGAGTTTGATCCCCAGCCAGGGAGCTCCCCACATGGTGCAGCAGACCTCTCCTGCCTTACCCACTGCTCCCCTCAGCTGTGTACTTCAGTAGATCCGCCTGTTCTGCTCCCCTCTCTGTCTCAGGTGAATCCTCTCACCACCCCACACCTCTAGGCTATACCCCAGTTCTTGTATGAACAATAAATAAATATTTTTAAAAAATTAAAAAGCAGAGGTTTTATATATATATATATATATATATATATATTATGCGTGTGTGTGTATGTATGTATTTGCATCAAATACTTCTATTGAATATAATCCTTAAGAATTGCACAAGGATAAGATCTTGAAGATTTTTTCTAATTCTTAGAAATGACCAGCTTACATTTTTTCCTCACTGATGACATATATTGTTCAATTATTGTTAACCCTGGCATAATGGTAAAGAAAGCAGAAAACCATGCATTTCAGATAGATAAGTATCTGGGAAAGGTCATTTTAAATAGGGGAAATAAAACATTACATTTTCCTATTACTAAGACATGTATATGTGTGTGTGTGTGTGTGTGTGTGTGTGTGTGTGTGTGTGTGTGTATAATAGGTTTCAACCAAGTTACTGAAAAAAGCAAAATGTAACTAAGTAGAAAAATTGGCAATAATGTAACACAAACAGAGTACTTAATCTTACCTTGTGAAAATTCATTGTTTGGGATTATCTGCATCGGTGATCAACCTCTCAAATGCCTCCCTCGGTAAACTTCTAAGTCAAATTATTTTTTTTTCTTTCTCACTTTTTAGGGCTGCCGCCTGCCTTCCAGTACAGTGGCAATGGAGACTGAGGTAAGATGAAAAGATTGTTTATCTGCCGAGCAGAGCTTATAAAGTCATCTGGCATGTGTTTCCAAGAGGTCTCTTCCAGGAGCACCATAATTATCATTCCAGCTTGGGTCCCTGCAGTGGTGTTTCTCTTTTTACTTACAGCATTTTGAAAGTAAAGGTAACAGGCCCTCTTGAAAGAAAACAAGTTGAACATAATGGATTCTCTGTTTCTATAATTTAAAAAGTGACTTTTCAAAGTTTAATTCAAACAGTTATGCAATTCAGGGATGGGATTGGGTTTCTGTAGTTGTGTTGTTGTTGTTCAGAAAAATCAGCACATCCCCCACCTCTGAGTGGGGAGTGACTGCAGCTGATACTTGGATGGTGCCATGAAGGTCTCCAAGCAAAAATTTGCTGAAAAAGTGCTTGCAAAACAGATTGTTTCCATTTTTGCTTTCCCCATCCTACAAGTGGCGGCTGTTTCATGGCCAGAAGCAGTTGTGGGGAGGTTGTTGAGGGTGGTTTAAAGGAAACAGCCTGTGTTTAGACTGGAGTAGATGTTTGGAACCCACAAAAGTGAGCATTTCTCCTTTCACTAACATTTGTGATGTGTCACCAAGGGGCTTGCTAAATCTCGCCCAGATGCTGGAGTGTGCATGTTTTCGGTGTCTTTGTGGGGGAGGGTTTGGCAGCATGGTGCCTGAGACAGTACAATGGAGATTCCCCCACCCCCATCTTGTTAAAATCTAGACAGTTAAAAAGCTGTGTTTGTTAAGGCTTTTTAGAAGGAGCAAACAAAGGATTTGGAAACATAAAGCTTGGTGACAACCAAATTTAAATGTTCCCAAATATGTTTGAACACAACTTTCTTTTTGAATGCGTTTTTATTTCTTTGGATAATGTTTCACTAAGATCTTTGGTCAATGTAGATGTGTCTCAAAAAATTACTAAGTGTGGTGATGTACTATTCTACTCACCCCTGATGCAGTGAGTAGACTATTGTGATGCCACTATGAAATAATTATATCAAATGAATAAAATAATTAAGTTCAAGGGTATTAGTAGAAAAAAAATCATTGGAAGGTGATTTATAAACATCTTTTTGAATGCAGCAGAATATTCTTAAAGGTGGCAACAGTTTGCTGTTCCCCTAAAATGCTGTGCACAAGAATACAGATATTTGGTGTGAAAGAATATGGCAATAAAGGAACATTTTGGAGCTTGCTTAGACTCCAAGATTCTTAACTGCTCATCTGAAAGCAGGGTAATAAAGTACTCTCTCTAACACAATAAAAACAAACAGAAATTTCATGTTATAAACTGAGTGAGTATCCAAACTGTTTATTTTGGGAGCTGTACTATTATTAATTTTAGAATTATCAGTCCTTAGGTCAGGCTACTGTTTGCCAGAGTTTGACCTTGAATGGTGCACTCCATCAATTTCCAGTTGACATATTTAAGTAGGTTGTGGCTGGCAATGTTGTAGAAACAATAGTACAGAATGGATGCTAGGAGGCTTTGCATAGATTTTTTTCAAAATGCTGACCAAAGACATATTTGTGGGTAACACCCCAAATTAACACTCAATGAAAATTAAGTTCAGGGAAATGGAGCCTCAAAGAATCCACCCTTGAGTAGGCCTGCAGTTATAAAACAAATGTCTGGTTTAGTGTAAGAATCTAGTGATGCTTTTTGGAGCCTTATTGATTTAACTGTTATCTTTGACTATGAAGGCCGAAACTGGTGGCTCTACAAAGTTCATTCCAACTCTGATTTTAATTTTTCTAAAATAAAAAAAACAATGTCCTTCTGACTTAAGTACAGGTTAAGTGACAAGTTATAGTGATGATATCAGCAGGCAGTATCAGATTGGAAAATGGGATGTTGTATCCTGGAAAAAAGGAGAGACACAAGGAACCTTGCAAAGAGGGGAATTAGAGCAAATACTGAGAAGGTGTAAGAGGTTCAAGTGACAGGAAGACGAGATGCCACAGAGTAGTTTTCAGGGAACTTTATGGCTTAACTCGAGCTGCAGAACCCTGCACAAATGCTAGAGAAAAAAACAGCAAGAGGAGACCAGCATCTGTGCTTTCTGAACCTATCTGATTATCTCTGGTGGGTAAGAAGTTAAGCTCAGAGAGTCATCATAACTAACTGGGAAAGGTTTTGGAAAAGAGAGAGTATCACAGCTTCAGGAGACAGAAATAGGTTAATGACAGTGGAAATGACACTGTTCATAAAGTTAATAATAATGATAAAAACATTTCATTTTTAGAGCTCTGTTAATTTCATCCATTGCTTCTGCATCTATTGCTTCACAACAGCAGCATAGGGTGAGTAGGACAAGGATCTTTATCTTACTTTTACAAATGAAAAGTAAATACAGAGCACGTCCTGAAATTTAAGTAACTTGCCCAAGCTCCTGAGGATAATGCAGTGGTTGAATTGAGGTTAGACCTTACGTCTCCTGTTTTCCACACCCTGGCTCTTCTATGTCTCTGACCACTCCTAATCAAAAAGTCACACTAGTATATCCTAACTCAGAAAATATATTATGTAGACTGACTTCACAACTGCATCATATTATTCATTACTTCCTCAGTACATTCTCTTTCTAGACTACATTCTCTAACCAAGTTCCTTTTTGTTTTCTACCAAAAATAGGCACTCTGCTGATTTTCACATGTGTAAAAGATTAGGAAACCCTTTCCTGAAATTAGAATCAGAGGCATGGACTTGAATACCAACTCTATGGTTTCATATCAACAATTCTAAATAAGTTCATGAAATTCTCTGAATCTCAATCCTTTTATTTAAAAGGAAACGAGAGATACAGATTTAATGCTTTAGCAAGATTTCCTTACAAAGTCTCTTCAGAGCCTCCCTGGTGGAAGAAGGGGTTAAGTCTCAGCACTATCAAGCTATCATCAGTCACTACAACATGAGTTCTATCCCAGGCCAGGGAGCTAACCCACAAATTGTGCAGCAGAACTCTCCCTGTCTCACCTACTGCTCCCCTCAGCAGTGTATTTCAGTCAGTCTGCCTGTTCTGCTCCCTACTCTGTCTCTGGTGAATCCTCTCACCCCTTGTACTGCTGGCCTATACCCAGTTCTTGTATGCATAAATAAATATATATATATTTTTTTTCGGTGAGAGGGTTCACCAGAGACAGAGCAGGTAGCAGAACAGGCAGATCAGAAATACACTGCTGAGGGGAGCAGCGGGTGAGGCAGGAGAGGTCTGCCACACCATGTGGGATTCTCCCTGTCTGGGCTACAAACTTGCATCGGCATTGCGAGCTGCCGACAGCTCCACAGTGCAGTGCTTAACCGCTGCGCCACCAGGGAGCCCCAAAATAAATATTTTTTTAAAAAGTCTTGATCCATTCAGCTGCTAATTGATTAATCGATTCTATTATTGTATTGTTACAATTGTATTTAGCCATATCATATTTGTTAAATTCTTTTTAAATATTTATTTATTTATTTTTGCATAGATGGATTGGGTTGTAGGGCAGAGGTGTGGTAGGTAAGAGGATTTACCAGAGAAAGAGTGAGGAGCAGAGCAGGCCGATTTACTGAAATACACTGCTGAGGGGAGCAGTGGATGAGCCAGGAGAGGTCTCCTGCTCCATATGTGGGTTAGCTCCCTGGTTGGGGATTGAACTCAGGCTGTTCTGGTGACAGTGTTGAGACTTAACCTCTAGACTACACGAAAGGCCGAGTATTTGTTAATTTGTTTTAGAATGATATTACTCACTTTTCAGTCTTCAAATCACTAGGTCTGGAAAAAATTCCCAACAACAACCATAATATTGGAATAAGTAAGTTCTAACATTTAGTATCCCCAAGAATTGCAGGATATTTTGTAAACTATTATAAAATAAAAATAGACAAAAATATTTCAATGCAATGTATTATCTGTTTATACATAATACAAATAATACATTATATATATTAAATGCATACTATATACAAGTTTCACACAATATCTGAAAGTAAAACATTTCTATTTGGTATGAGTTGGTACGTTATTTTTGTGTCTAGGTATGTTAAATTTTTTTTCCATATAAATTAATTGTAATAGCTTATACTTTATTTTCTTTGGCACTTAGTTTCCTTATCAGTAAAAATAGCTAAAACTTTTATGACTACTGTTTAAATTACTAATCAATAAAGCAATGCATCACAAGAGAATTGGGTAAAGTTCATGCATGGCCTAAATCTTGTTATACGTTTCAACTGTTTGTATGTTTCTATCCATCCTGTTTAAAACGAAATGATTCAAGGAAGCTTCTCGTCATAGAGGTTTAAAACAACAAGACTAAACATTTTCAATTATGTGTGTAATATATTATGTTTTAGTTACTTATTTTCTCCAAATATTTACTTTAAAGTTTCAAGCTTGCATAGAAGTTGTAAGAATACTACAGTGGACACTCATATTCTCTTTAACAATTGTGAGTATTATGCCACATTTACCTTATTGCTTTCCCTCTCCTTTCTTTCTGAATCATTTGTAAGTTAGTTGAATTCATTAGGACATTCATCCTTAAATAATTCAGCATGTGTATCTTATGAACTAGACATTCTTTCCGTAACCAGGGAACAGTTTTAAATACTCAGGAAATTTAACACTGATAAGGTTCTATTATGAAATACAAAACCCACATTCAAATTTTCAATTTTATACCTCAATCTTGGAACCAATGAAAGGTCTTACATTACATTTAGTAGATCATGAAGATGTTATTGGAAAAAATACAAATAACCTTGTATTGCTGTGATCTTTTTGACTTTTTTTCTGAAAAACTAAATGTACTTATGTGGAGAAACTCCCATATCTGATTGTATACTTTCAATGCCTATTTTCATAAAATTGAGGTAAAAATCATCTCAACTGATTTTTTTTTGTTCCAGTAATGTAAACACACACTTTTTTTGCACTGAAATGAACGTGTTTGGACAGTTTTTGGGTACACATACACATTAAAATAGGCTGAAGATACACATTTATAGCTTGGCACAGTTGTAAGTAAATAGGGCCAGAATTAGAAGAAAAACCCTTCAAGATTTAAGTGACACAAAATATTAGAATTGTGAGTATGGAGAAATGAAATACACCATTGTCTGTCTTTAAGGTCATCCTTTGCTAGTCATCTTGTCTGATTGGATGGCCCCAAATCAAGATTAAATTAAAGGACTTAAGGTAATATACAAATCAATCTAATGGTTAGGATTAAAACAAATAAACCGGTTCCAAAATAAAAAAAAAATTGTAGTAATTTTAATTTGGCTATAGTTTGCATTTCTTTTCCTGTTTTCACACTGTATATGACCTTAGTCTTTCCTGGGTCTTTCTCCCATGGCTTCTCTCCTGTTGCCCTCAGAAATTTTATTCTTTCTGTATACATTATGGCTCTGCAGATGCACTGTGCTTGCTTTGACTGTGCAAAAAGAAGGGGACTCTGAGTACACTTCAGAGAATAAAAATAAACCTACCCTTCTTCCTTCCTGGACCAGTCCAGGATAATTAGTCTTAACACAGGATATTGCCCACAGCCTGCAGGTGGGTTGCCCAATGGATTTATTCACAAAGACCCAGAGGAAACAAATCAAGTCTGTGTTGCTAACTTATACCACACATTATCAAATGCATAAATAAATATTACTCTAGCCCATTTTTGGAATGCTAATGTTTAAGTTTTCCAAGTTTAATGTAAAGTGTACATAGTTTAGGTTTACATTTAATTTTCCTATGTGTAGATAAATCTATATGTCCCAAGTGGAGAGAGACACATGCCAGACATTTCTTAAATGCAACGTGAACATGATGAATTTTATATTTTTAAAGACCTGTATTCTGAGTTTGCCAATTTCCTTGAATGGATGATAATTTTTCAACCTTTAAACTGCTGTTCAACCAACATTTAAAATTTCTTCATGCTAGCATGGCTTATAACAATTAAAAGTTCAAATGGCAAAAGATGCATCATTTTTTTTCCTTGTTCTTTTTGGAGCAAAGTAATTTTTACTTGGTGTACAAATCTTTTGCATTTTATTTTAGTGAACAAAGAACAGTGCAACTGAAGACAGGCATTGGCTCTATCATTTTCTAGCAAAGTAACTTTGAAGAAGTTACTTTCCTTGATATGCCTCCATTCCCTCTTCTGTAAAATGGGAACAGATCATTAACCTCACAAGGTGATCAAGAAATAATGAGGTAATGCTATGACACACGAACAGAGAATAAGTGAACAAGAGGTAGGAATTATTATTATAATTAATGTTACATCAATTTTTCATGCCTAAACTTAGACAAGTATAAGGAATATAACAAATATTTAAAAATTTCCAAAGCATCATTATCTTCACTGGATGCGAGAATGAGAGAGAAAGAGAGAGAGAGAGAGAGAGAGAGAGAGAGAGAGAGAGAGAGAAAGAGAGAGAGAAAATGAACTTTGACACCTCAAATCTTATGCAAAAATTAACTCAAAATAGACTCAAATGCAAGCGCTAAAACTGTAGTTCTGGTATGAACTATAGGAGAAAGTCTTTGTGACCACAAATTAGGCAAAGATATCTTACATATAACCAACATCATTATCCATAAAAGAAAACGAAGCTAGCCTTTATCACAATTGGAAATTTTTATCTTCTAGAGAGGATTAAGAAAATGAAATCATGGGCCATGGACTGGGAAAACAAAAGAAAAAATAAATTATTTTTCTGATAAAGAATTCTTAGAACTCATTTATAAAATGACTAGTAACACAATTAAAAATGAGCAAGAGAGTAGGCATGTCACAAAGAAGATATATGAATGACTAATAAAAAAGAGGTTCATTTACATTAGTCATTAGAGAAATGTAAGTTAAAGCTACAATCAGTGGCAAAAAGTGAATGGTACATCATCTAAAAAGCTTCTGCACAGTTAAATAAATTATTAGTAAAACAAAAAGATACTCCACTGAATGGTAGAAAATATTTGCATTTCATATATGGGACAAAAGGTTGACATCCAAGATCTAAAAAGAACTCATACACCTCAAAAAGAAAACAAATACCCAATTAAAAAAAAAAAAAAAAAGGTCAGAAAAGCTAAATAGGCACTTTTCCAAAGAGGTTATACAGTTGACCAACAGGAACTTGAACAAATGCTCATCATGGCAGCTCTCTTGACACCTAAGACTATGTAGGGCCTGTCTTTTTCTTTCTCCTTTTCCTAACAAATCTACCCTTTTGGATATAAAAGCAATGCTCATCATCACTTACCATCAGGGCAATATAGATCAAAACCACAATGAGATACCACCTTGCACACATGGGAATGGTCCATATCAAAAAGCTCAGAAACAACAGGTTTTGGTAAGGATGTGGAGAAAAAGGGTCCTTCATACATTCCTGGTAGCAATGAAAACTAGTACAACTCTTACGGAAAACTGTTTCTGGATGTTTCTCAAAATATTAAAAATAGATCTACTATACATGCCAGCAATTCTATTCCTAAGTATCTACCTGAAGAATGAGAAAACAGGGCCTCCCTTGTGGCGCAGTGGTTAAGCGCTGGGCTGTGGAGCTGTCGCAGCAGCGTTGCGAGTTCGAAGCCTCGCTGGGGAGATTCCCACATGGCAGAGCAGACCTCTCCTGCCTCGCCCGCTGCTCCCCTCAGCAGTGTATTTCTGATCTGCCTGTTCTGCTCCCCACTCTGTCTCTGGTGAACCCTCTCGCCACCCCATGCCTCTGGCCTGTACCCCAGCTTGTATGCATAAATAAATCTTTTAAAAACGAATGAGAAAATACTAATTTGAAGGGATAGATGCACTATTCTGTTTGTTGCAGTTCACAATAGACCTGTTATAGAAACAAATTAAGTGCCATAAGAACAGATGAGTATATTAAGAAGATGGTGTATACATGCCCAAATGCAATGACTTAGCCATAAAAACAATGAATTTTTGCTGTTTGCAACAATAGTGATGAAACAGGAAGGGATGATGCTGAATGAAATAGGTCAAAAGGAGAAAGAAAAATAACACAAGATTTCACTTATATGTGGATTATAAAGAAACAAAATAAAGGGTCAATTAAAACTAATCCAAGAACACATTCTAGAAGTGTGTGTGTGGATTTAAGGTTACCAGAGGGGAAAGGGGAGACTAGAGGGCAAACTGTGGAGGGTCCCAATGGTGGATGTCTATGTGTGCCTTGCGGGAGAGTGTGGTGTGGGGATATGCACCTGAAGAGTTGTGATCTATGCCTCTGAATCACGTACATTGTTGTAAATCAATGTTACTTAAATAAAGAACAAAACTATAATACTATAGACACTACACTACCTACTATCATAACTATAGTAAACATGATTGACAATAGCAAATATTGATGAAGATATGGAGAAAGTAGAACTCTGCATTACTATTGACAATAAAAATTAGCATGGTAACTTTGGAAAACACTTTGGCATATCCAGAAAAAGTTAAATACAAATTTACCAGATGACTGAGATGACTGAGAAATCCCATTATAGGTGTCTCCTTAAGATAAATGAAAATATATGTCCATACAAAAGATTTGCATGCAAATCTTCATAGCAGCATTATTCTTAATAGATCAAACTGGAAACTGTCTGAATATCCATCAGCTAGTGAACAGAGAAACATGATATGGTACAATTATAGAAAGGAATTCTATCCGACAACACAAAGGAACACCCTTTTGATAAACCCTACATCACAGATGGACCTTTGGAAACATTATACAAAGTCAAAGAAACCAGGCATTGACACAAAAATAAGCCAGTCATGGATATAATAACATATTGTATGATTAAAACCATATGAACTTTCTAGAAAGGGTAAATCTGTAAAGATAGAAAGTAGATTGGTGGTTGGGTGGTATGGGGATTCAAAAGGGAATCACCTAAAAACACATTTTTGGAGTGATGAAAATATTCTAAATTTTGATTGTGGTGATGGAAACAAACTATACTTTTATGGAAATAAGATTGAATTGTATATTTTTAAAGGATAGATTCTCTGGAACATAAATTATATCCCCCAAAAGTTGTTTATTAAACAAAAAAATTCTAGTAAAAGCAAGACAATGAATTAAGACAGGAGATGTACAATTTCTTAAGAATTCTAATCATTGTTAGTTTAATTAAATAAAATGAGAATCAAATGTGGAGCAATGTTTAATTCTTATTACATTTACAAAAACCTGGTCAAGGTACCAAGGTAGAAATTTCCTAAATGTTAATGTCAGAGTTGTTCACACATACATTACTACTTGAAGTAATTGTATATAGCTCAAATGAGATAAGAAAGTGCCTTGTAAGCCATTAAAACATAACACAAATAGGGCATCCCTGGTGGTGCAGCGGTTAAGTGCTGCACTGTGGAGCAGTCGGCAGCGGCTACACGAGTTCAACCCCCGGCTGGAGAGATTCCCACATGGCACAGCAGACCTCTCCTGCCTTGCCCGCTGCTCCCCTCAGCAGTGTATTTCCATTGATCTGCCTGTTCTGCTCCCCACTCTATCTCTGGTGAACCCTCTCGCCGCCCCACGCCTCTGGCCTGTACCCCAGCTTGTACTCACAAAAAATAAATCTTAAAAAAAAAGGAAAAAAATAACACAAATATTAATGATAATAATGTTGTTTGCTAAATACATATTTGAGCATACTGTTCTGTTGTTTGACTTTAGAGCCTTTGTACTCATACATCTTAACACTTTGAATAATGCCGTAACACCACCTTTGTAGTGCACTTCCCCCTCCTTCTAAATAAGTACTATAGGATTTTCTTTAAAAGAAAAAAAAATTTATGAACATGACTTGATCGTTCTATAGGATTTGAAATATAACTTTATCAGGTATGTATTTGCAAATAATTGGCAAAAGGATTTAAAGGAAAATACCATGTATTCTATAAATATTTGCACAATAAAATGTGAGGGTTTCTTGCATTTGGAATCATTGTTATTCTTATAATCTATTTGTGTAAGACAAATTTCCAAAGGCATCCCTCTGGTGAATGTTCACAAATATATCAAGGTAAAAGAAAAAAAAAAAAGTAAAGCATGTTGCAATATCAGTCTGTTTTTATCAACTCTCAAAAATCAAGCCAAGTGTATTATTTACACATGAGAAGTTCTATTCTGAGTCTGCATACATCTGGCATAGCTCATATTTTTCCTTAATTTAAA
Organism: Scalopus aquaticus; assembly: GCA_004024925.1. NCBI lineage: Eukaryota > Metazoa > Chordata > Mammalia > Eulipotyphla > Talpidae > Scalopus > Scalopus aquaticus. The sequence goes on from PVIJ01000338.1 coordinate 90,316, forward strand.
TGAATAAGTGTTATAATGAGTGCCTTCCATTTAATTGCTCTATATTGGTAAGCTTCTGCCCCAAATTTAGGAATGTATTTAGCAAGAATGTGATTCTCATTAAAACCATACTCTCCCTACCTATTACCCGCCCTTTTCCTTCCTTTCCCTTCTCTTCCCTTCCCTTCCAAATGAAGAGTGACTAGAAACAGCAGAGAAATCAGTGTTACCAATGTCACAACTGTGTGCTTATTGGTAGCAATGAAGAGAGGCTAGAAATCAGTGGGATACAATGTTTATACCAGTTTTGGAGCTAGGGAGACTAGGATTGACCCATCGTTCTTCTGAGTATTACCTGTTCATTCACTCATTCATTCATTTAAAAAACATTTATTAAGTACCTACTTTATGTCAGCATTGTGTGAGGTTCTGTCAATGCAAATGGTAAATAAAATGATCTATAGTGTTATTCTCAGATAAGGCTCAGTTGAGTGAGGGATTTAGATATTAATTATATAATCAGACTAATGAATATGGACAACAACTAAAAGTAAGTCCTCTGAAAGAAAAGAAAATGAGCCATTCAGTGGCATACCTAGAGATTTGATATCTTGAATAGATCATTTTTTTTTCACACACACGTAACAAAATTATTTTCAATAATATTGATGTAATAATAATAATAATCATAATTGTAGTCACTGTAATTTTAAAATGAACACAGAAGAGTACATTTTAATTTTAAAATACCACTCAAATCAAAAATATGTTCTGTGTGAATGAAAATTTGTTCTTTTTAAACAGAATATTATACACTGTCATTGTACTGTCTTGTCATCTTAACTTTTAAACAGAAGAAAAAACCCTAAAGAGTCACACAGAATAATAGAAGAGAACTGACTCAATTTGTGGCTTTTACTTATAATTATGGTGCTAACATTATTTAGAATATAATGTTTAAACTAAAAACAAACTAATAAACATGTGGTAAGAAAGGAGTTGAGACAAACCTGTACCTGAAGCAAGCTATAATGACCGCGAGCCACTATGTAATTACTCCTTCAACAAATGTCCATGTTGAGGGCTAATGATATAACTGGGGTTTCTCCAAATTAACTTCCACAGAGAATGCAATGCCTACTGAAGCATCATTTTTTTTAAAGCCATCCTTAAGTATATACAAATATTAAAACTCTATAGTAATCACATCAATTGTTAAGAACATAGACCAACAAGATTTATTCAGGAAAGATGTTTAGAACTGCTGGCACATGGTACTAATAAAAAGCAAAAAACATTAAGTGCATTTTATTACTATTCTTAAATTCTCTACAATAATGCAACCCTTTATTGCTAGCACCCTGGCAGGCTACTTCTACCATTTTGTACTTGGTATAGCACAAATACAATGAGAACATATAAATAAAAGAATGAACTAAATCATAATGCATGTGCCAGACTCCTGACTGAGAATGCACTTTCAAGGAAGTGTAAAACATACAAGTGAAGTCAGTGCTAGGAAAGCAAGGGAAAGAGATGCATAAAGCAGGTTAGGGAAGTATGTAAACCAGACCACACAGAGTCTCATAGGTTAAATTTAGGACATTGACCTTTATCTTAAAAATGAAAGAAAGCCTTTGAAGTTTATTCAGGTGGAAAGAAGAGTGTGGTTGAGCACATTCAGATTAGCAATTTGAAAAACTGACTCCAGATTGGATGGAAAACTGTGTCAATGAGGGTCAAAGATGCTACAACACTAGTATAAGTAAAAGGACTCTTGGTTATAATTGAGATGAAACAAGGTACCTCATGACAAGAAGCTTTTATAGGAAGTAAAGTCAACAGGAATTAGAGTTCTCAAGAGAAACAGAAGCAATATCACACACACACACACACACACACACATATCAGTACCTAGGGAAAGTCAATGTTTCAGTCTGTGTTCAAAGGCAGGAAAACTAACAGTGTTTCAACTCAATGTTCAATGGAGTGAGTTAGGAAGAAATTCCCTCTTACTCGTAGGCATGTCAAACTTTTTGTTGATGGAGGACAATCAGCTTTATTCAGTTTACCAATTCAAATTTTGCTTCCATTCAAAACACCCTCATCAGTGCAAGAATAATATTTAGCTGAATATCTGGCTACCCAGTGGTCCTGTCGAGCAGACACACAAATATAATTATCACATTGAACACAGGGGTGAAGGGGAGGGAGGTTTTTAGAAAGATTCCTATTATTTCTAGTTAGCACAATTTGATGGCTAGTGGTTGCATTCATGAAGCAAGGTAACACTAGAAAGAGCGCAAGGTTTTAGGCAAATAGCAGACATTTTATTCTGGATTCTCTGAGTTTGAAGTGACTCAGTGACATATCCCTGTGACTGAATCAGGAGGATGTTTCTGGAAAAAAAAAAGACTGAGAATCAGAGTCAGAAATGTAGGCACACTACGGAGAGTATTATGCAATGATGTCTAAGGCAGCATGAATTGGCTGGGATGGGGGACATGAGGAGGCAAGGTGTGCAGCTCCCTAGAAAACGAAGACGGTGGAGGAGTACGTGATCAGTGCAGTATGCAGAGATATTAGAAGAGACTATGAAAAAGAGCAGAGAAATAGGGTTTAAAGATAAGTGATTTATCTTATCACAGATATAAGTGATATATCTATGAAAGTAAGCCCAGTGAAATCAACCATCTAATACAGTTAATAGCAAGATTGTGCACATGGTACTCAAGAAACATGTGTTGAATAAATACATTCTTGGATGACTGACATCATTCCCTCTGGAAAGTCATTCACAACTCATAGCTTTACAGCTTTTTTTAAAATTGAAAATGATGGCTATAAAATGCAATCTATTAAATGTAATGAATTATAATAAATATTTATATATGTCAATGCATGTCCCACATGTTAAACTTTTCTTGTAAAACCTGTAGTTTCAAATATCCAAGGCAAACTGTATACATAAACCACAGGGTTCAGGCAGATTCTGTATATAATGGTATTCTCTTTATGAGGCCTCATGGGGTAAATGTACCCTTTTGTTTTTTTGAACCAAAATAGATTTGCTTTATTGTATAGATAAGTGGGAAATACATAAATGATTCCATTTTGCTTTTTACATGGGGCAAGGAAGCTCAGTGTGGGACATTTGTAATGACCAGAATCAGGAACCTCAGGATGGCATTTTGTCTACATAGCTTACCACTGGTTTCTATTTATTTCTCTGACTCTTATTTTCTCATCACTCTAATTTTCTTAGTCTAAATATAATCTTGCTATTTTTTATTTCTTTTGATTTTTTTATTGATACTTTTTACATTATTGTGTATTCCCTATAGGTTACCCACCACCAATTCACCTGTGAACTGTCACCATAGTCCCTTGTGCTCTTTACTCCCGTTTTGAACCCTTATTCTCCCCCTCCCTCGCTGAATGCCTCTTATTTATGGTTGTCTGCTAGTTTTTGTTTTTGTTTTGTTGTTGTTGTTATTTCCTCCTCCTGATCTCTTAATTGGTTCCCCTGTATTCCTCCTATAAGTGAAACCATTCTATAGTTTTCTTTTTCCTTCTGGCTTATTTCACTGTTGCTCTTTATTTACTTTTGGAATAGACCCTAATTAATGTTTTACCATAATCAAGTATAAATAATAAACAAATAATCCTAGCATTCTACACAGTTCATAAGGTGGCACCTGTAAGTGTGTTGTGCTGCTTTTTTCCAGCGCAAAGAATGGCTTCATTCCCATTAATGGGACATTTGGCAAAATGGCATGATTCAGTCAGACTTCAGGGCTTACTGCTGGAGATCATTTGGTGAAAAGGCAGAAAGGGATTTACATTTTTACTTCAAGGGTTGACTCTGCATGTATGTGCACATGCAGACCACTTTCCCACTGTCCCAACACCATATGTAATAAAATAGGTTTCTCTTTTCGAGGATGGGAGGTATATTTTTAAAGGGGATATTGGGCTTCTCAGAGTCAACTGTGTCACAACAAGCTTTCAGTTACGGGGACATCTGTTGGGAGTAGGGGAATCTCCACCCAAAGTTAGTCGTGAATCACAGTCACCTGCCCAAACAGCCAGACAGCCCAGTGTGCTGGGAAAGGTCACTTATTTCCTCTATGCTCAATCACACTGCTCTAAGTGGCCACCTGGGTAATGTGTTGGTGCACACCTGCTGACCCACTCACCTAACAAAATGTACTGAAATCAAATTCCTAAAATAGACAGAAAGCAGATCCTCCCTTGGCCAGGAGGGAAGACAGAACAAGCAAAGAAAAAGAAAAGACTCAAGACTGGAAGTACATAATGAATTGTCAGGAAATCAACATTAATTCTGGGACCTCTTGTTAACATGTTCCACTGCTCTTTAAACAGTGGATTTAAGGGATTTTTCTCCCTGAAAGAAAATATTCAGTCTTTTCACTTTCAGAACAATAGTGTTTAATCTCAATCAGGTCAAATAACAGCTTGAGAGGTGAGACCTTATAATCACTAAATATACACATATTCATCCAATATACACGTACATATTTGTGTCACTATATCATTTATTACATAAATGATATATTTGGTGATAGCATTTATTACATATTTCTAAATAATACATTTATTATGTAAATGAAGTATATGCTATTACAGTACGACATTTACATGATTTTGTGGTGATCACTTATAGAGGATTTTGCAAATGTATTGTTCATCTTCCTTTTGTGAATGCATAAGAGGTACTTCCCTTAAAACATAAATTTTGCTTAATTAGATAACAACTGTGGGAAGGAATGTTGTATCTATCACCTGTCTTAGAGGTATCAACTAAAGGCTAGTTTATAACACAATATTATAGATCAAACTTTCTCCAACATGGTGGACCTGATTACTATAACCACTCACACTGTTATTTCTCTGCTTGGTACAGATTATTTTTATTATTATTTTCTTTTGTCAGTTAACAAACCTCAGCACAATCTTTGAAGTTTGACCAAGAAAATATAACACATTCCAAGCAACTTATTTTTGTTTTCTCCTTGTGATTTCTAAACACATGGATAGTTTCATGTGGGCACTTTCTACTGCTTTATGCTGCTCTTCTCTGTGATACTCTAAAGTCAAGAAAGGGCGAGAGATGTTTCCTAGGTACTGCATATTAAGAAGAGATTTCAGGCTGAATTATGAATTTTCTGTTGGGAAAACTCCATCTAATGATTATTCATTTCTCCAGTTCACTCTGCCTGTTTAGACATAAACATGCTGTTTTCAACTTTTCCTTCTGGCAAATTGGCTTAATTAAACCTTCTGACTAATGAGGTTATTGTGTGTACTTGAGAATGCTTTGTGTTGTATGAAACATTTTGCTTTATCTAGCTTTTCAATGGATAGATGTTCATTTTAGGTGTAGTGTCTTATAATCAGTAGTGTGTGTGTATGTGCATGTGTGTCTTTATAAATATTTATATATCTATAGATGTTAAACTAATGTTAACAAGACAGTGATTCCCCTTACGTGCTAAAAAAAAAAAAAAACAACACAATGTATTTGAAAAGGAAAAACATTGGAAATATACAGTTTGATAGTTTAGTCAAAGTAATTAATAATCAAACCCAGCCCTACTTCTAAGTACACACCTGGAATTGATGCATTGAAATAAAAATGAATACCAAAACATGCTATCACAGAACCTATCATTCCCGACAAGCTTCTTGGTTTCTGATGGAGAAAATCAGTAAGTAGATTATCTACTTACTCCAAGTAAGACTTGGAGTAATACTCTATTACTCACTGTCAATTTTGACCAAAAGGAGGTTCTGATTGGCTACTCGGGAATGGCAAGCTGCTAAAGGAAACCAGAGAATCTGTGGAAACAAAATCTTTCTTTCCTTCACTGAACAACTACTAGTTATAGATAGAAAACAAAATATCTTTGAATGAAAAGAGAAGGGATGTGAAAAAATAAAATGTGACCTTCACCAGCTAAGATAACAGTTTGTGAACACAACCAACATTTATTGCTGCTTTTTAGAAAAATGCAAAGTGAAGTAAATGAAGAAAAATAATATATGTAATAAAACATCTCACATCACAGTAATTCCCTTCACTGGTGCATGGACTATATGTATATATGTATTTCTGCTTGAAAATCTGTATAAGGTTGGTCTTTCCAGACGGACTTTGAAAATATCAGGATCTACATTTAAAGCTAGGGTAGAAATATTAGCTAATAGTAGCAGGTTTTGATTGTTGTTTTACTGTTTCTACTATAGCTAGTTGGCACTGTTGATATCTGCCCACATATAGATATCTAGGTGTTAAGTTTTAAATTTCACTACCACCCAATGGAGTGGTTAAATTGTTTGTTAAATTTAGGAGCAGAGGACTAGGATCTTTGAATCCAGGAATAATAACCAGTGGATGCAGAAATAATTGATCTTGATATTCAGGTGATACTACTTCTGTCACTATTTTCCTTTCTCGTCCATCGCTCCCTCCTAAGAAAGATCAATGGCATCTCCTTCTCAGAGAACATTCTCAGACAGCTTGGTTTGAATGTACATTTAAACTCCAACTCTGTAGCCACAGTTAATGGATAGAAGGTAGTGGAACTACCTCATTATTTCACCCAGGTTTGGGGAGTTGAGGAAAGTTTTCTCGTCTGTCTCTGTGTGTAATCTTAGGATATATTTAAAGCTGATATTTGAATAGAGAAAAGGAGGACTTTGAGGAAGACCTAGAGAAATTGTGATGAGAAACCATGAAGTCCCAGAACTTTCCAAGCCTTGTTTGACACCTTGTGTGTACTGGTTGTACTTCTGATCCCTCTTCTGTTCTGGGATACTCTTGGATGTTTTCAAGACATTATTTTTTTGCTTCTCCTTAAACAAATCAAATATGTTTGTGTTACTTGCATCTAATGGATTCATCCTAAGACACCTGAGATTCTGAAACTAATACCAAGTTATTTGCTTGATGTTCACTATTTATTTGACATTGATAGTTGTCATTATTTTGTTACTTTGTTTACTTTTTGTTTATTATGCATGCAAAGTTGTAACTTGAAGTTGGAAAGTAACAGCAAAACCTCTTTCACCATGAGAGAATAAACTCTAGGCACTGCCATGTATGACTGTGGGTTGGGGGTGTGGGGACTGCAGCATATTCATTAACCAAATGACTAAGAGTAAGATGAGTGTTAAGGCAAATACTCATGCTGGCATCCTGGAAGCGATTCTTTTGTTCTCAAACCAGGAAGATCTAAAAAGCCTGCCACTGAAATCTGAGGCCATTCATTGATGAATTAGAAGAGAATTGTACAATTTCAAGGAGGAACAGAATTATTAAGTATAGTACAAACATCAGTACTTGAATATGCTCTAGGCAGTGATACCTTCTGTGTTAAAACTTGAAATTGCATGCTCTCTCTCTCTCTCTCTCTCTCTCTCTCACACACACACACACACACACACACACACACATACACTGAACAAACAAAACACACAAGACTCACTTGAGGGACTATATTTAAATGCTGATTTCTAGTACTCCTTTCTGGACATATCTAATCTGAATATGTGGGTGTGGGATTCACACATCTGTATTTTAAAAATATCATCCCTTATTATTTGACATGACATTGATATTCTGATGTAGTAAAATCTAGCCTGGCCTTAGGGAGCCACTATTTTATGTACTTAGTATGTGAACTTTAATAAAATTAAACAGACCAAACTGAATTATAATGGACAAGAGTGAGTTGTGGATCCAAAGTTGGATGAAGAAGATGAGGCACAATCAAAACATTAAAAGGAGAAGTTGGCCAAAAATCAAGAAAGATACAAACCAAGTCTCTCTTCTCTATGATACTAGTGAGAAGAAGTTAGTAGTTAATATCAGAGCCATACCATGAGCTGGCAGGTAATTTATGTATAGTATTTATGCATGTTAATATTTATTTTAATAGCATGCATTTTGTGATTATGCTTTTTTTACAACTAATTCTTTTGTTTTTGCTATAAAACCATGCCAATATATATGTTCATTATTGTTAAAGAAATCATTCTGAAATGGATGAGTTGAACTTAAAATTTTTTATCAGTATCTAGACATTCAGAAGAGAAAGTCTTCTAAGCAGTGCTCCATAAGAGAGGAATATTCCTTTTATGTGTTTTTACTTTCCAGACACACACCACCCATCATATCAAACAAACTATTTCTCTTTGGTCATATCTCTGACTTTGCATGAATAGTTCTTCTTTAACAAATTTGAAAATGATATCCTATGTTTTTGGAAGTTTTGTTTATTACCTTTGCAACCCAAGTGCATGATAACTGATTTAGAGGCTTAACAAGAAGGGATGAGAGTTAGATTCAGAATAATCACTAGAGCTGGTTTTAGAAAGACCATTTTCTGCACAACTCTTTAGCAAATCTTTCAAATATTGAAATATTTTATAGCCATTTAAAACAATTAATATGAGGGTCTATGGTGATGGTTCATGGGTGAATTGGTGGTAGATAATCCATGGGGAATACACAATAATGTAAAAAATATAAATAAAAAAAGAGAAAAGAAAACAATAACATGTCCTAATGAGTTTAAATCTTTTAGGAACAACACCACAACATAGGCAAAGTCTCCAGATGCTGTCAAACTATTTGGTAGTCTGGCCATAAATACATGGAACCAAGGAAGAAGGGATGCCAGAACATGTGACTGTACATGACTGACTGAATGGCACCTCTAATGCAGTCATGGGATGTATTACAACCACTCAGTGAGTCATATGTGATTTTAAGTCCTGTGATTCTGAGCAAGGCATTGTCGAATTTGGAAGATGAAGTCTATAGTTGGATGCTCCAATTGTTTTAATTAAAAATATCTTTAAACTGTATTACACCATTTATATAGCTAAAAGACTGAACTGTTTACAAACCATTATCATTTATAAAAAGAAGAGAGTCATTTTCTAAATTTGGAACAGCAGAAATATTTTAATTTTATTATTATGTCTACTATTTGTCTTAATAAGGCACAGTCCCAGGAGCCTAAGATACTATTAAATCCAGCACACTTTCATCACTCTTATGTTTCATGCCTCCTTACAAAGGAAGTTCCTTAAGTAAGTCTGTAGTATTGAAAATTATTAACCTTGGCAAATTACCAACCCCCAATTTTTAATTATTTCACTAATGCAAAATATGTTCTTGATTATTTTCCCTAAAAAGCTATGTTTCAATCAAGAATTTACTGGATTCCTAGAATAGCTCAGCTTTCTGCTTGGTACAAGGAGAAGTAGAGAAACCAAAAACCAAAATCTAGACCTCACTGCAATAGAAAGAAGCACTACTTATTTTCTTCAATGTGTCAAATTCATTGCTAGGTGCTAGGTGCTTTTAATATATTGCACATTTTGTGGCATTTGGACTTTATTTAGAAAGGCAAATATACTCCTTGTGAAAATCAGGGAATTAAAAGTGGTACTTGAATTTAACAGAATTTTTCAGTTCCCTTCTCCAGTCTTCAGTCTTAGTTTCTCACTACCTCAATTTCCTGGACAGATGGCTTCATGGAGGATTCTCTATCATTAGCAAGCTCCCTAACTCCCCACTTGGAATTAAAGAACTGACCTTTCCTGGGGAAGAAAATTCAATTTTTTTTTAAAATCACATCTTTGTTTAATCTTGTTTTGTTTCACATTAAAGCCTTGAAAAATGTGAACACACATATGCACTAAGGAAAGTTATATATATATTTAATGAAGTACCATTATTTTACATCCCTGGTTTTTTTTTCCCCACAATATAGGATTGGGAAGAAAATTCTAAATGACTTCTTGGCCCATTCCACCTTATCATTCCCATCCCTAATTTCTGACCATTCAGTGAGACTTGGTAGTAGTCTACCACCAGATGTGAAATAAGATAGAACATATATTTCTTGGGATGTTTGTCGACCCTTTTTGGAAATGTGATAGTGTTTATTATTCACTAAATTTCAGAAAGCTGCATGATCTGAACAGGACTTTGAAGTTATTCTTTAAGCACAATTTCCATTTGTTTATGTTCTTGATGATTGTGGTGGACACGGGCACTGTGGCAAGATAGATTGCTTGTGTTTATTCCCAATATACTTTAATATGTTCTGAGCATTCAAGCAATAAAATTAAAGTGACATTTTCTGCCCAGTCTTCTTATGACCATTTAAACTTCGGTGCTCTTCCAGCTTATCTTTTCTTGTCTGATTCTCTTCTTACATATTTCTTCTGATAAATCTCTTATAGTCCCTGACTCTGATTATCCCCTATGTGATGATGCACTCAAAGACTTTAACTCCAATCTCAAGATTTTTCTTGAAACTCAGACCCATATATACAACTATTTATTCATCATCTCTTTACATAAAAGGGTGCTCTTGTGGCCAGGGTGTAGGAAGGGAGAGAGGAAATGGCAGAGTGTATATTCTCCTCTTCATTCTCTTCAAAATCTCCCAGGTTAAAGAAATGCAAATATCAGAAAGATGAAAGAGTCAAAAGTATACCAATTTACCTATAAAATTTGTGAGGCATAAGAAACAGCTGTGTTGTGTCTTGTGTTGGGTAAGAATTTCAATAAGGTATTAAAAGCAAAGCAAAACAAAAACCAATATAAAACAGAAGAACTATCATTACCATAATATGTGCTTTCCTGGTTATTTTTTCACTTAATGAGAATGGTTATCTCTATATAGGTATCCACAAAGATCACAAACCAACATAATATGTATTATGTTTAAACCAGTAACTTGTATTCACCCCCAACTTTTCCACACATCTAGGTACCATGTTCTGATTTCGCTTCTTCCACCTCTAAACATTTTTTTATGTGTCTTTCTTCCCTTCCACCCTCACTAGTAGAAATTACTTCCTTAGTTCAAGTACTCTATTTGTCAATTAAACTATTACAACAATTTTTTTTCCTGCTTGTAAGTTTGTACTTATTTAATCCACTTCTATATTATAGTTAGAATACGAATTCAATTTGCTCTCTTTCAATGACTTTCACCTTCAATCCAAAATCCAAACTAATTGGAATGACATAAAATAGATTTTAGGTCTGACTGTAGTATTGATGAGTAATTCTACTATTTGTTATGTCTCCCCTCATACATGCTAATCATTCCCAAGGTTATTTCAGGACCCTTGACATGACATATCCTGTTTTGTTATACTGCCTCTGCCAGGACTGGATTCTGTGGCTGGAATGCTTTTCCTTATCCCTGGTGCCCAAGTTTCACCAAATCAGCTTGTACTTGTCCATCAAAATTTATTTCAATAAATAAGTGTTACCTCTTCTGGGAAGCCTTCCTTGACTAATCTGGATTGATTTTCCTTTCTACAAGCTAGTAAAGTATTTATGTTTACCTCAACTAAAATAATATTAATAGTGACAAAATAATAGTTGTTACTGAGTGAGTACTGGATTTTAGGTACTGTAATAAGCATTTTTATAATTTGCCTTGTAGAGTTTCTAATGCTTTACAGTAGTTATCTGTCAGCTTGCTGATTTCTTCCATAGACCCTGAACCTTACAATGAAGGTTGTATGTCTTACTAAATTTTTCCTATTCTTCAGCCTAACTCATTTCCTCGTTTATTGGAGACTGAATGCTCTGCTAGACTGTGACTCTATGTTCTTCATGGAAAATTCCTTGATTTTCTCCACTGGAAATAATCAGTCCCATGTCTGAATTCCATTTTGACAGAATTTGCATTCCTTCCTTGCTTATATTAAGTATTTTCACGTATATAACTTGGCTGCTCTTTGGGCAGACTCCACAGTCACTGTGTAACCCCATCTTGATCATCCTTTCTGACAATAACTCTCAGCAGTTTCCAAAACCTTTGGAAACCAAGTTTTCATGTCTATTCAAATCTTCTCTTCTTGAAGAGAAAGAGAAGCATTTTAAGTATTTAACATAATCTGAGGTAGAAAACATCATTTGGATTTAGAAAAGAATGAAACATCAGTTTATACATCTTTCTTTTAAAGCACTGTATTTCAGTGCTCAAAGAGAGCTGTGGAAATCATGTCACCCTGTCTTCCTCCAGTCCCCTGCCCCCCTTTTTAGCAGAGGAGCTTGAGTTCCGAGATGTTGAATGATTTGTTCAAGGTTCCAGAGGGAGTTAGTAGCTACATTTGGACTAGCTCTTTAGAACACAGACACAAGACAAAATTGCAATTTAACAATTTGAAGCAAGAGTCCTACCCTGCACATCTCTCCTTCTAAACATATTTCAATATTTACTCTTTTTTTAATAAAAGGATTCTAGAATAACATATCAACAACACTTCCTGTGTTTTGTCAAGGGTAAGCTTTTTATTTCTGAATGATTTCAAATGGATAACCTGGAGCCTATGTGATAATATCCTATCATTGACACCAATAACATAACTTTCAAGTTCAGAGCAAAAGAATGAGTTGAATCAGTCCCCTAATGGATGTGATTGATTTCTAGGGAGCTAATGATACCTGATAAAGTTGTTCTAACATATGGTTTTGAAAATAAACTTGAAGTATTTCAATGCTTCTAACTACAGGAATATTTGGCTCAGAGCCAGCCCCTGATGTGCTACTTCTCCCTCTTTCAGCCACGTCTATTTTTGTTTGATACACTGACATCAGAAAATTCCAGGAGGTTATAGAGAGATAAGAACATTATACTTGGTAACATTTTGACCATCTGTGAGGAAAAAAAAATTGTTATGCAAGTTTACATCTTAAACTTTCCTACCATTAATGGCCAAAAGCTTTGAAGACCTTAAAAATAGTAAACTGCAAACATAAGGTTTCTTACAGCAAATTCTCTACATTTGTATAATAGGTGGTCATATTTAGGTATTTGCATTTTACTTCAGGAGGAGAATGTACCTTCAGCAGGTGACTGGATTAAACTCTTATTATGTAAATAAAGGTCTGAGAAAGTAGGTGAAAGACTGGGCCCTAGAATTTCTGATGAAAAGCTCAAGGAAAATCACTGCTTTATCCCTGCCTTCTCTGGCCTCAGACTTCTAGGCGATTCTTGGACCCCTTTTCTCCAGATGTGCAAATGGCTTATATTGAAACCATGAGAAGGGGAGAATTGTCTACAAATAAAAAAAATATATATATATTGATTGAGGAGATAGTATAAAACAGAAAAAAGAATGGAAAGTTTTTTGATGCTTCTATCATTTACATAAAAATAACATAAAATTGTGGAATACAGAGAAACAAAACAAAGGGTCAGATAAAGTCAAACCAATAACAAACCCTAGAAATCTGACTGCAGCATTGGGGTTACTGGAAAGAGGGGGAGAGGGGAGTAAACAAAGTGAGGGGAAGCACAATGGTTGATAGTGGAGGACAATGGGTGTCTCCCCTGAAGGGGGAGATCCTTTACCTCTAAATCATACACAGAATTGTAAATCAATGCTACATCAAATTATTTATTTATATATTTTTAAGGTTTATTTATTTATCCATACAAGAACTAGGTTGTAGGCCAGAGATGTGGGGTGGTGAGAGGATTCACCAAAGACAGAGTGGGGAGCAGAACAGGCAGATCTACTGAAATACACTGCTGAGGGGAGCAGTGGGCGAGACAGGAGAAGTCTGCTGTGCCATGTGGGAAGCTCCCTAACCAAGGATCGAACTCGTGCTGTAATGGTTCTGGATAGCTTCATAGTGCTGAGACAACCCCCTGCACCACCAGGGAGGCCCCTGCTGCATCAATTTAAATAAATGATAGAAAACACCTAACTGAGAGAAACTTCAGTTCTCAAAATTGATTTCCAACTTGAGCAACTCAAATTGGACCCTATAGACACCACGCTTAGCTGATCCCTATCTTTAAAGTAAAATGCTTTGAGGATTTAAAGTATCAAAAATATGAGACTTAAAATATTCTCCAAAAAGAAAGTCTGTCTATTCTTCTTCTTCATGCTTTTATAGTCATAGTAAAGAGATTCTGAAGATAGCTAAATGTTTCTTTCACAAAAGTGCTCTATCTTTACCAGAAGCCCTGGAGGAGAAGGCATCTGAAAAGTCTACAGTTTTCTTCACTTGGGGAAATGTTTGCTTTGGGAAATTGCATGAGGCTTAATGCTGTATGAAATGAGAAGCTGGGAAAAGATATTTTTCAAAAGCTCTTCCAAAGAAGAGGATAATCAGTCTTACTCTGAGAAACTTAGTCTTTTCCTCATAACCACTTTCTCTTTTTTTTTTCTCCCCAAAGTGAATAAACAACTGCCCTTTGAGGTTACATCACCAATTTGAATAATGATATACAGCCTGTGTCTGCAAATATTGATGAAAAGCTCAGTACATGTTATGAATCCTGAAACATTTTTTCCTTCAAAGTTTTTGCTACAACTTTGGTGGGGGCCAGCCTCTTGGCTATACGACTTGACATTCACTCCATCAACTCCCAGAGGAAGTTTGTTATTCTTTCTGCCTCTGACACATTATCTTGGCTGACAGAGGCATCTTCAAATCAATTGATGGAGGTTGAGAGAAAGAAAAATTTCATATAGTTCCTAAGCTATCCAATCCTTACTATGTAAGACAAACAACTTAGCATTTGGTATATGAGGCAATTATAGGCAGCTTAGTTTTCTGTAGTTTATCTTAGGATAGTCTTGCTTTGAGAATTAGTAAGTTCAACTAATTGTAGATACAGAATAGAAATAATCACTAAGAAATAGGAGTGGAAAATATTCAGCTTAATTTACCTGTGGTAAAATATTCATAATCATATGATAACATTGGCTTAATTTCATGGCTCAGTTCTAACACTGACCCAATTTCCTTATTCAGTTATAACCAACTGATTGTTGGATAGTCAAAGGATAAGTAAGTGTTGTGTGTTAAACAAGGTGCAATTAAAAGAATGGCCTTTTGAAGAATTCTCTTTGGAACCCATAGTTAAGGGAATTTGAAATAAAAATAATAATGACACTGAGCAATCTAGATTTTATTTAACAATCCAGTCTTGTCAATAGGGCATTTTTTTTTTTTGCTTTATTTTTGGTATGGGTAAGAAATAAAATACTTGAAGGATTGTTACCTACAGTACCACTTTATAGTGTATATATTCTTCCTTTTATCACATATAGAGAAATGCTTTATTTCATTTAAGTACACATAGGATTCTTTTTTTTATAGAACCACATTCTCAGAATCACAAGTTGAGTATGATGAAAAAAAGCAGAATTTAGGTTTTCAAGCTACCTATAATCTGCATTCAAAAATGCCCTTACTCTTCTGGAAAGAAAATAACTAAATGATAGTTACAGACTAGTTCCAATGTTGTTCATCATGCTTCTCTAATGTCTCCTCCTTGGGCCCAAGGTGTAGTGTTTTCAGCAGTACTAGTCCCTCAAAGAGAGTCTGTCCCTTTTTCAGTTCAGCAGCGTTGCGTGTGCTGCCTGAAACTGCTTGACTCCTTATCCTTGGTATTCCTTGAAGACTCAGAGTAGCAATATAGGAATGTTTGAACTTTGGGCCTTTGTTCCTAATTTCCTGCAAAGAATACAATTAAATAACTGTGACTTTGGTTTTGTTTGGCTTGTTCTTTCCATTGTCTTAAAACATTTGGAAAGGAGACATGAAAGATGAAGAGTATGATGGCTATGTTTTGTTAACCTACTTCTAATTCAAATGGTTAACACAAACCTAAAATGTACTTTCCACTGAAAATTAGGTCAATGTGCAATTTATTTTCATGCATTCATTATCCGCGTTTTCATTATATGCCAATTTCTGTGATGGGCATAGAGAAAAATAAAACCAAGTCTTATTAGAATAGACGATATCATAAGGTCTTCAAGAAATTTACAGCTTAGAGAGGGAGGCAGACAAAGGAACAATTTAAATAGTATGCCATATTGCAAATAGTATGTCAAAGGCACTGTAGAGGAGTTTTTATAAAACATCACAAAAATCTAGGGTAGTCAGTTTATTAGTGGTTAGAAGTAGTGGACTACATGGGTGAGGGACATTAAAGATATGGGATCTATAAGAGTTGGTGTTTGACTGGATGGAGGGGGCAAGAGAAAAGAGGGGGGGGAACACAGAAATGTAGGCTTATTAAACTGGATGAAGGACAGCTGAAATATTTAATATAGGTGGCACCATATACATTACAATAACATAATTAATATAGCAGTCATGCAGCCCAAATCTGTTCCATTAATCTCTAAATCAAAGCATCAAAGTGTCTTCCCTGTTAGTTCTTAAGTATCCTTGAACTTATCAGTATATGTCTTGATTTATTGCTCAGAAATACATTTACTATAATTCTCTTTATTTAGCAACATAGTAAATTGGTGCATACCACTTCATATTTGTGAGTTGGTAAAATATTACCATTTAATCTGATAGCGTTTAAGTGTAGGGCATGGATGAAGATTGCTAAAATGACCTTTCTTCGGGGACAAATTCTCCAGTACAAAGGGTTCAGTATGAGTTAAAAGAAATCAGTATGATTACTCAGAAGATTCCAATCTCTCCCAAGACACTGTCATTGTGGACAAATTTTCTACAAAGCAAATTTGAGCTAAGCTAGTCTAAGCTTTCAGTAAAGACATTAGCTTAGTTAGCATATTAATTAAGACAAGTTCAAATGCCCTGTTCCCTTCATTGCTGTATGATAATTACATTCTCAACACAGCATAGTGCCATGACAGAGAAGCTGTTCATTTGAGGTTGCTGGCACTTAAAGTTCTGCCCTAAAATTACCAAAGCATGTTAAGAATTCCTGCTGTTGGAGGCTTTATTTATTTTTTGGAGTATATAATTGAATTTTGAATGTACATTATGTGATTAAGGATTTAGAATACTGCAAGGTCTTTCAGAGTCTCTTAATGGGTATAATAATATTGCTACTATTCTTGCTGATGATTTACGTTTATTTTTTATTGCCACTGGAACCCTTTCTCATTCTCTTAGAAAGAAGATACTCTCCCTTACTGTTATTTATTTGAACAGTTTGTTTAAGTTTGGTGTTCTGCATTGCTTGCAAGGAAGAAAACACTTATAATATTTTTAAAGGCTCTGGAGTCACTCCAAAGCCTTTTTGGACTGGGGTGAGGAATAAGTACATCAAGTAGACAACAGAGAGATGTATATGTACTCTGAACTTCATTTGAAATAAGAAAATCTGTAACAATGTGGCTCTATCATTTAATATGACTAAGAAATATTTTCTCCTCCATCAAGAACTGTGGAAATAATATTTACAGATTTGGTAAAATTGAATATATATATTTATTTCAGTACTCATCTAAATATTGACTCTTCACTTATATGTGTGTGTGTTGTGTTGTATGTATGACGTTAACACTGTTTGTTTCCAAATGAATCTGTACTGCACATCTTTCCAAATATAATTATAAGGTGATCTGAAAGATACCTCTATTTCTGTTATGTTTCAAAGAATGTTTTAAAGTTTTATGTTTATAAAAATGTCATTATAAATTTTATTCTAAAATTCTCAATCATTTGAGCAGATTAAAGAGAAGCTAGGGGCCTTCCTCATGGCACAATGGCTTAAGTCTCAGCACTATGAAGCTATGCACAGCCACTGCAGCACAAGTTCTATCCCAGGCCAGGGAGCTTCCCACATGGCACAGAAGAACTCTCTTGCCTCGCCCGCTGCTCCCCTCAGCAGTGTACTTCAGTAGATCTGCCTGTTCTGTGCCCCTCTCTGTCTCTGGTGGATCCTCTCACCACCCCACACTTCTGGCCTACACCCCTGTTCTTTTATGCATATATAAATAAATCTTTTAAAAAAAGAGAAGCTAAAGTGGATCAATGTGACAAATACTGATTATAATGCAGATATTGCTGGTGTACCCAGTGATAATATTCCTAAACTCTTCATCCATCTTCTTATTTGTTTAAAAACTGTAAAATTTCCCTTAAATTGACAAGCATGTCTTTGGGCCTCTTTTAAACAGAATAGCAAAAATAAATTCAAATAAACGTTAGCGATTAAAGCTTAGTATACTGAACTAATTACAAGTACACTTGCAAAAACAAATGTGTTGCATTCTCGTAATGGCAAAGGCTTTGAGGCTGCAGAATGCCCTCTCTCCCATCCTCAGTGCATTAAGACCTGGGGCTCTGAATTCAACCTCAGGCTATATCATTTATTGTCTGATACCGAGCTATGCTTTTGATAGCTTCTTTCCCAGAAGGCTAAATTCCATTCCTCGTAAGTCAGCTACTGACTACGGCATTTGTAGCTCGTTTAAACAGGTTACAGCTAATGTTTCATTATCTGACCCTAAGTTAGGAACGTCACCAACACTCCCCAGTAGGAACTTCTGATGCAGTGGTTAACTTGATAGTTAGAGACTCTCTGCATCATTTCCTTGCCAAAACTTCCTGAAATAAACTTGATTACTGTGCTTTGAACAGCTTTCCCTGTCCTTTCTTAAAACTACCACGGCAAAATAGAAACCATGACTAAGTCAACCAGGCCAATCCAATATTATTTGTTCACACTAGTGCCCAATTTCAATATTCCTTGTGCTCAACTTACACTGGTTGTAAGACTTAATTCCAAGTAAGAAATTGAACTGAATCTTTATAGGCTGAAGGTATTGCATATAGTTTGAACACTTAGGTATCATGGCAGTGGTCGCTCATCAGGAACTCCTCATAACCCCACCTCAGGAGTGTCATTCCTGGAATGTTATCTGACAGCGCTTCAGGCTAGTTAAATGTATCTCCTCAAACTTGCTAAATCAGTGAGAAAGCATTTATTAAAAGCTTTCATACACCAGAGAAGAAGTATATGGCAACTGCTCCTAGAGTACGAACAAAATTACACATTCATGTGGTTGATATATACAGATGAACATGTATGTATACATGTGCATACACACATATGCACACAGACATATACTTTTTAAATATGTCTTAGAAAAAGAGAGCTGTGCTTGAACCCTGGCTCTGCTAATTCTAGCTGTGAAACTTTGTGTATTTAGGTTACCTTCTCAGATCTCAGTTTCATTTTCTTTTTTTTTTTATAAAATGGGGGAAATAATTTTTAGAGTGAGATTTTGAAGAATAACTTTACATTTGAAACTGTAAAACAAAGTTCCATCTTAGTGAAAAGCAGGATTACTGTATTTGGAATGGTAAGTCAAGGTAAAACAATTTCGAGAGAAACCTCTCTGTCAGTGACAAAGTGGATAAAATAAATTGGACAAAAACCCAGCAAAAAGTAGGACTCTCTTAAAGAGCTCTAATTATCTGGTCAATGTAGAACATAAGAAAGGTCTTAATTCAACCTTTGGCATCATTTTGGTCAACTGCTGAAATTAGAGGCTGTTGTCTACTTTTTCTTGTTGGCAGTAATAATTTTAATAGATTTTCTTTTGAAATTAAGATTAAGGACTTTGATAAAACTTGTTTAAAACAGGTTCAAGTTACCACTTCTGGCCCTTTCCCTGTCTTCTGTTGATATTAGTGTTTAACCAAGTTGGTGACATGACGAAAATGGAGACCCACATACAGAAGAGAAGGCACTGCCCATCATCCAACAGCGAACTGCCAATGATGAGATCAAAAACATAACTGAATGTGGTGAAGAATAAATCCTCAGAGAAAAAATTAAGCAGTATTTACACACTGACATCAAGGGGAGGCGAGGCAAGGCAAAGAAGACCAATGGTGTTATTAAAAGACTTCCAATTTAGGGCCTCCCTGGTGGTGCAACAGGTCAAGTCTCAGCACTATGAAGCGATCCACAGCCTCTGTAGTACCAGTTCTGTTCCCAGCCAGGAGATTCCATATGGTGCAGCAGACCTCTCCTACCCAGCTCACTGCTCCCCTCAGCAGTGTACTTCAGTCAATCTGCCTGTTCTGTTCCCCACTCTGTCTCTGGTGAATTGCCTCACTGCCCACACCTCTGGCCTGCACCCCAGCTCTTGTATGAATAAATAAATCTTAAAAAAAAGACCTCCAATTTTTTTTTTTTAAAGATTTATTTATTTATACATACAAGCTGGGGTACAGACCAGAGGTGTGGGGTGAGAGGGTTCACCAGAGACAGAGTAGGGAGCAGAACAGGCAGATCAGAAATACACTGCTGAGGGGAGCAGCGGGTGAGGCAGGAGAGGTTCTGCCGCACCATGTGGGATTCTCCCCGGCCAGGCGTCGAACTCGCATCGCCGCTGCCGACAGCTCCACAGCGCAGCGCCCAACCGCTGCGCCACCAGGGAGGCCCAAGACCTCCAATTTAATTAAACACAACATATAACAACCAAAAAATGTAAAGAAATGCTAAAAATTGAAATTCAATGGGACTCAGTGTCTCTGATTTCTTTCTTTTTTTTAAAAAGAAAATTAGCTTTGTTGAAGTTTAAGCGACAAAAAAATTGAAGAAATTTAATCCAGCACAGGGATACATTGTGAAAGGGCTTCCCCCACTCAGTTTATTAATATCACCTCACAAATCTTGCCCTTTCTGATGTTGTAGTTTTGTGAGCACACCTGCATCCTGTCCTCCCAGCAAACCTCCAACACACAGCACTGTATCCACCCTCACCACCAGGCTTTCCATCAGCTCCTCAGATCTCATTCACTGACAGCTGAATATCTGTACCCTTTAACCAATTTCTCTCTACACTCTCCACCTCTCAGTTCCTGGCAATCACTTCACTAGTTTCTGTTTGTATAATTTTGATTTCTTTTAGAAACTGCTTCCACATGTAAATTATTTCTTTCCTATGATTGCCTTGATCAGCCTGTATATTTGGACTCTGGGCTTCAGCTTTATTATGAATAATTTGTTAGGACAGCTTTAAAAAATATCCTGACTCTCACCTCTACCCATATCAGAGCAGTCTCCAGTTTTGTTCTTTCCTTTTTTACTTTTTTACCGCCCTCATCCATTTTTACTGTGCTTCAAATTCTTTCCTTTCTCTCCATTTCCACTGCTGTCATCACTTCATTACTTTGCATCTGGCCATCCGTAGCTATCCATCCTGCTCACAAACATCTTCCTAAAGCATGGTTTTTATTATGAGACTCTCTTGCAAAGAAGACATAATCAATTTCTTATCAGTAATTGATTCACGTCCATGCTCCACGGTCTGGCTTTCAAATCCTCACTTCAGTCTGTTTTTCCAGTTTGATCACTGATTACTTGGCAACCAGAAGCCACAATCTCATCTGCACTCATGTTCGCCTCTGTGCCTTTGGAAATACTGTTCTATCCACCTGCAATGCACCCTTCTTTCCTTCAACTAAGTCAAATCCTATACTTCATAAAGGCCCATTAAACCCTGTCCCTCTAGGAAACCTTTAAATAGGATAGTGAACAAGCATAGGTCTGATTAAAATCACTAAAAATCCTTAATTTCTCTAATATATTCTTCTCATCACTTAGAAATACTTCAGGGCTTTTCTAAGTTGTTCTCCTGGAAAAAGTACTACTAAACCATGCCACTCTTGCAGAAAGAGGATGAAATATTGATTGAATGAGCTCACACAATATTAAGATAGCAGAATATAATTAAAAATACTTCTAATACGATTTATAAAATGGTAAACCAAGGGCATTTGTGTTCAATAAAAAGATAACCAGCTGTTAGCCTGCCTCACTGGCTAGATATTCTTGACTTTTTCATTGATATTTGCTTGACTTCGGTTCCCTCTCTCCGGGGTCAGTTTGTGTTGACTGAAGTAATTGGAGCTTTAAATAAATTAATTTAAGGTGAAAGGCTCCTCCCTAAAGAGGCTGTAGAACATAGGATTGGAGGGCTGTGACAGGCCCTGGATCCTCTTTGTCTCTTTGAGGAAGTTACTTTTTTTTTTTTTTTTTAATGAACCTTGGTTTATTTGTGGAGGCAAATTGTGGCTATTAATTTTGGACTTGGAGAGGATTCCATGATACAATGTGTGTAAAAGCCCTTATAATTAACACAGACTTGGCAACCAGTAGCTGATGGCCTTTAACAGCTGCACAAAACTTTCTATTAACTGCTATTTATTGCCTCTATCCCAAGAAACTGGAGTGTCGATAGGTGATGCTACCATGACTAGGGACTGTGTTCTCTCTGGCTTTCTGTTATTCTTCTTTGGAACCAAAAGTTAGCAGATGCCCAGCTTGTTCTTTTCTAGAAATCTTGAGACAGTAAGCACAGCCCAGGCCATGCTCATACCTGTTTCTTATTTGGCCTCTCTGACCCTTTACCCCATTGTCTTTTTCTTTCTATTTCTTTACCATTCTTTTTTGTCCCAATCTCTCCTCTCCTCCCACCTTTCCTCTCCCCCTCTCCTTTCCCCCTCTCTTTCCTCTTTACTTCTGTAATTCTCGTACTCTCTAACTCTGCTTTGACTCTTTTCCCCATTTCTGTCCCTCTATTTCTGTCTCTTCCTTCTTTTCACTCTTTATTTCTCTACCACTCTCTGCTTTTACATATATCATTTTGTCTGTCTCTCACTCCTTTAAATGCTCCCCCCACTTTTTAAAAGATTTTTTTTTATTTTTGCATACAAGCTGGGGTGAAGGCCAGAGGTGTGGGGCAGTGAGAGGTTTTACCAGAGACAGAATTGGGAGCAGAACAGGCAGATCGACTGAAATACACTGCTGAGCAGAGCAGTGGGCGAGGCAGGAGACATCTGCTGCGCCATGTGGGAAGCTCCCCGGCCAGGCATCGAACTCGCGCTGCAGCTGCCCACAGCTCCACAGTGCTGCACTTAACCTGTTGCGCCACTAGGGAGGCCCTAAATGCCCTTCTTATGTTACTTCTGGCATTCTCTTCTGCTGCTCACTGATATATGTGACTACTATTTTACTTAAAAAAAATCATTATGGAAATATCTTAGTTTTGGTTTTTCCCTTAAAAAAAATGTACTACTACATCTTTCATCCTGTTTAATGTTCAGCTTTATACTTTCCATAGTATAGAAAAAAATTCTTCATAGGGTCCAGATGATCCTATGTTTGTTTTGGTGGGTAAGTGGTGCAATATCTTGGCTAGTAATCAATTTTCAGCTTGCTCTATGTACACATTCTATATTCCATGGATCTCTTCTAAAGAGGAGAGAGCTGTGACAGTATCAAGAAAAGTATTTCTGGCAAAACAATAGCAATAATAGCAGCGTGTATTTATGAAACAATTATCTTGTGCCAGATATTATTCTAAGTGTTTTTCTTCTATTGGCCTAGCTAATCCTTACAATCACCTATGAGTTGGTATTATTATTACCAGAAGGTCAAGGTTCAGTGTGCTGTCCACGCTCATACGCTAGGATGTTATGTTCAGACACTATAACCGCCATCTCTCAACAATCAAGCCCATGCATTACATCTCCAATAGTATTACTAATTATTACTTGAATCCATTAGGGTTTTTTTTTAATTTTTAGATAAAATAACACAATTCTTGGTTTTAACAGTGAACTTACTTTTTAGAACACTTTTTTTTTGTGGCACAAAAATAAGCTATTAACTATGATATATCTTGCTAATTGGAACTATAATTTTGGCATCCTTCATAACTCCAGCCAGACTAGTTAATGCTGTTTCTGAAATGAATGACTCAAGATTAAAGGAATAAGAGAAAAGCTACAATTCTGGGATTTTGGGGGAATATATCAGGTGATATGAAAGAAGTGAAGTAATTCAGGTCACATACAGTATGATTGAACAAGGGCTTCCACTGTGGTTGTGTGTACTTTTTCCCCAGTTTGAATACCATTTGTAAGCATAGTTTTAAGGATACTATATTAAGACTTGTTTCTCTCATGAATAGTAACTAATTGGTAGATGAAACTTGTTGAGAGTGGTGATTAAAATTTATGATATGAAATGTTGTAATATTATTTTTAAGATTATAGTTCCCCCAGAAATCACTTTCTTTTATTTACATGAAGATATTATCATTTCTCTTCCTTGGCTCATGGCCTAATTTGCATTAAAGGCCTTAGATAGAAAAATAGTAAAAATGTAGCTGGATTAGTCATAAATAATACTAATATCCATTTATGCAACACCTTTCTAAAGGTTCCTAGAAGCTTGCTAACTTTTAAAATCATGCACCAGATTTCAAATGCAAAACTTTCTGCTAATGTGATGTTGAGGTTACAATTTTAAACACTTTGAGGTCGGCAAATGAGAGGTATGTTTCTTATTATAGCATTATTTCACTCATTTAATCCAGTTTTATTATTATTTTCTTATATTTTTATTTTGAGTTCATCTGCTACAAAAAATACCATGTCTATCTAAATAGTAAGCATGACAAGATGTAAACTTTCGGGATTCTTGTCTCCCATGTGCTGATACTTTGAATTATAGCCTAAAATTGGTACAATTTGAATTTTGACTTCATCTGGAATCATAAACTAAATGAAATGCTGATACAGAAGTCAGATAGAAGTTTTATCTGTTCAACCTGCATATTTGGATTTGCCTGTCTCCTGAGTTCAAGAAGGAATGGAAGCATGTGGAAAGGGGGGCAGTGCAGAAACCAATGCTCTTTTATTTATTTATTTTTATTAAAGTAACATTGGTTTACAACACTGTGTATGATTCAGGAATATAGGGTCCCACCTCTTCAGATGTATGTTACCACACCACACCCACCACCAACACACCCACAGACAACATTTATCGATCACCTACTATGTTTGAGACACTAAGTTAGGTGCTTTGTCAGTGTGAACTCACCAAGCCTTAAAACAATCCTAAAAACTAGATATTAGTATATCTATTTTAAAAAAGAGAAAATGAAGGCTCATAAGATTAAATTCCTTGACCAACGCAAAAGTATTAATAATGTGCAAATTGATATTTATCAGTTTCTATAATTCTAGATGGGATAGGTAAACACACCTACTAAGTATCTCTACTTCAAGTCAGTGTCTTAATTTAGAAATGATGTATGTCTAGAAAATAGGGAAAAAATGCTACGACAACATTTTAAGACCAAAGTTAAAAGTTCTCCAACACATTCCTAATACTTGACATTCAACATATTAATATAGGAACAGATGGAGACGGGAATGTGAGTCTAGTTGAGGAGAAAGCTGTGGGGCAGGGCCATCTGCTTCTAAGAAACAATTCATTCACCTTATAAAAAAAAAAAGAGCATGATGCAATTTATCAAACAAGATCTCATTGTGCTGGTGGAAGAAGGTTTCCTCATATGATAGAAACTTTGTCATAGAGACATTTTTGATGTTATGGTATCTATCATGTACCATACATAAATCTGTAAGAGTACAAAGTAGTGAGCACACCCATCTTTTACAGTTACATTATAGGATTGTCTAGAATCCTGTATATTCATGTGAAGTCCTAAAACTTAGGATAATTTTCTTTAAGCAGTAGATAGTCTCAAAGCTATTTCTTTGACACTTCAGACCTTTCAGAGATGTGAAAGCTATGGTTAGAAAGGTTGGTTGACTGTTCAAGCTAGTGTTAGAACTTAGGCTAGAAAACATGTTCACTTATTCTACTCATTCATATTTTATCATCAGCTTCAGAATATATGAAATATACTCTGGAGGGCCTCCCCGGTGGCGCAGCAGTTGAACACTGTGCTGTGGAGCTGTTGGCAGCGGCGACGCGAGTTCAACGCCCAGCCGGGGAGAATCCCACATGGTGGGGCAGACCTCTCCTGCCTCACCCGCTGCTCCCCTCAGCGGTGTACTTCTGATCTGCCTGTTCTGCTCCCCACTCTGTCTCTGGTGAACCCTCTCGCCACCCCACGCCTCTGGCCTGTACCCCAGCTTGTATGTAAAAAAAAAAAAAAAAAGATATATACTCTGGAAGTTAGTTTCAGAGTTCCATTTGCTTTTTAACAGAGACTTAATTCAGAGAAGTCCTTATAGTTGAGTACTATTTGGGATAGATGAAAGCACTCATTATTCAAAAAATACATTTTTAGTGGTTGTAGTACCCATTCCATTAGGATAAAGTGTGTGTGTGTGTGTGTGTGTGTACACGCACATGTGCGAGCACATGGTTGCATGAAAGAGAGAGAGAAGGGGAGAGAGAGAGAGAGAGAGAGAGAGAGAGAGAGAGAGAGAGAGAGAGAGAGAGAGAGAGAATTGGTAAACATTAACTACTTGAAACACTTTCTCCACTCTCCTGATTTACCAGATTTCTCTAGTCTTACAACCCTTTGGAACACTCCTTAACTACCTCTACTTGATCTTCCTTTTTTTTTTTTTTCCTACTCCTCTAAATATGGGAGTCTGCCAGGACTCAGAATACAGTCATATTCCTTCTTTTTCCTCCTTAACTTTTAATTTATCTAATCAAGTCCCAATATCACCTGTAGGTTCTTAACTTCACATTTGTAACATCAGGCTTTGAACTCTAGTAAAATCTAGATTCCTACCGTTAACAATATAATTATATTTCTACACTGTTCTCTAGTATCAATCTCAAATTTAGCATGTCCCCAACCCAATTCTTGATCTACCTATCTACCATCCTATGCCTGTGTTCTTTATTGCAGTAAATACCACTGCTGGCTACTCAGTTGCTCAGGCCAGAAACCTTGCAATCATCTTGACTCCTTTCTTTTTTTTTTCATTTCATACACAGCCAACTAGGAAATTCTGTCTGAGGCACTTCACAATACACCCAAGGTTTAACCCTACTCAGCACTTTCACTGCAACACCAAGTCAAGTTACCATCATCTCTTGTCTGGATCAGGGCAAGAATCACCTAAGTCATATCCCGACTTCTTCAGTTGCTTCCTCTAATTCATGCATTACATACAAGTAAAAGTATTCTCTGCTCCAAATCCACTAATGAGTTTCCATAAATAAAAAGCCAAAGTCCAAAGTCCTTATAATGATTTATAATGTTGTTTCCTTACTCATTCAGTCTTTGCTAAATGAACTTCTGAATAGTCATTTATATGTACACAAGTATGTATTTCACTTCCTTGCTTGATCATCACTGTTTATTTCACTATAGTGCTTAACATTACCATATAATGTATATATTTTAAAAACAATCTATCTAAAATATTTAGATATCTTCCTCATCAAAATATGAAATTCATGAGATCAGTTGTTTTGTTTACATTATGCACTAAGTACCAACCTCTAATAAATACTTATTGAAGAAACAGACTGATAACTAATATTTGTTTTTATATATCAAATTTCAAGGAACTTGAAACACCAGCTAAAAATTCAGCATTAATATAAACAGTTGTAACCAAAGTATCCAATTTATACTTGCACTATCCTATAAAAGGGTGCCTAAGACTATTTTTCTTGAAGCAGTGATACAACATGTATTTTTCACTGTCATGCTTAAGCCATATCAACTAAACGTACATTTAAATATCGGGATGATATTTAACAGATACATATACATAGTCACATACTGTGCCAAGCCAAAAGAGCATGGATAATGAAGCTTTCTTTGATTTAAAGTAATTTCAGTATAACTAAATGGTGATAAGAGGAATTCTATATTCCAGGAAGCTGTAAGGAACATAATCCCATAGGTCACAGGTAAACCAAGTTGTTCGAGGAAAAAGGCTATCTTCACAGAAAGGAAAGGTATTCTTCATTTGGTTCTTAAGATATTTTTAAAAGTGAAAATTTTACAATAGATTCAAATATATATAGAAGTGATCATTTGATGAAAGACATAAAACTTGATTAAAGAAAGGAATGAAAATAATTAAAAAACTAAATATATTTGTAACATTTATATTGCAGTAAGGATAAAAAATACTATGTTTCATTGATATGTGGAATTTCATTGTGTGGGAGGAGTGAGAGGAGATGTTGATCAGTGTGCCCAAACTTCCAGTTATAAAATGAATAATTTCTGGAGACTTACAGAAATTATTCTGGTCACTACAGTTAATAACACTGCACTGTCTATTTGAAATTTGCTATGAAAATAGATGTCAAGTATTCTCACCACACACCAGAAAATAATGGTAATTATGTGAGGTGATGGATGTGTTAATTAGTTTGATTGTAGTAATTATTTCTCAATTTATATGTATACCAAAACATAATGTTCTACAACTTAAATACATACAACTTTTTATTTGTCAATCATACCACAATAAAGCTGTGGAGCAGGGGGAGAAACACTACTTTATTTAATAAAAACAACTTTGAGCTTTGTAGTAGACATTCACTATATTAATAACTGTAGTCCATACACACACACATATCTATATAAATGTATATTTTTATCTATATATATAATCTCATTTCATGATTACGCCAAGCATCTTAGAGCTGCTGTGGGAGTGAGGGGGAGCTGAATATATACCTGCTAAACTAAAAATCACAGAAATTTTGGTGGTTTTCAGAGAGGAGGATGGTTGAATGGGTAATGAGTAAAGGGGATCAAGAGGGATAAACATCCAGTCACACAATAAAGTCAGTGAGAAGTAATATACAGCATGGGACTATAGTCAATAATATGGTATTACAAATTTGAAAGTGCCAAAGAAAAGACGATAAATTTTTTGTGATAATTATTGCACAACATATTCAAATGACAGATCAATTATGTTGTACAGTTGAAACTAAAATAATGTTCCATGCCAATTATACTTCAACTAAAAGAGAAAAGAAAGATAAAAACTAAATTTATCTGTCTTCAACAAGGCATAACCTGTAGTTCCAAGAGGCTCATAAGCAATAAAGATGTACAAAAAGAGGAAATGACCAAATTCTTACTGGCTTTGATTCTGAAGCAACATCTAGTGTGTCAGAGTCTATTGACTATGCAACTATGTTCTCACGCTCAGAAAATTGGGGCTGCCTATTGTTCTAATCTAGTGATTTTATGAGATAGAATAATTAGTGATACATTAGAATTTATAATTTTTTCCTGATAAAATGTATGCTTTTGTTAAGTGTAGGGGATTACAAGGAGCTATGGGAGCTAATTATGGGATGATAAAGAGTCTTCGAGGGTACACTTGCGTGAATGTGTGAGTGAGACATGGGAGTTTCAGGAAGGTACTTTGCACAAAATGGGTCACATAAGCTGAGGATGAAAATGCATGAGTGGTAGATAGGGGTTGTATAGAATTGTTCAAACAGATGTAACGGGAAAAGCTTTAAAATCAAGATACTCTTAATTTATATGCAAAGAAGTCCTTGTTCCCACCTTAATTTTGTTCCTTCATATTTTGGGGGGCATTTAGTTAATTATAATTATTCCTAGGTTTTTTTTTTTTTTTGCTATACAATGTGGATAAAACCATGAATTCATGGGGTTATGTTTAAGATTTAATTAAAGAAAAATAAATAATATAATAAAACACATATAATCTATGTAAGACATACAAGTTATGTCATGAATCCTACCAAAGGATCATTATACTACAAATGCAAGATACTAACAACTATATTCTTTTCCAGACGCTTCCATAGCCTTTGAAAAGCTTATGTTCACTGTGGGTTATGGTGCTTTAAAAATGATGCTGAAAAATTTGGCAGCATCTAAGGAAAGCAATAAATTGATGGAGAGGACCCTTGATAAAAGGCTAAAGGAGTTTACATTATTTTGTCTGGAAAAGAGAAGACTGAAGAAGGATATTATAACTCTTCAAAAATGTGAAGGGCTATTATTAGAAAAATGTAGGCCAGCTGTTCTTTAGTTCCACTGAGGTCAGAATAAGAATAAGTTGACTGAGTTTGTTTAAACACTTGAGAGAAAGCTTTGAAAGTAAAGGTTACTTATGGATTCTTGGCGACAGGAGATAGGCTGTCTCTTTAACAGGAGATCTTGAGATACCATCTGCCTGGATGAATAGATACTAAAAGTGCCCCCTTCGAATTCTTGGACTCATTCATTTTTTTGTATCACAGTCACTGGATAATTGGTAAAGGACAAGGGGACACTCATTTGGAAGACAATCACAGGCATAAATACTCAGCTCTCAGAGAGATGGAAGTGCCCTTTCCTGAGTTCTCTCTAAGGAGTCCTTTTGATGGTAAACTTGTCTTCAGCCATTTACAGAATGATGCTTTCTTTGAAGCCTACCTCTGCTAATTGTTTTCAAGAGAAGCTTTTTTAAAACCCAAGACTAGAAGATGAGAGTTCTTTTAATTTCTTTATTGCATTTTGAAACATCAGAATTTGAAATCTAAAATATGTCTTTTAATTAAAAAAAGTCTTCACACACATCTAACTCCTGTAACATATATAGTGTTAACTCATTAAGTCATCTCAAATGTAACTGTCCTTTACTGAAGAAAAAAAAAGAAACTCATGCCTTAGACCTACTTATAGAATTCATTTGCATATCTATGCATATATATGCACACCTTATTTTACATTAAATCTGTCTCTATACTATTTATATTTATACCCATTTGCTGTGTCCAAATATATTTGACCATTTTTAATTCTTCCGTATATTCTTCAGCAAGTGTTCTTAAGAAGTTAGATTCAGTAAAGACTTTGCAACAAAGCTGAATTATGGTGGAAATCCTATACCCAGTCTTTCCAACAGCAATAAATTACAATGTCAGAAACATAAGGTGCTGACCTCCCAGTGTGAAAAGAGTGGGGGGATGAATGATAGGGATAAAGCTCTTGATTAGAAATGTTTTTCTTGAAGAATAAAGCATTTATGCAGGGAAACAGCCATGAATAAAATCTATCACGTCCTGATGTTTATCCATATAAAGCACAAGATGATTTCTCTTCAAGGGAAGAAAAAAAAATGAAAACCTCACATTTGGACTGATACTCAGTTATAAATGTTTAATACTACTGATTACTAAAATTTTACAGTGTTTTTCCCTCTCTAAACAAAGTGAAGAAATAATTCTCCTTTTTAACAAAGAAGAGGCAAATGAACAATTCTCAAAGTGAAAAAGCAGTTTTGTAATTTTAGAACACAGACATGACTCGTGGGTTATGTGCAAGTTTCTTTGAAAAATCACAGCACACCGCTTGAGCTGGATTGTATTTTTAAAAGTCAAAATCAGGACTGGAGCTGAGTAACGTGCTTCACAATAGGGGTAGAGCTATCAAGCTCCCGTACTCTACCAACCATGACAGTAGCAAAACATTTCTTTCATTCTGTCTCTGCCTCTCTCCCTCAAAAGAAACCAAAATAAGAAACATACCCTGCAATAGGAAAGAGGGTTTTCACTGAAACTGAACCCACCACTGGTTCTTAACCCTTGACACAATTGGTTCCTAAAAACTCCAATACCCAGGTTCCCCTCAAGACATATTATTTGAACAGGGTCCAAATATTAGCAGTTTCAAAAACTCTGTAGGTGATGCAGGAAACCAGAGGTAGGAGCTATTAATTAGCCCACTGACATCACATTGCATGTCCTGACTCGATTAATGGTAGCGGGACTAACTCAGGTAGATAAGTGAACAATGTAAGCCCCTGTTATCCATTCTTTCTTGGGTCTTTCCGATTCTTTTTTTCCTCACTAATATCTTTGCCACCTCCAGCCAATTGCTTTCTTTGATATGACAGCATATTGATATTTTTCTAGTCTTGACTCAGCTGGTCTTTTCACACAAAGGGGATATTTAAAGACATCATTTTAATTCTGGGACATTTCATCATGTTTTATTCTATGTGCACCCTGAATTTTCTGAGGCTTAGTACTCCTTTAGAAAAGCATTCAAATTTCTGAAAAAAATATCCTATGTACTTCATAATCTGGTCCTGATTTTCTTTTCCAAGTGGAGAGAGCATCATTTCGTGGCAGGGATTCTCAGCTCCTTCCAGCCTTGTCTTCCCTTTTCTATGAACACCTTACTCAACTTTACCTTCTTGAATTTTCTCTTCTGTTCTTTTCTTAAAATGTTGGTTCCACTCAGTCAAAATCAAACCCTGACCATTCTACATCCTAGTTAAAGCATTCCATCCTGAAATTTTTTTTTTTTATCAATTGACTGTCTTTATCATGTATTTTCTTTGGCACCATTCAGTGATATCAGTTGTGTTCCCAATGCTGTTGTAAAGTCTTCAAAGACAAGACTTGTGTCTCATTCACAGCTCTGTGCACCTGCTGCATTGCCTCACACATAGTAGGTACTGGACACTTATTTGTTAAAGGAATGTGAAATTATTAAATGGCACAGAGCTAACATGATCTCATATCTTTGAGGCTTAATGCTGAGTATGCAAGTGCTGGGAAGTGCTGTCTGAATTCCAGTGCCAGAATTATATTTATGAGGACATATGGAGGACAAAACAGTAAGAAAAGCTACAGTCCAAAAAATATATAAAAAAATCATTCTCAGAAAAAGAAGACCATTTTAAACCTTAGAGTGCATTTAGATCTCCAAAAGACCAAACAAGAGAAGTGATGAAAAGTAAAATTTCAGCTTAGAAGACCATAATTTTAAGCTCCTTAAAATGTAACACTAATCAAATTTCCTGAAATGACACTTTGATCTTTGTTTTAATTAAAATACCCTGAGTGACCAGTTAAGATCGCCCCATCCTGTTAGAGTTGAATATATTCTTTTGAATATAAAAGATGTGCTACAATTTGCTGTCACACAGAAAAAAGTTATTTGCTTGGGAACCCATGAAGCCTCATTCCCTTTCCTGTGTTCTGCCCATCACTTATATCTGACTAAGCAAAGAAGATGTGGACTCACAAATGTTCCCTGGGCTCCCTCATAATTTCCATCTTTCTTTCAGAATGAATCTTGGTTTTGATAGATTAGTCTGAACTTTGATTCTTAGTTTTTTATTTCCTAAAGCAAAGTGTATTCAAGAGTAACATTGGTGCAATTTTGAGTAGATAGCAGCAGTGGCCTTTCCCCCTCATTTCTGACCATTTTGATCAGTAATATGATGTTGGAGGAGCAGGCCCAGAAAACCAATTATGGTAAACCCACTCTCCATGTCAATGGTTGGCCCAGGAAGCAGGGCCAATTAATTTTCCCCAGTGATAGAAAATATTTCAGGAACAGGCGCATAGCTGATCATTTTCCAATAAGATACAAAGGAAAGTGAGTCTAGTTATTTCAGGAAAAAAAATCTCTTACTTTTATTAAAGATTCAAAGTAAGTCTTGCTCTCTCATTGGACAAGGCTGAGGAATCATGTGGCCTTAATTGCTACTAAAACTATACCACAACCACAAGGACATAGGACTGGGAGTAAGCTTAGTGCCACAGTTAGCACCTTATTGGTGAGGTGGATCAGAATCTCCAAAAGCGCACAATTTTCTTCTGGATTTCCTACTATATGAGTCAATTAATTCTAAGTTAACTTGAGTTGGATTTTCCATTATTTGTAGTCTCAGGGGCCTTAAGTGTTATGTTGATCATGACAATTAGAAAAGATCCTAAAAGGTCATGCCTGATTCCAATTGTTAAATGTGCTCACTGAGTCAAGGTGTATATGATTTAAAATTGTCTCATTTTGA